>OY744515.1:62044728-62117228 GCA_963556195.1 Sepiola atlantica
ACCTATTTACATTTTCTAAATCTATTTTACAAGTGGTGCCTCTACTGCTTGTGATTAAAGTCGATGAAATAATGGAGTATGCCTGAAACATTCATTAATAGTCAGTGTTTGGGTAGCACGCACGCACTCATATGTATACACAGCCGCTCAGGATTCGCTTTAACTATAGCTAGACAAAACGTATTAGGAAAATAGATATTTTTTTATTTAAAATCATACTTGAAATGACATTTAAAATTTCAGACTTTACAACATTAGTTTTAGTTTAGTTTAAGCTAAGGATTATGTCCTGCTATTTATAGTTATGGTGAAATGTGTAATCTTATAAGTTGAGTTAATTACATATAAAATGCTTGTAGACACACACATATACAAACACTCGTGTCTAAACATGCATAAGTCTAACAGTCTCCAATATTTTGATGATAACTTAGAGTTAGTTTTCATAAATTTTAAATCATACTGTTATAGTTTTGTATAATTTAGAGTAGAAAATATTTAGAATACGTACTGTCATGTTATGTTTCTGTGCCAGCATCGCGAAATGAACTCACTCATTTGGTATGTTATTGTATCCATATTTTATGATTATAATTGTTTCTTCCACGCATAGATTTCACCTTTGGTTAAAGAATTGTCAAGACTGACAGAGAAACTATGGGTTTGCTCAATTGTATTTAGCCAAATTGTTTTGTGTTTACCTGTAGATTTGAAGAAACAGTGCTTGTGATTTGAATATCTTTGTTTTAAATTCCGGAGGTTATTCCTATGCAGATATATATTACTACTGTCATATTATAGAAAATGTTGCTTTATATACAATATTGCTTAAGCTGTAATAACCTTTCATCAGGTAGTCATTCATTGTTCTACAATTACACCTGATGGCCAATTGGTTTGGTTTTGATGAGTAAATTGTAGTTAGCAATAGGTATTAATTATTCTTAAAACTAGTAAATTACACTTTTTATACGTTTTTCATTTTTTCAGAATTAAGGTGTGATAGTTTATTCTCTATTTAAGATACAACTAAAGTTAAAATATTTGACTTTCTTTAACACTCACATGAAGTAGCAACCCTAGTTGAAGTCAGTGTCCCTAATAATGCTGGCTTAAACAAAGCTGAAAGGGAAAAGATAACGAAATACCAAGGTTTTATGTACGATATGAAAAAAAAATGGAATCTCAAGAAGATCCTCATAATTCCAGTAATTATAGAAGCAACCGGACTAATGAAAAAGAATTTCAAAAACTACCTGCCGAATATACCTGGTGAACCAAGTGCAAGAGAAATACAAACAATTGCACTTAAAGGGATGGTTAGAATCTTACAAAGATCTCTCGGCTGAAGTGTCTTAAATAGCAGGTGAATGTCTGGCATCCGGTAGAATGCCCAATTCCCAGCAAAAACAAAAAGATAAGAACATCGAAAAAAAACTGAAAACATATATATATTAATATTCTTATTCATAAAAAATGTAAAAAGGCGACACTGCCATGGCGATGTTTCGATCAATAGCCATTAAAACTACGATCTCCTCAAGCAAAGAAAACAGGTCTATTTGTTAGTTGTTCATATCGAAGAAAAAGAAGGAAAAGAAAAACATGAGATTGAAAACTGAAAGGTTACATGATCAAATTTAAAATAATATTTTAAATAAACTGTTTGAGGGTTAAGAGGCTAACCATTTTTGAATGTTGAATACGTGTCATCTAATTCAGAGTTTGTTCAGTCAGATAAAATGTTAAAAGAGAATGAAGGGCCGGATGTCATTATTTATAGAAGGTGTGAGAGGAGTAGTTTGGCATATAGTAAAGAGAAACGGGGTCTGGGGAAGAGGGCTATATCGTAATTGAATACACACACGCGGCCTAATATTTTATTTTTATTTTTTGTGTGGGGTTACGCAATTTTTACCAGAATTTGTTTTTCTTAAGTTTGTATAACTAGTTACAGATATTATATATATTAGGTAATAATGTATTTCATTCGGACTTGGCAGAATTTTAAGACTACCTCCATTAATGTATACCCCGGAAATGAAAACGTTAGAAGTAATCCCAATATGATGATGGGATTCACTGTATCTTGTAGTGGGTTAGATTTTTATACCTCTATATGTGTTTTGCTATTTACTTTTTCTTTGTATCTATTTTAAAGGCAGTGCCTCTATCACTTGAGATTTAAGTCGAAGAAATATACGTGTGCAAAACTTTAAACACCATTTATAGACAGTGTGCATTGTTGCTGTTATCAAAAAGAGAGTCCATCTAGAGAGAAAATTACAAAAATTAACTAAAAAGAAATACAGAAGAACAAATTAAGAAAATTCGAAGGTATGTTTTCCTATAGAAAGCTACGCATTACTTCCACACTCAGCCAGACACTTGGCTCTGATGAGACATTGGCATGGTCAGTGTAAGCCAAACAAAACTTGTACAATTTTTATATTGAGCACTATTGGGTCGGATACATGAAAACAATAAATATAAATTTATATATATTCTATAACGCTAGAAACATAGAAAATTTACAAATAGAAAAATGTTCCCAGTCCTGAAGTATTATTATTATTAATATTATTATTATTATTATTATTATTATTATTATTATTATTATTATTATTATTATTATTATTGTTGTTGTTGTTGTTGTTGTTGTTGTAGTTGTAGTTGTAGTTGTAGTTGTAGTTGTTATTGTTATTGTTGTTATTATTATTATTATTATTATTATTATTATTACTATTACTATTGTTATTGTTATTGATATTTTTATTATAATAATAATCAGCAGCAGCATCAACAACTCACTAGGAGCTTTCACATAGTTCATTCTCAGTGATCACTGGAGGTTGATTTCTAGCACTCTGAATTTTATTAATAACCGTTACAAATCAATTTACTTTATCGAAACAATCTATTTCAATTGATTTTTTACAACAACCGTTGTTATTCTCTGGAATTTAGTTGGTAATAAGCCTCTTCAAGGTTCCATCACACAAAATACATGCTAAAAGATTTGTCATCTTTGGGATTGAGTTGTGTTTGAAACAACTTCCATTTTAGTTGTTCTGATTAGCCGCAATCAGTAAATAACTCACCAAGTGGCTCATCTCTTGCTTCGAGCGATTTACATAAAAAAGAATGCACAAGCTCCTCGTTGGTTGCCGTAAAAAACCGGATGTTCCTTGAAGGGTTTAAAGAGTATAAAGTTACTGAAATTTATTTCAATAAATATAACTGTACTTGAAGCCCTCTCACATATTCAATGCTAAGTACACCCATGAGCCCCACCCCCAAAATTGAATTCATAAAATATAGCCAAATAAAATAAAAAGGGTAATATGGTGTGATTTGTTTGGTGCAAAGGAGAATAGGCTTCTTATCTATTTGCCTCCTCACGAGGATAGAGTTAGGCATACGTTCGGTTTTTAATGTGAGAAAAATCCAGCTCCCTCAAAAGAGGAACTTTTGATTGGAACAAAAAAACGTTTACCTTAGACTAGAAGGACTTTTACACTGACCAAAGACAGAAAAGACTAAGTGCCTCATCAGAACAGATACTACACTTTACTCCTATCTACTCATTGAATCTAGGCTAACAACAGGTGTTTTGACTAGTACAAACATGATGTTTATCTCACACATCCAGGCATAACTGCGATACACACATACGCATACAACAGTCATTCCAAAATTCGAATGAATTTTTTTATCAGTTTCACAACTATGACGACATTCTGACAACAGTTACATACATCGTCTTCATGTAAATAAAAACATGTTGATTTCAAATGGCGTATGCAATAACAACAGATACACAAAAAACCTCGCTCACAATCCTTAATTTCCTTTGAAGAAGAGATCTATCTCGAAATATTAGTTATTTAAAAAATGCAACGAAGATAAATAAGAAATACACACAAATTTACATATTTTCTAACCTATTGTGCTAGCCTCTAACACTAAAATATTATTCTATATAATCACAATGTTTCAAGCAAACTACATCACTTATATATTTTGATACCAAATCACATGTGAAACGATACTTCTGATGTTCTCTGAAAGCCTTGCAACTGCAGTATAGTGTTAAAGTTAAGTGCATCTATATTATTGATTTTTAATTATTGATTATTATTATTATTATTATTATTATTATTATTATTATTATCATTATTATCATTATTATTATTTGGGTTAGAAAATCTAGAGCTAACTAAACGAATCGCTTCAGATTAGCAATGTGGGAAACGCTTGATATTCCTTACACAGAAGAATAGAGGTTTACGAATATGAATTTAAAAAATTCAAGTTCATTTTTTATTGACTTGAGTCGTCTTATGTCGTAGGCGTAGATGAAACGTTGACAAATTCCGAGCCCCAGAGGTAATGCTGTGATTTTTCATGTGTCTTCTCTAATGGCTGGGTATGTATACGGATCGTCACATCTGTGTACGCATACAGCGCCTAATATTACCAAATGGTAACCCATCTTGTAGTGAGTAGGCTCCAGGTCGCTTAACTTCGGTGGTCTAACGAGACCCGGTGTGGCAACGTGATTATGTTGTATTATATTTTAATTAATAACATTTAAATGATATATATATATATATATATATATATATATATATATATATATATATATATATATATATATATATATACGTGTGTGTATGTGTGCATATACATTGGTGTCTGTTTATAAATAGACCCACAAAACCTCCAAAGTGAAGAAGAGACTAGTCCGAGATTAAATAATGCCGATAAAACACATCCCAATGTTGTAAAGAAAACAAAAAAGGATGCGACAAAGAGAAAAATAAGCGCCAACGTTAACATTCGTCAAAACAGCGAGTTTATAAGTTTGACAAAGATAAATGAAAGAAAAGCCGACAATAAAACAAACTAAAAAAAAAAAAATTGAAAACAAAATGTAAAAAAGAAAAAGAATTCAGAAGTCGTTTTGGCTTTCAAAGACGGAGACGTTTGCATCATTGCGGTAAGGAGGCAGATCGATAGTTCAGATTGAAATCGAATCAATTTGTGACGTCATCCTCTGGCGAATGCTGTCCACTTTAAGCCACTCCCACCTCCTAACCCTACCCTCTTATCACCACCATCACCACCGCCACTTCCGCCTCTCCACCCAGCGACCCACCACCACCTACTGTCGTCGACGCCGCCGCCGCCAAGACAGTCTGCGAACCGATTCCTGCTTTTATGCGGGAGAAGAGGTCGAATTATATGTGCGTCTTTTATGTCGACTTAAAACTCACAATTAATCATGTTTCCCAGATTTATATTTTTGGAATTTCTGTTTGTTTCCATTCTGACTTTTTTTTCTTTCGAACTTCTTTCCGTTCTGTCTTTTACCATTTTTTTTTGTTTCTTTGTTTGATTTTGAGATTTGTTCGTTTTCTCTTGCTTTTTTTTTTTTATTTATTTATTTTTTGCTTTAGTTGTTGTTTTGGGGTTGTTTATGCTTGTTTAAAAGTAGTGATAATTGATTCGGTGTGTTAACTGGCATATCAGCATTTTTGTTATTTAATACGAAAATTCAATAGCTACTGTAAATTATGACTTGTGAACATCTAATTGACACGTATTTTCATCTTACCAGGCAGCAAATGAGGGCTCATCTATTTCCCAATGGTATTCATGCGAAAGTGATAGAAACTCGGTTTACTGAGTCCATAACTAGTACGCCACGCAACTGGGAGAATGATTATTATAATCAGATTATTCATAACAAATAGGAAGATGTAGCTCGTTTTACATGGCTGTAACTCTTAACGACACTGCATCAACGCAAGTGTGCCCCAGGAGTTGATTCTTAGACCTAAATTATTCCTGATTTTCATAAACGACCTCCCCAACAAAATGGTGTCTGGATGTATTTGTTGATGACACCACGCTCTGTTACCGGTATGAGGACAAATCAAATGCCCACCCATGCAAGTCAATGGTTGAATCCTTAAAAAAAAACTACCTCCAGTCTGCAGTAGAATTGGGCCAGAAATGGATGGTAACATTTAATTCTACCAAGACGAACAACTATAAGAAACGTTTCCAACCACTGATTGCCATGACCAATAGAATCCTTTCCGAGACTCCAACGTTTAAACTCTCGGATTTTCATTCTTCATTATTGTGAGATACAATAATTATATAGAAGATGTTGCCAAACATGCTGCAAAGAAAGTAGGCTCCCTCTATGGGCTAGAAAATTTCTTACACCTTCTAGTATTTCATATCTCTATATTCGCCCGTACATGGAGTATTGTTGTCACATCTGTGATGGTTCCCCAACCAAAAGCTCCGACCTTTTAGACAGAGCATAAATAATCAATAACATAATAAGTCCTGCAGTTTCTGCCACGCTCCAGTTCTGTCACATCGTCGTAGAGTTGCTCCTTATGCTTGTTTTACAGGTACTTCTGCAGAATGTGCTCTGATGAACGTACTGTACGTATACCCCCTCAGCATAAATAGTCCCGACCAACTCGACTAGCAGAAAAATCCCACACTTTTAGTCCAAAGGTCCCCAGATGCTAGAAAAGTTTCTACTCTAATAGCTTCTTTGCTCGGATTGCTTGACTATTGAATTCCCTTCCTGCTCCCCGTTTCCCCCGACTATACCAATAAGCATAAATTTAAATGTAATGTGAACAAACATTTTGCTGCACAACTATTCACTTTGAATGCTCCCTATAAATCTGACCATTAATCTCAGTGGCAATACACCTTTGTTTGTGGTGAATGAAAGTTTCTTTTTTTCATGAGGACTAATTACTTTCCAATTAGTATTAGTGCGTCACCAATACACCACGTTATTTTACCCCCTGCTCAATACGAGCGGTAATAGGTTTTACATTAATTGGACACACTTGGAGCGTTTTATAAATGTGTAGACCAGACCTCAAAAGACCTTATTATATTTCAAAGCAATAAGAAACATATTGATTTGATAACAACGTGATTGAATAATTACAGAGTGCTCAATTACGTTAATAAGAGCACACCCTATTTCTATACTTATAATATCATAGGATTACGCGCTGATTAGCCATCTGTACAAGAGGTTTCCGGGGCAGACAGCTTTTGTTGAAACAATGTAAAATGATTTGCAAGTATTATCGAAAGAGGCGGGATATGTTGGAAATCTGGTGAGATTTGTTGTCACTCAGACTCCTGGGAATTGCACTAGTTATTACCAGTGAGCAATCGCTTATAATAACTCGTGTAAAAAATAGAAAGTAAACAATCAATAGAAATAAAAAGTAGAAATTAATAAACAAAAATAGATGACAAAAAAATAAATGATACTAGAAATAAATACATAAATAAATAAATTAATAAAAAAAATTGAGATACTATTATTACTTAAACCGATGGCGTAAATAAATCGATGTTATTTTGTCAAACCAGCATTGGCGTGTTAATTTGTGTCTATATTTGAGAAAAGTAAATCACTTGGAGCTTCGCATCGTAAAAGACATTTCACAAAGATACCGTCTCTATCCCGATGGTGACTTGTGGCTGTCAAAAGGTTAGATAATATATTCTGCATATTTATCGCAAGAATTAAAAAGATTTGCTAAATCTCATGAAAATTTGATGAGAAAACACAACCGTTGTGAGGTGTCCGTTTTTGTTGACCACAAACACACACACACACACGCACGCACACACACACACACACACACATATATATATAGAAGTAGAATGCCTGGATATCGTGCCGCTTTAAATGTGTTAAATTATCATTGTTTATCGGCTATTCAAATGGTGGGCGCGCGGTTAAAGACGTTGGATGCAAGTTGAAAAATACTTGTTATCCAGGGTTTCGAATCGTACGACCGGTAGTGAATAGTCATATCTCTATGCTGATGAGTCCTGATTGAAAAGGGACGAAACGTATACGTACATAGATAATAAACAACAACAAATATTTTATATTTGTCGCTCCTCGTAAAATAAGTAGAGCACTCTTAATGGTAGTACAAACACAGCATGGCGTCACTTGCTTTATAATGCATCATTCCTTCTTTAATAGAAGTAGAATGCCTGGATATCGTGCCGCTTGACAATGTGTTAAATTATCATTGCAATCTCTTTTCTGATACTACGCGTCATCTATTCTGTGCTCGACCAGGAAAGGAAATATCCTTCTAGACTGAGGCAATTCACAAAGAAAAAAGGTTGACAGAAAAGTTATGAAATAATTCTGAAAAATGCTCGAATGAAGGAGACATGAACAGTGGAAGAATTGTCGTGCTTACTACAAATAACGGTCTGTGTATTTGACAGCCAAATTCAAATGGTGGGCGCGCGGTTAAAGACGTTGGATGCAAGTTTAAAAATACTTGTTATCCAGGGTTTCGAATCGTACGACCGGTAGTGAATAGTCATATCTCTATGCTGATGAGTCCTGATTGAAAAGGGACGAAACGTATACGTACATAGATAATAAACAACAACAAATATTATATATATATATATATATATATATATATATATATATATATATATATATATATATATATATAGCTGACCCATGTTCCGGCGTTGCCCGAGAGAGTATATTTATACCCTGATTTCATATTGTCATATCCATCGCTATCCTGCTTTAATGTATATATTTATATATATATATATATAGAGAGAGAGAGAGAGAATTAATAAAGTTCAAATATTAACAAAATGAACAGAACCAATACTTTTCAAAAGTTCTCAATATTAACCAATAACAACCATTTGAAATTAAAGAAAATCGTCTCTTGAAAAGAAAATGGTATGTGTACGACTACACTGAATATTTGCCGACTTTCCAATTTACTGACCGAGGACAGAAAAGGTAATTATTGTATACTACACTTTAGCGTTACTTCTATTTTGAAAAGTAAAAAACAATATCAAAATAAACCGAAAAGAAGACACAAATATTGCTAAATCACCAGATATTTCAATCGAGAGCAGAATTATGGGGCGGGCAAATTTAGGAGCGGAGAGTGGCGAGCATAAACAGTGCTGCTGCTTAGAATTGATTTAAGAATACGTATGAATTCTGAAGAAAAACACTTCTTAAATAGGTAAATATGCTACCATTATCGGCTTTGTTCCTGAATTACGGCATGTTTCATTGATCAGGTTTGATCAAAATAAGTAAAGTGTGTAAGTAACTCATATAAAAATAATTTAAATAAAAGCATTTTTTTTAAACATGTTTCACAGCACATGTGCATTTAAGAAAAAAACTGAAAACATTTAAATTTTTAAATAAAGTTTCGTATTTTTTTCACATTTAATATCTCAGAAACCTGAGTATAACCACGCGTGAAAAAATAATTTGTAATATATTTTAATTTTTTTAATAAAATATTTGTATAACTCACTAAAAGACTTTTAATTCCAAATTGAATATATGACGACAGTGTTTTTTCCTAGTTTAGTCACCAAAACATTGTCGCCATAAAAAACAAGAAAAACAAATGAAAATTTAAAAACAAATAAATAGAAACAACACAACTGTAACATATTTGCTTTAGTAAAACATTTGCAATCTCTTTTCTGATACTACACGTCATCTATTCTGTGCTCGACCAGGAAAGGAAATATCCTTCTAGACTGAGGCAATTCGCAAAGAACAAAGGTTGACAGAAAAGTTATGAAATAATTCTGAAAAATGCTCGAATGAAGAAGACATGAACAGTGGAAGAATTGTCGTGCTTACTACGAATAACGGTCTGTGTATTTGACAGCCAATCCGATATTCCTTTATTCCGCGTATACTGAGAACGCTTTTCCGGTTTTCATGTATTTGATATCCAATCCGATATTACTTCATTCGCGTTGTGGATGGAAAATATAAAATATTGATTAAAGTAAAAAATAAATATCATAATATCACTTCTGAAGAAAAAAATCAGAAAATAAAGTATATGCCTGTAAATAAACAAATAAAAGTGAATTGTCTAAGTGTGATTGAGGGATAGTCTTCCTATATTATAAGTGTAAATAGTATAGCCACACGCCGGCATTATTATAAAATAAATAGGTGTTATTAAGTATTTATTGTTTAGTAAAAGAATTAACTGTAATAAAAAAAAATAATAGAAAAAGCTTACTGGTCTGGACGTCTAAAGTTTTTGCGGACATTTGTCGTTTTTCAGGAATGCTAATGTGAAGCTTCGTAAATACGTATAATCTCCTATTCTGGAATTAAATTTGAGTTCTAAATACGTAATCTGTATTAGTTTAATTTCTCTGGAGAGACCCAATATTGATATTATTTTGTTATTACATTAATCGTATGATGTATAAAATGCGACGTGAACGTAAAAAGAAAGTGTCAATATGTATCAGCAGTAATAGTAAAGCGAGTATGTTAGTATTCTGGACGAAACGGGGTTCTTATCATTATTATGGCATAAACAATTAGTACACGGTTAGTGTGGTGGCGGGAGGAGTAGATAGTAAAATGTGAGTAAAAATGGCAACCGCCTACTTTTTAGAAGTCGTATTTGGGAGAAGCAGGGAATCCGGATAAAATGTTATAATTTTTTAAAGAAGACGAAATGAAAGCATAATTTCTGGAAACACGCACGAGATCTGGGGCTAATAGGATTGAGGCACATATTAGCATATAAAGGTTTCAGTTATTAAACTATTCTGTGAATGTGGAGAGAAGCGACTTTACTTTATTATAGATATATAGATATTTCTATGCATGGAATTCACTTCTAAAGTAATAAACTAATCATCAGGAATTATAAGATATATATTTTAAGCAACATGGTCAGTAATGTAGACATTATTTTTTGTAAACTGTACCATTGAAGTAGCGCCACCAAATCTCACTCTCCACCCAAAAAAACATTTAATATAAGGGTGATACAAAAAATAATAAAGAGATAGATTATTAATCTATCTTTTTATTAATTGTTCAACATATAATTATAAGCTATATTATGAAATAAAATTTTATCCGGGCGGTACGCGTGCGTGAGTCTCAATATAGGTATGTGTGTGGTAAACTCCTAAACTAATGAATATATCATTATTAATTATTGGATACTTATTTTTAGGAGGTGCGGTCTCTAAACCGCAACATATCCCCCAAATTAAAGACTTATGACATACACAGTGCGTATACTCGTCCTGGGACAGGTATTCTGTTAGTGTATATATAATTACGATTTTTTTTACAAAGTTCGCCGATAGTTAAAAGCTCAAGATGAAAGGTATCATGATTATCAAAACGTAAGATACTTTCTAGGCACACTGATAGCATTAGAACCCCTGAATTTATTCGGCAAGTACAGCACACCGTTGGTGTTAATCATAGAGGATACATGAAGTCGATTGAAAAAGGACACTATGTGTCATAAGAAACAGTCTGAAATGTTGTCCACAAATATATTGCATATAAATTGTATGTGATCAGGTCAGGTCATTTTACGCAAGAAAATGTAAGGAAACCACTACACAAAACTCACATATGACGAAATTATTTCATGATCAGATGACCTTTAACATTTGACCTCCGAGCTCTCTAGATCTGAAGTTGAGAAAAAATAAAGTTTCTATAATTATTTGAATGTCTAATATGAACAAGGATCACCTGATCGTTACATGTAGGCGATTCATGGCTCACATTAAAACCCTTATCTCAGCTGAAGGAGAGTTTAATGGCTAACATTGCAAAATAAGCTTTTCATTCTTATCTACAACAATGTTTTTTTTTTCAGTAAAAAGACATTATTATTTGTTTTCAATAGTCATTTTTGTGTATGTAAGTAACTTTATCACCGTGGGTCTTGTAGGGGTATCTGTACATATTGATGGGCATACTGTGTGCGTGTACGACATGACAGCACGCCCTCCTTCTACAAAGCCTGGTTTCAGTGACAAGTTTAAGCAAGATAACTGAGAGACAATGTAGAGCGCAGGTTTTATATAAGAATTTCAATCTCCTAGATGGAGTGTCTTACAAGATCTACGGGTCCATCTAGCCGAGTGGTGTAGCATCGCGCCTATGTATCATACTAGGTAATTCTACATCCTCGCTGATACAAAAATAAAACGTTATCATATAAATTTTTAGGTGCGAGCAGGTCCTTTGGAATAACGGATGAAAGACAAAGTTTGAAAGACAGATTTACATATAAAATATTTTAACGATAAACATGTGCTTAGAAGTAGAAAAAAGAGTTTCTCTAGTATGATGCCAGAAAAAGCAGTACAAATGAAATAAACTCCGTCCGATGCCGTTAAACAATAAAAAAAAACTGACTTTTATATATATATATATATCAAAATTTCAGTTATTTATTACCTACAAACATCGACGTTTCATGCTTACGCAATCTTAAGTACAAGAAACTAAATCCCGACGGTCGACGGGCGCGAACTCCGATCACAAATCGCCACTGATTCGCAGTCAAGAGAGTTACCAGTTGGCCACCAGAAAGTAGCTTAGAATATATGAGGAATTTAACTTTGTAAATATTAAGTCGTCGAGTATTCACAGCAAGCGGCGAAGAGTGATCGACAACAACAAAAATCGTGTTGGATCTCGCAATGACTATATATATATATATATATATATATATATATATATATATATATAGTCATCCACATACAGACTGTTTCGCTGTACCACAGCTCTTCAGTGCGGCAAGACCAGTTAATGGCTCAAGCCGGGATTTAAACTCAACCGTCGAGCTGACAGTCGGCGCCTTTACCATCCGTTAAAAATGGCGGGAAAAATTATGCTTCGCCAGTGTTCGCACTCACTATTTACTAGATATTTTACTAAATTGTTATTCATATAAAATCATAGAATTGCGTCTGCAAATTAATTTTTCATATATAAATTAGTATTATCATTTCTGATGACGCAAAGAAAAAACATCCGCCGTTGACTTTTTTATTTTAGAGTAGAGAATTTCTTCCTATATTCATTTCAGGTGGCGGTTGTTTTCTGAATTGCTATTTGCTTTCTCGCTTCCCTCCTTACTTGAAGTAGTTTCGGCTAGAAAATGACCCCCGTTTTAATCGCTAACCTTTGCGCGAGGGGATGGGGATGGATTTACATATATTTATTTATATACAAATAAATACACATTGGTCTTTATTATAGAGTAGATGATACATATATATATATATATATATATATATATATATATATATATATATATATTCGTTATGTGTATGCACGCTTGTTCAATGTGTGCATAGGGGTGACATGACTATGTGCTTTGGTTTTGTTTATTGTAATTTTCGTGTTTGGCTTCATTTTCGTTTTCTGATTAAATACTTTGATTAATCTCCCACGTAAATCGATGCTTAATTGTTCACCAATGTGAAACCACGTGATTCTCACATCTAAGCCTCTCTCTCCTTTTCCGTCTCCCTTTCTCTCTCTGTCTTTGTATCTGTCTCTGTCTGTCTCTGTCTGTCTGTTCTCTCTCTCTCTCTCTCTCTCTCTCTCTCTCTCTCTCTCTCTCTCTCTCTCTCTCTCTCTCTCTCTCATTCTCTATACGTGCCTTTCTGCATTTATTTATTTTCCTTCCGTGTTTTGTTATTTTTAGTTGATATTTTTTGTCTTCTATTTATGTTTTGTTTTTTTGGCGGGTTTTATTTAATGGTAACTTCATAGAGTGCGAATAGCCTGTCTGTTGCCGGTAGCGATTCCCATACGTAAAGTGTGTTCCGTGTAATTTCAGCAAATGGAACGTATAAAGTGGTCCTCTTCATTGCGTCAATTAGAAGAAGAAAACCAAGTCATATCCTCACCAAGGACATTATAGCTTTGCTCCAAGCTGTTTTTTTCTTTCCGTACATTTCATATATTGCACTCATTTGTCTTATTCGCAAGTAAACGCGTAAGATTTCCTTTAAAACTTACATTGCAGCGGATTTTGTGTTTTACGGGTTGGGGGAAGATGAGATAAAAGTTTAAAGAATTATTCCCAGAGTAAAGAAACTGCTTCTTTTAGAATATTAGCGCAGGAATTAGCTCTAAATTTAAACGAATGCATAGAATAGTGGCAGTCATTTCAATTTTAAGGCACGGCTTGTTGAAAACACGCTGTTGTACCTGGAGCCATTTTTTTTTAGCAATACATCAATTTAATAACATTTTTTGTTATCATGTCTTCAACCAATTCTATCATAAGAGACGACGTTATTCGTAATGTAATTTCAAATGATTTTAAAGAAGTTTTACTAAAACTGTCATCAATGATTGTAACATTTTGAATGTAAAAATTAGATGAATTTTTTTCTCTATTTAGAAAATTGTTTTGCGATGTCTAATTTTGATTTGTATCTTTTTTATGTTCGGATTTGTTTTATTTTTTATCTTTTGTTGTTTCGTGTTTCGCAGTTTCTTTTTCCTATGCAAACAAAAAAACATCAGGAACAGAAGAAAAAGCCAGAAACTTAGATTTTATTTTAACAAATGTGTAATAAATATAAAGTGAGATTAATATGCGAGCTACAAGGTGTGCATTAAAGAATAATGATTATATGTTATATTATAATAAATTATTAATCACTAAAATGTATAACATCGTTAAAACATGATCTTATATATATATATATATATATATATATATATATATGTTTTTTTACTCATATATAATGTAGTTATTAACGGACACGTGTTTCGCCATTACTGCGGTTTATCAGCGTGGGGGACTATGACAACCAAGCTTGAGCATTGCGGAGTTTCCTCTCCTTTACATAGACATGAGTAATCTCCCTTGCATACGCATGTCGCCCAACTGTTAGGGGCGTGTGAATATATATATATATATATATATATATATATATATATATATATATATATATATATATGTGTGTGTGTGTGTGTACATACATATATATTTTTTTGTTTTTATTGACTCATAGATAAAATTGCTATCCACGGACCTGGCTGTCATAGTCGACCACGCTGATGAGCCGCAGTAATGGCGAAACACGTGTCCGTTGATAACTATTTAACGAAAAATAAATAAAAACATATATATATATATATATTTATAGATCACTGGGGCCGTGACCGAGTGCACTAACCGTTACGCTAAGAGACTCGTTTGAAATAACGTGACAATTTATCGTTTGCGAAGGTATATTTGTTATTCTTGTTGTTGTTGTTATTGTTGTTGTTGTTTTTAGCGATAATTAACTAATGTTATATGTTGCTGACCTTGAGTGTACGGAGTTGCCTACATTTTACATACGCATGAGTGTTCTCCTCTGCATACAGTCAACTGGATGGTTGAAGGTTCGATTACAGGCTAGGGATGGATGCTAGTCTAGCCGCACTGAATAGATGTGATATAGCGAAACAGTTTGTATGTGAATGACTATATAAGCCTTCCTTTTTGGGAAGAACACTGTCGTTGGGTGATGTGTCTTGCTACTTCTTGGCGTAATGCAAAGCTCTTTGAACCTTTCCCATGTCGATGTTGATATAAATAGATATTGTAGATATCATTTACGAGCGCTCCTCACATGGCCTAATATTTAGGGATACCGACTCTGAACTAGATGGTTGAAAGTTAGATACAAGACTAGCAAGAAGTGCTAGTCTAGCTACACGCAAGAACTGTGGTATAGCGCAACAGTCTGTCCGTGTATGCCCGTATATATATATATATATATATATATATATATATATATATATATATATATATATATATATATATATGAGCAGTTTAGTTTTCACCAAAAGATTGAAGAACATTGATACACCAACATTCTAAGAGCTGCTCTTAATATCTCTTGGAGAAAAGACCCCACGATAGAGCAACTTTATGGACACCTTCCTCTGATTGTAGCCCTGATCAGAGAGAGAAGCCAGATTTGCTGGATATTGCTGGAGGACTAATGGTAAAATCATCAGCGATTATCTTCTGTGGATACTAAAAAGGGGATGTGGTTCAGTGAGTAGACCGCAACGAACCTACATCAAACAATTAACAATACACCTATGAAGACCTATCAGGTGTGATGGAGGATACGGCGAGATGGCGTGAGAAGGTCAGGAGGATTCGTGACATCATCACGACTAGATCATATATATATATATATATATATATATATATATATATATATATATATATATATATATATATATATAAGGTACAATTTCTACAGTTAAATTAATCGGTTTTAAAAAAATTGGAAAACATTTAGATACTAAATACGAATGTTGGACTTAAAAAGGTATCTTCATGGTTGATACAGACGGTCTTTTCATTTTTTTTAATTTGACTTTGTTGGGTTGTGATCAAAGATCGCCGAGTTCTCCCGATGCTTTTGGAAAAGCTATTTTATATTTTTGAATTGTTATAGTGAGAAGCGTTGGCGCGCATGTACAAATGACAATGTGCTGTTACTAACATTAGAAGCATCGGTATAAAATAAAATTTGAAAAACAGTTATGAACTAAATAAGATGCATAATCTTATTTCAAATAAATTTATTATTTATATGAATCCGAATTTATCATTTTAAATGTCTGTATCAACCGTGAAGATTGCTTTGTACCCTAAAAATTCGGATTTAAATAAATAATACCTTCATTTGAAAAAAATGATTATAAATTGCTTTTGGTTTTTAACTGTTTTTCTTCAAAGATATATGTATATATATATATATATATATACATATATATATATATATATATATATATATTTGCAGTGATGGCTGTGAGAATCCACGCTTTTGACCGGTTGAGAAGTTTTATTTGCATTTGTATGCATTCTCAGACAGAGATTCTTACATGAAAAGATAAGCTATTTTTCATTAAACACCGGAGAGCGATAAAAAATAGTGAATTCGACCCCAATCTCGAATATTAGAGCCTTTAAAGATCGCGTGCCAATGCCTGAAACCCTGGTAGCGGTATAAAAGTATAATTGATCTTTTCACCAGAAGTATGAGCATAAATTTAAATTATGAGAAGTAAGCTTCAAAGAGACGGTTGTGTTACATTGCCGTGAGAAATACACCGGCTAAATTTATGGCTTTCCATTCTAGTATAGTTTTAGAGTTATTGATGCTATTAATATAAATCTTTAATCTCATATATTAGTGTGTAGCCTCTCCTTAATAATACTGCATAACAAGAAAATTAACTCTCCAATTTCGGAAACGAAAAATATATGTAAATTCGCCCACGTGCAAATTTAGATCTGGATATTTTGTCTCTTCCTGGTATTTGACCTGAGGCTTGCCAGGCGTGTTTAGCCTAGCTGTACAATTTGACATGTTTGTTTTGTGATTCTGCATGTTTACCCTCCAACGTTCTTTTTACGGATCACAATCATCATTCACATATAGATATTCAACCACGCATGTTTTCCTTTATTTCTACTTGTCACAGAATTCGTCTTCCAATAGTTTCTAGATGATACAAAGTCGTATTTAATTTAGAGATCGCATGAATTCTCTGTAATGTGTTTACCCTGACAATCCATGTTTATTTTGATTGTGTTATGGAACTTTTAACGTGGACGCTTTCGTTTCATGTATCATTTTTTATTATCTTTGACAATCTTCTGTGTGAGAAATAAATGTATGAATATGCAAATTCAACCGTCTCTTTGTTATCATTGTCTCTTCATCATTAGTTATTTTCCTATATATTTCGATATAATGGTATCCATCATTAAAAATGGCGATAGTTAACAAAATAAGGCGACTGCAGTAATGACTCAATATCGTTTGTTTGGTTGACCCACTTTCAAGAACGCCAAAATATTTTAACAAATAGAAAAAAATCGTTGCTGAAATGAAACGAATAGTTAGAATGGGGTAATAAAAGCAAAGACTATGATTAGTTGGAAGTTGTAGTGGAGACTGCTTCACTATGAAAACAACCCTAGAATGTAAATTCATACATTTAACTTGATAATTTCCCTCGAGAATGAAAGACAAAAAATTATGTGTAGCTGACTTGCATCAGCGTATTTCTGTACTACTAATAATATCGTTTACGCGGTCATTGAGCATTGTTGAAGTAAATACTGAAACAATAATATTCGTGTAATTTATTATTTCATAATATAAGTAAAATATGAAATAATAATGAATATATATACAGAGTGTCGAGACAAGGTGTTATCTTGTTTAATTCCCAAACCATTTTAAGCTTTTATTATGGCGATGCAGTGCAACTGATAGCTGTGTATGTCTACTATTGGTGGATTTGATAGCTGGAGACCGTCGCAGACTAGAAAGCACCGAGATATTGGAAGAGAGTGACCTGCATTATCATGATTCGATCCGGGTTTGAAATAATTCAGAAATCTTGAATATCTTAAAGGCCATTAGAAGTGCTGGAGAATTGCAACGGAGATGTTAAAGCAGTGGTTAGAAGTGAGGACCCGAATAGCAGGCGTTCCGAATGTGTGCGTACAACCAAATTCGTTGAGAAGCTGAAAGAAGGGCGACAAGCTCAATAAAAAGCAGTACGGAACTTGGTCAGAGACATTTGCTGGACGTGCAATTCCTCATACAAGAGTCGCAAGGGTCAACTACTCACCACTAAGGTCTAACAGAACAACCTCACGAAACTCAATAAACTCTTCAACAAGCTCAAACATCGCGTCAAGTCAGAAATGCTCTAGTTCATCTCAGGACCATTTGCACAACGCACAGAACAACAGGTTGCTAGACTACAGTCAGTATAGGGTCAAGCTCATCATGAAGACCAAGTTTCCTGAAACTATGATGGTATTTGGGTTTATTTCATCATGCAACTCTACATTTTCGAAAAGGGACTAGACTCAATTCAGAAGCCTATACTGAGTTGATGTCCACTACTGTCAAAAGCTGGGTGTAGAAAGTGGATGGGGTGGCTGTTGGAAGGCTATACGTGGTCAGCAAAATTCAGTTCCATGTAACACTTCGGGGGAAACCAAGATGTGGCTGTTTAAGAACTTCCAGAATTTCACCAATCTTATATCTGTCCGCGATTCGCATGATTGCAAACATATGAATTATTATGTGCGTGGCGCAGTTGAAAAAGGCATCCACTGTACCTTCTGTAACACTAAGAACGAGATGATTGTCAGGATCAAACTGGTGTTGAGGCGTCTATGTGGAGCCGCAGACCGGTTTATTTGAGTGAGCAGTATTCGGTAAAAGGTTATTAATTGTCTACTAGTGATCGAATGATATTATTTTTTAATAGTAAATAAGATTTTTTTTAAATGTTAATAAATAAAAACATATAAGTAAAGTAACGTGGTCGACTATAGTCAAGGGCGATTCGAAAGCTTCCCTTCTATTAGCTACTACAGTGAGATGTGGGAGAAGGCGCCACGTCTTTTCTCAAGAGTAATCCACTTACCATTTGATCCTCACCTGATAATGATGAGTGTTTAGCAAGGTGCATCAAATACCATTTTTGAGACTTTGGTATGACTCAACCGAGGATTGAACTCCAGTCTCTCGGCTCATTAGCGAACACTCTAACCATTATTCCAAATGTATAACATATACTATTACTAAATAAATAAATGAATATGAGTAGATAACTCTGATCTCTTCTAGCATCGTCACCCTCTTTTGATAATAATTACACACTTTTATGATCGGTAAAAAGTGAAACTGCAGTAAAGTGTTCCATCTAAATGCAGTTAGTTAATGCACTCCGTTTGGGAAGAATTAATTGGTTCGATTTCAAGCTGTAAGGCAAAGGTTCTCTCCCCTGGCAAAAGCTGAGGTAAAATCCTCTTAAGAGACAATTTATCGTACAAATAAAATGCAGTATTTGTACTTCGCATTCGTCCAGTTGAATCGTGTGGCGCATGGATATAGATGTCGAATTATCAGACCTGAGGTCTAAGGTAAGAACTTTGCGGTTGGCGAATTAGTTGAATATAGCCACATTGGTGAAACTTTATACAACGAAACAAGCGCTTGTTTGTGGATATAAATGTTTTATTATTAAATTATAATATATATATATATATATATATATATATATATATATATATATATATATATATATATATATATATATATATACATTTGAGATTGAGAAATAATCAAATTAAATATTGAAAGGAATGATATATTTGTAATTTGCATTATTAAGAGAATATAATCACGTCACACACATGACACATTTTTATCAAAGGAAAAACAAAATCACCTCATTAATTTTGAACAAAAATTAACGTTAGATTTTTAGAAGTCTGCTTTTTCATCAGAATTGTAATTTAATTGCATCAGCATCGTTCGAATATATTAATACACATCTGAGAAAAAACATAAACTAAGAATAAGCAGTAAATTGTCTAATTAAAGCAAATTTATTATTATTTTAATTTATATATATATATATATATATATATATATATATAGTCTAAAGAATCTTTATAGTCATTTTAAACAAAGAAAGACATGCAGTTTAAATTCCCAGGGATACTAACTTAATCCAAAATATCGTAGACTAAAGCGCTTCATAATCTGACTTACCGCTGGAAAATTCATAAATAAAAAAGGGGATTCAAGTACCTAACAGTGAAACAAAGTCAAGGGGCCCTAACTTAAGCGTGAAATATTAAACGGGGATCATCAGCTGTTTACCATGTAACTGTTTCGGAGATTTAAAAACAGGACAGTTATAATATTCATGGCTCTCCAGTGGTACTGATCAAATGACCACTTCCCCAATAATCGAATGTAGAAATAATCCAGCTTTAATGTCACTGATGTATACATAAATAAATAATAATAATATATTATTATTACTACTACTACTACTACTACTACTAATAATAATAATAATAATAATAATAAAAATAATAATAATAATAATTATAATAATGATAATAATGATAATAATGATAATAATAATAATATATTACTCTTAAGACTACAGTGTTATATGGTAATTTACATATCAAACAAAATTAATTATAACTATAATAATCATACTATCCAAACACTAGACCCAAAAACCATTCTGCGATATGGTAGCTAGCAATAAAATTATATAGGATTTAAAAAGAATAAAGCTTAAGTATCTTTGGTCACAGAGAGGCAAGTAAATAAGAGAAAGGAAACCTAGCCATACAGATCTAAATACCCAATATATAGTCTAAAGAAGCTTTAAGTCATTTTAAACAAAGAAAGAAAATGCAGTTTAAATTCTCAGGGTTACTAACTAAATCCAAGATATCGCAGACTTAGCACTTGCATAAGCTGATTTATCGCTGGAAAATCTACAAACAAAAAAGGGGATTCAAGTATCTAACAGGGAAACGAAAACAGGGGGCGTGAACTTAAGCGTAATATATTAAACGGGTATCATATATATATATATATATATATATATATATATATGCATAATTATTAATGACAATATATGTATTAGCATATACTATCAGTGCCCTTTTACTTTACAGTCTCCTTGAAAGATTCAGCTCGATGATTGTCAGTTAGTGACAACAGAGCAAATATAAGTCAGGTTCATATTATATTCCAAGAACCATGTTTTAATTTCATTATTTTAATTTTGATTTTGATTTTTTCACATTTCCAAACAAAATAACATTTCTGTCAGATATATTTACGGTCCGTTTCATTTGTCTTGTGCCAAACAACATTTTTATGTCAATATCGTCTCTGCAACATTACAAAATCATCAGAAAAATTTACAAAGAGTAAAAAGTTCTTGGATGAAAGTGTCTTGAAAAATCGTACACTATACAATGGTACATTTTTGGGTGAAACCACACAAAAAAACGTAAGGGAACCCACTAATACGCCATTTTGAATATTTCGTTCAGAGCTAGTACATTGTAAAAGTTCTGTGGACATTTGTAAATTTTAATTCAGTAATATTTCTTAAAATAGTTAATAAGTTCTATAATTTATTTATAAAAATTCTCATTCACTTGAGAGTATTTTTTTTACTTTCTAAAGTTAAATCAATTAGCCTTCAGATGTCTATTTAGGTCATTTGGATACGAAGCTAACAACGGAGCTGGTCTCTTAAGTTCATCAGTTTAGAGCCAGTTTCATAGACTCAGCCATCCATTCAAGCAACTATTAAGATTGTTATACTTCGGTGTTTTTGTGGAAGATGTTTAGTATTTATTTATAATCGTTTAAATCAATGCTAAGATACGGTATTTAGAATCATGTCTAGGTAACTATAAACTATTTTCGTTGTAAGTGACAAATCCCCCCTTAGTTTCGCATTTAATAGAAACTTTCTACTTAGGTGAAGAATTCTGAGTAATTAAGCTTATCTTAGTATTGATTTAAACGATTTATAAATAAATACTAAACATCTTCATTTTACAGCAGCTCATTAATTACAATGGCCCCACCACTGAACTATTTTGGGTAGAGAATAACGATGTCTTTGAGATGGTGACCAAATTATAGATGGTCCTTCGCAAAGGTAAAATACTTTGATCTCTGTGTAACTGCTATACTTAAACAGTCACCATATAACAGAGTTTTGGTGTCATATCTGCCGAGAGTAACTGACGATTTTTCGCCTTATATTTGGATATGGATTACAAAGCAAGGTATCAACATCGAGGGTTATAATTGACTGCTACTGACCAGAATCAAAACAGGAGAGGAGAAAACCTTCGAAGATAAATAAAGACAGAATAGGGAGAATAACTATGACTGCAACATAGTATTATTTAACTCCTCTGCATGAGGTTAGACACAAGGTCAAGTAGGGTTTTGAAAATGCAGCGGACTAGATGAAGCGCAATCTGGCCTACAAAAATGCTTGAGCAGCCCCGTCGGCATTCTCTGGTAATGACGCCTCAGGCGATTAACAATAAACTTACTCTTTTCTCAAAGAGAATGTAAAGCCTTGGAAGGTGGTCGTCCTAGGACTTAACAGAGCCATACCTTGGACAGATAGCAACAACTATCATTGTTGAACTCAGACTGCACCATGATAAAAACTAAGAAATTGTAGAATATATAGCCTTGAGAGACCAACAGACGGGACATATAGGGGTACTTTTATTGGTTTCTCCTCTATAATTTCGCACTTACGTTGTGTCGTGGTCGTTCTTGAAGTGTTTTCTATGGTTGTTTTCGTCGCTTGAACAATCGGTAGTATCAAGGTATACTTTTACTACCCTAAGAGGTATTTATCGGATTCGTCTTCATCTTCATAGAATGTACAAGCCTTATGATAAGCGAATCAAAAGATGTGGACACCAACATAGAATACATCAAAGGTATAACGGTTCCATGTTACTTCTGATACTACAGAAATTAGCGAGGAATAAGACGACGGAATGGAAGTACTACATAAGAACTCAAAGGATTAAGGGAGGCCTGAAACCTCTGTTATCTAGGGAGTGCACAGAAGGATAACAATCGTTTTCTTGTCAGAAACCTTTTGAAGTTCTCATCAGATAGTATTGTGTACGCGGATGGTGTTGTAGGTTTAATAATTATCACTGTCTTGATAAGGATAGCTGCAAAAGAAGAAGGAAAAAGTTATCAATAGATGACGAATAGGCAGCTATGTATTAGGAGGGGTCGGGCAGAACCAGATTAACACGTTTCAAAAGAGTTAGCTGATATATGACCTACGTGACAGAGAAACGATTTTGATTGTTTTTGATGTTAAAATGGAATGTGTTGCGAAGCGCGTTAGCGGGTTAGTATGTTAGCCAGCGTACTGCAATAGAAGCGGTACAAATAATATTTAGTATGGGACAGGAGGGAGTGAAGACCTCCCTCGCATTAGAGGACAAGATGATTGTGTTGTCCATATTGATTTATCCAGAAAAGTGTGACGTACTTAACACAAACCGCAGTCAGGTTTACTATAAATAAAGCATTTACATCTTCACCGTGCTTTTGTTATGTAGGCGGGATGTAGTCTAGCCAGTCAACAATTTATTGAAGCTCAACAGAAAATACATTTAAACAGACAAGAGCGAGAAAATTTCAGAGTAGCACAACTGAAATAAAAGACTAAATAAGTGAAATAAAAGAGTAAATAAGGGGATGCTATAAGTTTGGACGAGTGTAAGAGCGTAAGGTGTAAGGTTTATAAAAATACGCTATAAAGACGGTAGGTTAGACCATAGGCGACAAACCTAATATAGAAGAGTAGAACAGATAGGTCCAGTGTCATTTGTAATTTGGAACCAGTTGTGAGGAACAGGCAAAATATTTCGTGCTAAGGATTGGTAGTTAGCTTAGATAGACAACTGTGAGGTTTCTACAACAATGAATAAGGAAATGATGAAAAGTCTCAGTCCAGGTTGATAGATAAAAAGTGGCGATAATAAACGTGATGTTATTAAAATTAATAAAAAAAACAAAGGTAGTATAATGAGACGAATGATGAACGAATGATATCCGTTTTCCATTATAATTAAATTTGACTGTGATAGAAAGTCCATCTGACCTCGTGGGAGGTGACAGTTGCTAAGTGGTTAACAAAATGATGGTCCTTCGAACTTGGGTGTGCCAAGTTCGAATTGAGTATATTCCACAGAAACACTTTCACTTAGGATGTTGGCAACCTTCAGGTGGTCCCTCCTGTAGTTATCCGATGTATCTATAGAAAGAATTCTAACTAGAAAGATATGGGGTAAACGAATACCAACAATAGAATAATCTGATTCATACGGAATAAATAAATAAATAGACGACCACAGACGATATTGAAGGTTACATAGAAATACATTTTACTTTGGGTTGTGCTGAAAAAGAAATTAAAAACAGCTAAGAGTCAATCTTTACAATGATGACCACGGGCCTTGGTAGATCTATTATGTCGTTGACAAGTTGGGAAAGCCAACGACATACGTCTTACTCATATGATCTCTCATCTCTAACTCGTTAGGCAGAAAACACCAACTTGTGTGGGTGCTGTGAGAAGTAGCCCAGAAAATCTGTATTCGTACGTCAAGACATCTGATTGGCTGGCAGGCCAATCACTCTACAATAAAACCCGTCTATTTACAGAAAAAAAGGTAAATAGTGCAGAAAGATATGTGACTGATACATTAGTATGCAAACACTAAACTAAGAAGTGCCCAAGTCAACTGGTATAGTTATAACTGAACTACGGATATTAGATCGATTTGTATGACAGCATTTTCAGTTAATGGTGATTACAATAGTTAATCCTTGATTACAGTTGTTACATTGACTGGTTTTATAATAAAGTTTATAATAACTTTTATAATAGTTCTTGATGCGTTGTGTCGGAATCTCTTGGTCGTCGTAGAAGAAGAAAAGCTCTCGTCCGTTGATCTGAAATAGAGCGATGTGTCGTTTCTTCTCGCCGTCATTTGTCGCCGACTGCAGCTATTTGTACTAACCTTATTGTCTGTGTCGCAGCTTCGTTGTCGCGACTATTCGTACTACCTTGTTGTCTGCAGCTTGATACTGTGTCGCCTGCTATCCTCTGTCGCTTCCACCGTTAGCCTTCGCCGCCGTCATAATCTTCGTTTCTTCTCACGATCCTGGCGGTTTCTTCGTGGGCTGAAATCAATCTTTTTCTTCAATAAAGTACAACAAAGCTTTTACTGTTTTTTCTAAATTCGAGCCATTTTTTATTTACTAGCTAATAGACGTCAATGAGCGATCGTTGTTTAAGAGAGAGAGAGAGAGAGATGTTACGCTAGTAATTTCTTAACTATTTAGTCGCTTGTACAGGGAGGGAAATTGGAGATTCATTCTGTGGCTGTCATGTTGGGATTCAAAATCCCTTAAGCTTGTAACAGCTACATTTTATCGTCCAATGTTCTTTCGTTGGCTTCCAGACAAGAACTGTTCAAATCTCAATTTAGTTTTCTCACAGCGAAAAACTCTGACGTCACGAAACCTCGTGATCACGCCAGATGTGACCTAATCTCTGAACTCAATATTACGTCACCGTCTCCGCAAACCGTGGGAAACACATCGCCCAGCTTTGCACGGGATGACTTCGCCACAAACCGCGCAAGTCAAAACCGATCTCCAATAGATGCGTACATCCTCATAGCCATCATCACACACAGTTAAATCATGCCAGATCTCAGTTAGACATGTTATCTCTAGTATAGGAACACAAAATCACCTGAAAGAAATGTTGCTGCGAATACAAACCGAACTATCTTATCACTTAAGGGGTATTGAAGTGTTATAGTGCATTCATCTGTGTTACCCGTTGGACGATGACGACTTATTTCGAGCAGTTAAAGAATAATTTAAACGCAGTAATCGAAGTGGTTCTAGCTTAGAAAAGTAATTCGAAGATGCGAATGAATTGATCAGTCGCAGAAGTTATTGCAATAGTGATCTCAGTGGTATAGTTATCGAGGAGATATGGGCAAATGTTAATCAAGCCTAAATAAACGACACATGAATGTCAGGCCAGGGAAGGGGGTTCATTAAGTATTCTTGACCACGGTGTTTCGAACGTATCCAAACCAGAGCCCGGTATCGATATACAGCAAGAATGAATCCCTGAGGCAATCATTCATATGCGTGTCTATTAATCATTTGAATAACATGTGCTATTAAAATCGTCGTCTTCATCTTCATGAATGTGCCAGGCTTGCGATAAGCGAAACAAGAGATGTGGGCATCAACATAAAATGCATTAAAAGTATAACGGTTCGATGTTACTTCAAAATAAACATTTATATATTACAGTAGTTGTTGTTCCTGCATCTGTAAAACAGACGATTTATCATTTAGTCTAGTGTAATATAACGAGGGCTGTGTTTGAATGGAAAAGTTTGAGTGACATCTTAAGGGTCAAAGGTGACCCCATACGGAAGTCGCGAAATCATATGACTTCTGAACGAAGATATTCTATCTCTTTGTCTGACGCTACTTCAAACAGGAAAAGGCGCTGTCCCCAATCGGAGGGCAGCGCGAACAGTATGGTTGTGTGTAAGGAGAAATGCATGTAACTGTCTGCCTTTCTCTCTCTTTCCCTCTCTCTCTCTCTTTCTCTCTCTCTCTCTCTCTCTCTTACGTGCGTGCGAAAGTAACCCGTCTCTCTGATGTTTTTTCGGTGACTGTTCTTTTCTTTGTAATAAACCTTTATAAAAATCTAAACATCGGCGTCCGAGTGATTGTATCCACAGATAAGCAAGAACATGGATTCCCGACGATGAAACAGATGTATAATGGTTTATACACGCATCGGTAAGTGAAAGCATAACACTGGCTTAATCTGTGTCTTCTTTCGAAAACTGACGTCGGCAAAAACCAGTTCTGCACACAGTTTTTAAAAGCATTACATTTGTAATTCATCACTAAACAGAATTTGCTTTCTTACATGTACACAAAGTTAAACAGAAAATGCTAATTTATTACAGAATTACAAATTTATCTCCAATAAATATAGATAAGCTGTTGAAAGTTTACCGAGTTAGAATCATTTTCTCTCTCCCATAAATACAACAGGTGTTTTTTCCTGAGAAAATTACTAGAAAGAGAATCAGAAATCGTTAAGATATATTTATGGTATTGTGTTTCCACAGACGGCATAATCATGTTGACACACCGTTTATCGTTAAATGACGTTGAGCCTGGCCATTGGCCAGTATCAGATGGGTGACCATTTGGCAATACCAGCCACTGTATTTGGAAGGACGGCGACACATCCCAGCAAAAAATACCTTCAAAAATAAAAAAAACAACGTCGTAATTTCCCCTGACTTGGATACACATGCGACTGGGGACCGTTTGTGAATTTAATATTCCCTAGAAACGTCCTACTTCGGAGAAAGCCGGCCTCACCCGACCTGGGTAAATAGAGCAACAGACATCAGGTACCAAGTATCCCACTGCAACTAAAATGCCAGATTCAAAATAAAATTAAAAAAAAACAAACTTTTTTATTTTAAATACATTTCTTTAATTATCTTTTTAAATTTATTTTTTCTTGACTTCATTTTTTTTAAATTTAATTTAGATCATTGGTCAGTAAAGTTTGTCCTGCTTAAGGATTAGATTGAAATCGCACATTTTAATGGCGTCTCTTCTTCGCAAATCTCAGCGTCAGACAGATGGATTTTTTTTTTAATTTGAATGTGATTATTTTTAATTCGCCTTTTGTATTAAGTTTTTTTAATGTTGTTCTATTACTTTCCGACCTTCTCCCGAGCCTCCGATGCCCATATCATTTGCCCTTCGATCAGGTCTGAACAAATATTTGTCGTTCGGTTTAGACGGCGATCCAACCTGTCAAACTGATTTTCATGATAACTGATCCTCTTCTCCATGACTCCTAACATGATAAACCGGTCACACATTCGACCAGTCACACCAGTCAACATATTATCTTGTCTGTCTCTGGACGTCAGTTTCCATGTCCGGACATGTGTCGATGAGTATGTGTCTGCATTTGTGTTGATTATGCTATGTACGTGAGGATGTATTTGTGTGTGTATTCGTTTGCGTTGTTATTATGAGTGTATGCATACATTCTTAGTTACCGTTAAATCACATATATAATCCAAATCATAATAAATATAATCAAATATCCAATATGTTGAGGTATATAATAATAAAATGAAATTATGAAAATTGGAATTTAATGGCTACGTATTTCGATTCAAGATCTTATCAAGCCATTACATACGGGGTCTGCCATAAGTTACTTTCGTTTGTTACTTTGTTGATACTGAAGCATTTCTTCTACTTCAGGTGTCATGCGTAAGAGGAAATCGAATATTTTATAGGATCATTGAACTTAAGTAACAAATCTGAGTTGACATTGCTCAAGTACCATACGAGCTGTGCGCTAAAGTATGTCGCTCAGTTTCTGAAAGATTACCAAAGTGCACTCATCTCTATGGAGAGAACACCCTATGTATCCGTTGCTAGTTTCTATATTGCAGTTTCATATTTAGGTATAGTTGAATTTTCTACTTAAAAGTCTACTAAGGCTATGTGTACCGGCAGTGACTTCACAGAAACAGGAAGCCGCCAGTCTTACATGGCGACGGAGCAGAGAGGATGTTTCGCCTGTCACTCAATCAGAGAGAGAGAGGGAGAAAGAGAAAGAGAGAGAGAGAGAACGGTTCGGTTTAAGTGGTTGCTTTTACCCCGTACAACAGGGTGCCTTTTATGTGTACACATGGATACGTTAAAGAAAGAATAAACCGTAAAGAGATTGTTTAAACCGAAGGGATATGTGCTCTTCTTTTCTTGATAACGTTTACGAGTGATGTTAGCAAAAGGAATACGAAGACGTCTTCAACGACAGAGAGAAGAGAAGATGGTAACTTTGGCTACCACATATCCACAGAAATGCAAGCATCCGGCACCGTGAACAAAATAGACATATCGCGGGATTGAAGAACATCCCAACTATATAACAAACCAAGTAATATCCTATTAACAACGTTACATCGTAGTCGTGCAAATACGCCGCATTGTAATTTTACATAAACGTTCGTGTTATGACTGCACACAACATTAAAATAAACTAATTTTAAATGAAGATGGGGGGGGGGTATAGAAAGAAACGCATTTATTTTCGCTGGAATTGGCTGGAGAGCGTCAGGTAAATTCTGCCAGCAACTCCGCAAAAACATTTTAATACATTAGAAGGTTTATAATGTGTCATCTCAATTAATGGTTCTCAATTAAAAAATTATGGAGAGACGAATACCTCCCATCTATTATTAAGTATACTGATGTTATTTGACTACTGCGCTATTTACCGCCACAACACTTCACAACAATACTATAACGCCGTGAGAAAAATTGGAATGAAGGGTTCCTGTGTACTTGTCTACCCACGGGGAGGGTGTAGAGTTATACATATGGTCCATTTTGATGTGGAGGGATATCCAACTACCAGAAAAAACGACATCTTGGTGGGATCAGAGTAAGAATTGCCCCAGTCAAGACGGATCTACTCCATCCCCGACCGAGGACAGAACAGATACTACACTTTGATCCCAGCTTGCTGGACAGGGAAGAGTTTGAGATGAACTGTCGATTGCAATGTAATGTTGAAACAAGGCCGCATATCCACCAACCAAAATGCAACGTTTTTGAAACGTTGCAAACCGTCTGACATTAGGTAGCTTTATTAAAGACATTGTTGATGACAAGATTAACATAACCATCAGCAGCATCACATCATCAAGTCGAACCATTCATCACCGTGTTAGGACGGTGGTAACTTGGTAATGTCAGAGCTTTACCGTCTGCAACTGAGGTTCCTCGCAAGTCGGAAATGTCTGGTACCCAGCGGTATTAGGGTGTAAACGCGGCTAACAGGGCTGTGGTGAATATTGATTTACTCCTCTCCAGGAGTTAGGCACAAGGCCAGTTTTTATCTTACTCCCACAAGTAAGATGTGACCCAAGGTCAGGTCGGGAAAGTGGGGTTTAAAAATTGCCTGGGCAGCTTCGTCGGCATTCCCGGTAGGGGCGCCTCAGGCAGTAAGTAATAAACTTACTCCTCCCCAAATAGGGGAGGCAAAGCCTGGGAGGGTGGACCTCCTAGAACTGCACAGGACAGACCAATAGACCGGCGTAAATCAAGCCCCGAAGGCCAAGACAATACCAGTCTATGGGGTGTAGTATCCATCGGAACAGATACTACACTTTGATCTTAACCAATGGATAGTGAATATCCAGGATGATTCGGCATCAGGATTTGTCGGCCTCTTGTCCTTACTGTCTCTGCGTGCGACAAGCAAGGACGTGTGAGGGGAAACCCCACACTAAGAATAATAGCGTTGCTTCTGCACAAATGCAACCGCCTCCCCATTGTATGTTCTGGGCCAAACCCTCTCCGACTTCTTATGCAACCGGTCATTTTAATTGCTCTCGGTGTCGGGGATGAACTAGCAATCTTTCAGGTCTAACCAATATCTTCGACCAGCGAGGAGAATTTCGTGCAAACCAGAAAATCTTTAACGACGATCTTTGTGACCTGTTCAGAAGTATGATTCGCTGAACAAACCAACAAACAAATCATCAGCATTATCATCATCATCGAACTATTTTTTATTCATGTTTTTTTTATATTGTTTTAATTATTATAAAACAATATTGTTTACTGTAATAAAAGTTTAGGTTTAGCAATCTATTCACTTCGAATAAATGGTCTTAACTTATTAAGTTCGCATTTTTTAAAACAAAATATAAAGCAATCTATTATATATTTAAAAATTACAAAGATTTTGAGGAAAGCATTTTAAAAGTAAGTTAATTGCATCATATATTTGAGAATTAGCGTCAGTTTAGCAGAGGACAAAAGTTGATCACGAAATTACAGTAACTTTGTTTATTGGGCAACTAAGGCATAATGCATTTGAAACGTTTCAAATGATGAATATTACTTAGTAGACATGTACTTTCGAGGTTAATGTTACATGATTATCAGGTGCAGTGTATTATACGGTGTAGTTTACGGGTGTGAACTTACGATCAGCTTCAGCCGTATATGATAAATAGTTGCTTCAATAGTCTGATTATGCGATGTGGAAATGTTATTATTATTATTAACACTATTATTATTATTGTTATTATTTATATTATTATTATTTATATTATTATTATTATTATTATTATTATTATTATTATTATTAAATCTTTTTTAATTTTTTTAATAACAACTTTTTATAGTTTTATTCACTCCAAACATATTGTCACTAAGACGTAAGGTTATACTGTGATTAGTGGCCAACTTTATAGAGGTCATCCTAAGTGGGGATTTGTGTAGCAAGATATTTGTTTGCATTACATTTGAATGTATGCATGTGTATACAGTAGGGGGAAACAGAGAGCAGGGGGATGGGGTTCAACGGCAAGTGATTCGAGGAAAGAAGCTGTTAGAGTAGAAAGGTGTTCGGCATCTAGCGAGCTCTAGAGTGCAATGGTTGAATTTTGCTGCTGGTGAACTAAGATCATCGGAGCACATTATGTGGACGGACTTGTAAAACAAGCACAGATGCAACATTGCGGCGATGGGCGAGGGACTGGAGTTTGTTAGACAGATTAAAAATATTTATTCTATAAATACATAATTCGACATTTGACAAAATATGATAATTAGATTTAAATTTAAAAGTTCAATTTCATACACGTCAACAAATTACTGTAAAGATTTATTTTGTTACTGTTCAATTCTAAATAACTTTGTTCAATTGCCAAATTTAAAAAAAAACCTTTGTAGATATATCTGCAACATCAGAAAGTTTCATCAGATGTCCTGCTGTCTTGGCAGGCCGAGAGCGGGCTCGAAGCGTTACCTCGAATAATCACGATGAAGATGCGTTCGTAGAGCAAAATCAACTCACGATGGTTCTCAGTGTGGCGTGTCATTGGTAGATCCAGACAGTTGAGGGCGTCCTGTGTGCCAGAACCAATAGCTACGCTCGTCTCCACAGCGATCGGTTAGAATACAAATCTGTCAAGCAGATCAGCGTTTGATCGTGTTCGGTCCTCCGTGATGCTGCCACATGTCCAGTGTTTGTCGGCGATTCTCTTATTGGCGAGGGCGGAAAGGTGTTGACACAAGTCGCATTGCATATTAATGACTTGCCGTTTGATAAGGGAAAAAGCGTGGTGAAATATTTCAAGTTAGATTTGCAATTTCTGCCGCTGTATGAGTTTAATCTAGACATAACGTACGGGTCAAATGAGATGCGTCGGACCGTGAGGATGATCCAATTAGATGCGATCTGGTGGCGGATGGTCATTTCTCGTTTCTGCAGCTTTTTTCACACAAGAGATATGTTGCTAGACCCTCTCTACTGTATCGTTATGTTCATTGTAGGTGCTCGACTGAGATCCAATCTTTGGCTCCCCCACTGTAAAGCATTCACAGCACGAACTCGTCTGGCTACAACTTATTCTTACTTATGTTTTTGTTATCTTCAAGTTTTTGTTATCTCTGAAAAGGTACGTGTAATCTTATATATATATATATATATATATATATATATATATATATATATATATATATATATAAATTTATATTATATATATATATATATGTATATATTAATATGGAAAAAATGTAATACTTGCGGGGTTCTGAAATACTTGACTAGTGCACGGGCGCAGGATTACCCCTCTCGGTTTGATAGACCCATAGACCTTGTCAGGTAATCCGTCTAGGAAAAGGAAAACTCTTATATAAAATCTGTGCTACTGACTACTTATGTATTGGCTGACAACCGTCGAGGAGGGATGCCTCCTTAGTCCTCGTCGACAAGTCTTTAGTAGAATGGGGTCATAAATAGATGGTAACATTTAATGCTGCTAAGACGAAACTCATTTCCTTCAACAACGACAAGAAAGCTCTTCAATCACCGATTGCCATGGCAAATAATACTTTATTTGAGAGTCCAACGTTCAAACTCCTCGGCTTAACATTCACAGGTAACATGAATTGGTACAAATACATAGAAATCATTGCCAATATTGCTGTAAGAAAGTGGCCCCCCCTCTACCGTGCTAGAAAATTCCTCACACCTAATAGTATCTAATATGACTACAAAACCACCATCCGCCCATACATGGAGTATTGTTGCTGCTGTACCATCTTAGAAAAAAGTTAAAACCAGAGTATCTAATCTAATAGGTCCCTCTCTATCCATCAAGCTCTACCCCCTGTGCCATCGCTGCAATGTTGCATCCTTGTGTTTGTTTTACAAGTACTTCAATAGAATGTTCCCCGATAAACTTGCTGCTTTGATGACCCCTCGACGTAAATACACTTGACCAACCCGAAAATCAACTAAATATTATCCATTCACTGTAGGGGCCCCAGATACCGGAGAGTCTTATACTCCAGTAGCTTCTTTCCTAGATTTTGGAACTCCTTCTCTGCTCCCTCTTTTCTCGACTGTACCAACATGCAGAAATTTAAAACTAATGCGAACAAGCATCTCGCTGCACAGCTTCTAATTCAGGATGACCCCCCCTAAACGTTCACCCTAATTCTCAGTAGCCCCTTACACGTCTACAGTGGTTTGGTGGGAACAAAGTTTTTTAAAATCTACAGCAAAGAATTTTAATCTCTCTCACTCACTCTCTCTTCCTATCTCTCGCTCTTTCTCTATCTCTCGCTCTTTCTCTATCTCTCTCTATCTCTTTCTCTCTCTATCTATCTATCTCTCTCTCTCTCTCTCTCTGTCTGTGTACCAAAAAAACAACTATTTCAGTCATCTAATTTTGAAGTGGAAAGTTCCTGTTTTCGTACCTGTCTATGTCACCTAACACACTTCATGTGTTGTCCTACCACATTAGCAAAAACAGAGATGCGTATGAATCAGCAAAAAAATTCCGTTGACTGACATGAGTCTGGGTGGAAATTTCTTCCCGATATAAAAAGGTACTACTCGCATAAGTGGCCACGTTCTATTATAAGGATAGGAATCTTTTAATTTCTTTTATTTTGCGACTAACTTCGATCCTAATCTCAATTCACATCAGGAACGTGGATGGTAAGGGGAACGCATTAAAACATCATTTGCAGCCGCTTTGATGAGCAACCAAACGACCTTCATGAACTGGGAGTACGTTTTAAGGGAAGTAATTGAGAGAGAGTGTTGTTTAATTAGCAATTGGGAAGGAAATAGAATGAAAAGAAGAAGAAGAAGAAGAAGAAGAAGAAGAAGAAACGGGGAGGGTAGAAGAAGAAGTCGAAGGAGAAGATTCAAAATCAATAGTAGTAGAAGAAAAAAAACAACAAACACAACAACAAACACAACGACAACAACAAAAACAGCTTGAAAATAAATAAACAAAAAACAAATAGTTCTAATAAAATGGGGTTTACAAAATAAAGTTAATGATAGCAAAGGGAAAGAAAGAAATATGACAAGAAAGAAAGCGTGAACATGTTCACGACCATGAAGAAAAGGTAAAAGCAATCTATTACAAAGTAATAAATGGATTACATATCAGATAGAAATAATAAAAAAAAAACAAGAGATAAGATATCTATAACTAATTGGGATTTTGTATATTTCTCTCTGAAGCCGAAGTTATACTATTATATGTATTAATTGTCCTTTTGTACTATCTTTCAATTCTAAATTCAGGTAGGTATAGTGTAGTATCTGTTCTGTTGTTGAGACCGTCCTCTCAGGCATTACCACCTGTTTGGGGTAAGCTTACGTCAACAAGAAATTATCACAATGGGCTGTTTATTAGCAAAACAACACTTACATCATATGTACGATCAAAAATATGCTTCCTCCGGTTGCATATTTTTGATAGTAAAAAAGAAACGAAAAGAAAATGAAGGACGAAAATAGAGAAAAAAGGAAGAAAGCAAACAACAAAAAACAAGAAAGAAAGAAATGGAAAAATAAATAGAAATAAGTTAAATGAAACAAAGAAAAAGAAAAATACAAGCAAATTGTGATAAATAAAAAGAATAGATGAATGAAGGTAAGAAAAAAAGGAAAAATATGCAAACAAACAAGAAAGAAAGAACAAAAGAAAGAAGGAAAGAAAAGAAGAAAGAAGGAAAGAAAGAAAAAATAGAAAAACAGTAAAGAGATTACGAATAAAAATGTATAATTTGGGCTATTTTGATTACTCGGACTACTGTTCGCATCTTGGGCACACGCCGCAACGTATAAAGTTGCTAAGGAACATTTTTGAAATTACAGTTTTTTGAATGGTTGAAGGTTCAATTCTTACTACAAGCGATACTAAGTAACATTTTTAAAAATACTTACTTAACGCTTCTAACTGGTTATGGCTAATGGAACGAGAAAAATTGGTTCGAAATTCCGTATGGATTCCCGAGTTTGACATAAAGATTCAGGAGTTTAACAAGATTCACCTTAAAAAGATCGGAAGTTACATAATAACATGCAATATTGGAATAGTAGTCCGATTTATCCAAATAATATAAATTACAAATCCTCATCAAAAAATTCGAAACAAAAAAATATCAGTTGTAAAAAAGAAAGAAAAAAAGAAAGAAACCGATAAAAAGATGTTAGAAATAAATATTAATTTAAAAAAGAAATGAAACACAAGAAAGAAGATCGGAGGTTACATCAGCCGAAACGTTGTGAGAATAACATCCAAGATAAGAACAATAGTCCGAATAATCCTTCTTTTCTATTTCACTTATTTATTTCTTCGTTGCCGATTCCTGCGATCAACATAAAGATTCCCGAGTTTGACAAGATACACATGAAAAAGGTTTCCAGTTTACATCGGCCGAAATGCGAGAATAACATCAAATATGAGAATATAATCCGAATAATACAAATTATAAATCTTTATCTCAAAACAATAAAATAAAATCAGAAAAAAAAGAATGAATGTATTTGAAAGAAAGAAAGACGAAAAAATAAAGGAAAAATCTGTTAACTTAAGAAATACATATTAATTGTTAAAAGATAAGAAATAAAAAAGGTAATGAATGAATAATAAATAAATTTAAAATAAAAAAGAAAGAAATTCAACTAAAAATATGGAAATAATTCGACAATTGTAACCTATAAATAAATGAAGGAAAAGAAACAAAGAAAACAGCGGGTGGGGGGTTAAACAAAAAACCTGGGGTGTTGTGTAGTGCTGTGGTACTGAAAAGGATCCGGCAGCCATATTCCCCCGGCGATTATTCTGATTGCTTATTGATTTTTACCCTCAATCGATCATTTCGGGCAAGCAGCAGAGACAATACCAGACGTAAAATGCGTCATTGCTATTAGCGCCTCAGTTTAACACCTGTTTTTCGATTGTATTTATTTTCGTGCAACGTTTTCTTGATTATTAGCTCTTTTTACGTGGGAAAAAGCGGGTCAGGATATAATAATGATACTCAACGAAATCGAAACCTGCTTATTGACAAAAGAAATGACAACAAAAATAGACACAAAAAAGGAAAAGTATGTATTATTTGATTTATTCGGACTACTGTTCTCACCTTGGATGTTATTCGTATAACGTTTCGCCGATGTAATCTTCGACCTTCTTCAGGTGCGTCTTACCGAACTCAGAATCTTCTTTTTTACAATGTTCTAATCTATTATTTATTCCCATATTGTATTAAATTCTATACTAGGCCTAATTACGTGGTCATTGTCGCCCAACATATGCGCTGCTTTTTGGAGTCGTATTAATTTCCATCGTTTTTCTCTATAATTGTTATTTCGTCCCATGAGAGTAGATAGTTCCCTTTTCCCTCCACGTGTGGTCAGCCATTCACGACTTTTCAATATCTCCATGTATTACAGCTTTCCAGTGTTTTTCTAGCCTTATTTTTGTATATTTTCCGCACTTACATGGAATTTCATGCACGCGGTTCTTGACCATAACTTTTTCCGTAGGGGACTTGACTCGCACAAGACGTTCTCGAAGAGTGTAGTTGTTTCCTAATACTATCCTGATATCCTATAGATTACATATTTTCTGCTTTTTTTAGACAAGCCCTCCTCATAAATATGATAGATTAAAACACCATTAAAAAAAGATTCTCGAGTTTGCCAAGATGCACCTTAAACAGGTCAGAGGTTACATCGGTCGAAACGTTGTGAGAATAACATCCAAAATGAGAACAGTAGTCTGAATAATATAAATAATACAAATTATCAATCCTTATCTTAAAAATTTCGAAACATAAAAAACAGTAATAACAAATTAATGTTACTAACCGAACCTTTGTCAGTTTTGTGTCCTTGATACATCATTAAACTACAATTTTCGAAATTTGGTGAGAATAGTCACTATTACTCTTAGGTCTCCCCTGACTCGGACGGGTAGTATCTGTAAGGGGTTCATCCATGTTTTTTGATTAAAGGGTCATTACCTATTAAGGTCAAAAACCACTCGAGGATAAGAGTTAACAAGATGGAATGATTTTCAGTTGAGAGATGTCGAACTTAATAAGAGGAGTTGAATGTTAGAATTGACCAAGTTCAAATACTTGTTCATGGTAGGAATCTGTAGATATTAGATTTGAAGACGACCATATTGTAATCTGCAGGGAAGCCGTCCCATGGTAATGTGTTCCACAAACGGGGAGCCCTTTTGTAGAATCTCTGTTTGTAGAAATTCCGCCTTACCCTAGGCGCAAGGAAGAAGAAACATGAGTGTGTGTTTTTTTCGTTCTAGTAGAGAGATGAGTACTTGCTGTGAATGTCTTATACGGAGGAACCGAATATTTCGGCTAATTCGAGCATCTATCGTGGAAATAACGATAGATTAGAGGGCGGGGTCCCTAACATAAGACGTATATGACTCTTATATAGACATGGATGTCATCAGAAGTCAGGTATTTGTGAATCAGGAAAATGACGATAAATAGAATCTGTCTTTTCATCTATATTTTTCACATGTGCACTTTTCCCTATCCGTCCACTCATGCTATTTTTACCGTGTCATTTTTACGTGTTATTTTTATGTGTTATTTTTACGGGCTATTTTTACGTGCTATTTTTACGTGTTATTTTTATGTGTCATTTTTACGGGCCATTTCTGGGGTGCCATTTTTACCTTAATTCTTTATTATAATCTAGAAATTTTAGTTTTACTGATAGGTTTAAAATCAATAAATGTTTATCATTTCATCATTAGTAACAGCAATAGAAAATAAGGTGTTAAACAAATGAAACAAATGAAAATAATCGCTTTTGGAATCGGAAATTAAGCTACAATTTTTTCGATTCCGATTCCGATACCCCAAAAAGTTCCGATTTTTTCCAATTCCCGATTCCGATTCCGATTAATCGTCTTTACACTAGAATAACTAACTGATAACTATTTGATGATAGTAAAGGCTTGAAGCATCACAGCACAAACTGACTAGATTCAGAATTAAATAATCCGAAAAGGGTTAATATGCCGTAAACAACACAAGTCAATTGGAGCTATTGCTGTTAAAGTACAAAACGGTTCAACGCCTGATTATAACAAATACCAAATCAATGGAATTATGTGGTTATAAAGGTTGTGTTTGGTTTGGTTAGGTTTGGTTTGGTTTGGGTTGTTTGGTTTCTCTACTTAGCGGCATAATGAAGAACTTTAATTGATTAATTAAGTTAAATTAATTATGGAAGAAATACTTAAAGGAAATTAGGGTTTAACACATAAAATATCGCCAAATGTTATTTCAGTACCGACTTAATTTAAAAGGTTACGTTTCATATAGAATGGCAGCCACATCGTTTAGCCAATCTTTTGGTTGTAAACGATTGCTGTATAAGGTCAAAGGTGGAACATCTGCACTTCACTTAAGGGACATTTCTCAGCTTCTGCCATTAAAATTTTCAAAGATAAAATCGGAGTCACCAGGCTTGCTTATTGCGTGTTGGGGATGTTGACAGAGTGAAGGAGGTTGAATAACAGATTTTCTTTGACGGTTTGAAAAAAAATAGTTGCAGTCTGGCGTCACCCCGAAAGGACTGGTTGAAAACTATGGGGATTCCTTCACAGCTTAATGTAATGAAGCAACGACGTTAGTTAATTATAAAATAAAGTATATATATATATATTAAAGACAAAAATGTCCTTCTCCATTTTATATACGGTCATTTGGTCAGCTTGCAGACTCATGCTTTGTCAAACACGGCACAATTAAGGGACACGTCTTTGAATTTAGACAAAACTTTATCAGAGAAGAAAGACCGACAAAACACTTATCACCAGTTACAGACCAATAGCGTAAACAGCAAAGTTTTGTGAATGTTTAGATGTCTATGCTCGCCGCTTTCAATGTATCACTTAATTTCTCCGTTATTACGTGACAATCTCTTGTGGCCTAATGAGACTAGGTGAACGCTTACAGATTCAAAGTGTCTCTGTAGACCAGGTTCGCGCGCTATGACTGTTTGAGATTGTTATTTCCTTGTGCTGATGAGAGCCATAAGCTTGTAACGACGTCGTACGTAGGTAAAAGGTTACAAAAATAATTTGATATTAGTATAAACCCCTACGAAGTTAAATTGTAAGTTGAGCACTGTCGGAAAGATTAAAAATAAACATTCACCTAAAAGCTTTAGTGCAATGCTCCGACTTTGTCGTTGAGTGCAATCGAATGTTTAAATATCTATTCTCGCCGCTTTCAGCGTAAACATCACTTAATTTCTTCATTATTACGTGACGATCTCTCGTGGCCTAATAGGACTAGGTTAACACGTACAGAGTCGAAGGTGTATCTTTGAACCAGGTTCGCGCCCTATGACCGCCTGAGATTGTTATTTCTCTGTGCTGATGAGAGACATAAGCTCGAAACGACGTCGTACACAGGTAAAATATTTTAAAAATCATTTTATATATATATATATATATATATATATATATATATATATATATATATATATATATATATATATATATATATATATAAGAGGATTTAGAGAGAGAGGGGGGAGAGAGAGAGAAAGGAGAGAGAGGGGGTATACTTCAAAATTCGCTCCTCGGTAGAATTACTGCCGACAATTTATAGCGTCGGTATGTTGCGTTCGTGTGGTTTAGTTAGTCTTTAGAGAAGATGTAAGTGGGAGGTGAGTTAGATCGCGGCGGAAGTTGAACGTCTGTCTCTGTTGTCTCAAAGTGTATCGACTCCAATTCGGGCACTACACACCAGGAAGATGTCGAAAAGCCGTCGAATTACGACCAAAAATAGAAAAAGACAAGGGGGGGGGTAATTTAAAGCAAATCTGTGGAGAGGCGCAGGGGAAGTGCAAGAAGATTTACAACGATGGTGGCAGGCGGTGGGAAATTAATAGAAACCAAAGCATCCGGCACGTTTCAGAGCCACCGAAAGTCGATAACAATCAAGTCTTGTCGGCTTTAACTAAATTTATCATCAGAAACTCAACAAACTATTAACAGTTTACGAAAAAGCCAACTCTGTTGTCACTAGCTTAAAAAAAGCCAACTCTCTTGTCACTAGCTTAAAAAAAGCCAACTCTCTTGTCACTAGCTTAAAAAAAGCCAACTCAGTTGTCACTAGCTTAAAAAAAGCCAACTCTGTTGTCACTAGCTTTAAAAAGCCAACTCTGTTGTCACTAGCTTAAAAAAAGGAAGTAAAAAAAATAACAAGCATGAATATTGCTTTTTTGTGAGAGACTTGCCCGAATGTCTAGACTTATATTCGGCCTTCCAGCCGGGATCAAAGTGTGGTATTGTGGTGACTGTTCAAGTGAAAATGGCGGACAACTGATAAAAGTACGAAAGGAACATTGGTTGAACAAATTGGTCAAAAGCGTCTAGTTAAGAGAAACAAGACAGTGGGTTACCAACCATCTCTCCACTTTTGAGGGCCTTGTGCCTAATTTTAAACATGTGTTTACTTTTTGGTTGCAAATAAATAATTCAAAATATATTATTTGTTCTGATCGCAATTCTATTTACTTGCCTCTCCACGGGGGCAGAGTTAAACACAAGGTCAGTTTTTAATGTGGGGAAAATCTAACTCCCCAAAATGGGACTTCTGGATTTTGACAAAAATGACACTTGCCTCAGTCTGGAAAAATGTTTTTATTCTCTGACCGCGAAAGGGAAAATATTAAGTGGTGTATATAGACAAATACTACACTTTGATCCTAGTCAAAACTGTTCTGATCTCGGTAAAGTATCGTTCTAGACTGAGGCAATTATTTTTGTCCCAATCGACAGTATTCTTTTGGGGGCAGCTGGGTTTTTCTTATACTTTGATCTGATCTGGTATCTGCCTTGTGAGGAGGTAAGTACATAGGGACTTGCTTCCATGTCTATGAAATCTTTTTTAAAATCTCATTTTAATTACATATTACCTGTTCACGAACATTGAATACACACCTGTCTGCGAACCCAGTGTCTCTTCCAGTCACAAAGAAACGAGGGCAGAAGGCGCCGGGGGACTTTTAGGTGTTTCGCAGGCAGGAGAAGTACGGCCAATTGGTAAAGAATGAGAGAATCCCTTTGATCCCAGCCCGTTGGCCAGGAAAGGAAGTGGTGTTAGGTTTAAGTTAAAAGTGAACTTTAATTAAACGTTTCAATATCCAACCATGTTTTAAGTGTTATTATTTCTTACTCACTAGACCTTCTCACATGAGGCATAACAAGTGATCCTCGACTGGTACATATGTGTGCTGTTCTCTGAGTCTCCCTGCGAATTTATTTTACTCTTTACTTGTTTCCAACACAATTGCAACTCACTTGGCTTTCTCGCGCAAGCTTTTATCATGGAATCCTCACTAATGGTTCTCGGTGGCTTTCTCGGTGTTGGGATGCATGTTGTATATACACACATATATACATATTGCATATGCATATACTCATACGCTCATAAATAATTTAATAATGATTGAATAATTAATAATACACTAATAATTATACAAATAAGAATAAATAAATACATTCACACATAAATAAATAAACTAGTAGATATTATTTCCATATCTCTCTTTTCTGCCACATTTTTCGTTTTTCAATATATTTTGCGTTTTTAAAACTTTTTCAATAAATCACTCGTCACATAATGGGGTACTTGTAGCTCTTACATGTGCACGTACACATGTGTGTGTTCACTTACATGTGTGGGTAATTAAGTATAAATTAGTATATACACTATAAATATTTTGGGAAATATACTTAAATTTATCCTTTCACTCGTCTCCCTGAACACCCCACGATTCTATCTTCTCCCACTATATTGTCAGATAATCAGGTTGTGTTTTCCGCACAGGGTATATAAGCATACACTTATGTACATGTTAGATATATACACATATATATATATATATATATATATACATATTGCATATGCATATACTATTATGCTCATGAACAATTTAATAATTGCCGATTGATTAATAATATACAAATAATTAAACAAATAGGAATAAATAAATATAGTCACACAAAAATAGAAAAACTAGTAAATATTATTTCGATCTCTCTTTCTTGCCACATTTTTTTAGTTTTTCATCATATTTTGCGTTTTTAAAACTTTTCACGGGATTACTTTTTCATTGAAATTATTTACCTTCCTCTTTTTTTAATTCAAAACGTGGTATTGATATTCACATGTGTATATTTAATTGTTACGCTCCAGCTCAGACTTTCTCCCTTTCCAATATCGGCTCCTACATTCATTTGACACGATACCCAGACAAAAATGATAAACTCATCTCAACCAGCACATCCCTATCATCTTCTAAAAAAAATCTGTAGACTGCTGCTTAACGCGCAGTTTTCATGCCTTCTCACTTTTGTTTACTTATCTTTCAATCACAAACCAGCTGAAGCTCGCCGCTTTCAGTCAAATCAAATGAATGTTTTCTTCATTTGTCTGAGAAAGTCTTACCATTTAGACAAAGCGTTGATGAACACATAAATAATATAGTTTTTACGCTTTCCGTTTTCATTCTCCATGCCTATATATATATATATATATATATATATATATATATATTATTTAAAATAACCGACAATTTTTGTCTGGTTATTCAGAGTACATTCTGACCCGTCTGGGTCCATCGTCAGTGGAATAATGACAAACAGTTAAAGACCTGGAGTGAGATTTATAATTAATTATGGCGTGAAAATTTCAATATTCCACTGACGATGGACCCAGACGGGTCAGAAAGTACTCTGAACCAACATGTACATTACGGCAGTTTCATCAGCCAATTTTCTTCCGAGATTAAGATTTTAATCCGGAAAATTGAAGTGGTCAATACTAAAATAACCAGATAAAAATTGTCGGTTATTTTTAATAATACGTGTCTTAAGGAAAAAATGCTGCCTCAATATATATATATATATATATATATATATATATATATATATATATATATATATATATATATATAAGCCGTAATTACCCGGAAGTAATTACTATTATTTATTTATTGTTTTGTTTTAAAGATGGTGTTCATTTGGTTGTTTTGTTTTTCAACCATACTGAGTGTTATGTTTTACATATTGGTGCATTTTTGACGATTTTGGCTAGAGTTTTGTTTTGACCGTCGGCTATTTAACCATTATATGAAATCAGACAATCTAAATTAAAAGTACGAAATTCAGTCTTGTTTATTTCACGTTAACTCGAAATGTTCATTCATTTTTTATTTCGAAAAAATTCCATATTTTAGACAGTTTTATTGACAGATGCAAATCAAATGAGACAGATTTGAAAAGTGACAATCTTTAATTAAAGTTCAGTTAAGAATATCAAGTTGAAATATGAGAATTATATCGGAGCAAATTTTATTATTTCAGCCATTGGCCAATACACGTCAACCTATCGGCTCGTTTTCTCTTCTATTTGTGTATAAAAACAATTACTATGATAAGATTATCTCATAAAAATCGTTTTTGGTCGAACGCTTATTTATTCACACGCACACATACACACATACACATATATATATGTATATATATATATATATATATATATATATGTATATATATATACATATATATATATACATATTTATTGCTTATAAAAATTTGTTGAAAATAAATCAATAAAGTGCTCAATCGTAAGTTCTTCAAGTTCTAATATAAATTATATTATTTAAAACCTATACATTACAGTTTCTGTTAGGCATACCGGGATATCATTGTTACAGACAGGCGGTCTATGAGGTAGAATTTGTCATTTTTTTGTGTGCGTACGAAATTTTAAGCGCCTTATATATATATATATATATATATATATATATATATATATATATATATATATATATATATATATATATATATATATGTCTGTGTGTGTGTGTTATTTAAAAAAACTATACATTACATATTCCAGAAACGTGCCGTGGTTTCATTGATACGGGTAGACCATTACTGTTTAGAAAAGGCCCTTAAAACCGGTTTCAAATGAAGACAGATCGAAAAAATGGAAGCCGATGTTTTCTGCTTTTATCGTGTAGTGAATCATTACAACTGTTTACGGGGAGTGTCTATATGGATCTATGGGCCTTAATTTAATTAAGTATTATTTAAATAAAACTTAGTTATTGATTACGGAGGTTGCAAGTTTATCTGTTTCTATGCCGTATTCGCATTTAGGGGTGATTGTGCGTAGTGTAATTTTTTAAAAGGCTGGTGAGTCGCTTATATTCTGGTGTGGCTGACTTTTATTGATTTACAGAATGGTGATGCATTACTTTTATTAAATAACGTATGTGTTATATTTATATTTATTCTTTGCGGCTATTATGTTTGCGTATAAAGGTTCTATTATATTATTTAATTAGTTATTAGTTAATAGAGGGCTTAATAGATAATGAAAGAGGGGGTTATTCTTATCAGTGGAAAATGCTGGCCTACAGCGTATTAAATCAAGTGGATGGGCCATAATATAATTGCTATCTCCGTAATATATGTGCTGGTATCTGTTTGAGATCGTATGGGGGTCATCGTATTTTAATTAATTCAGTGAACTTTTACCTAATTATATTCATGTGTTTATCAGAGTGTCCGTGTGTATCGGTTAGATTTAAATCTTCGTCATATATATTTTGTTTATTTTGTTTAAGGATAATCGATAAATATATTTCCAGGTATTTTACTAGTAATATATTTTAATATATTTAAAAACCTAAAATTATTAGAATATGATAAGTTACATATTAATTTATGTTATTTGTGATTGATGGGGATTATCGAGATGTGAATGTAGATTATATTTTGGTTGGTAGGAAAAATGTAAAGGCTTCCATGTAAAAATTAATTTTGATAACAAAGATAGTATAATTTAAATGGAATGATCCGGTTGGAGAGTTTTTGCATTTTTCATATGATGAGGTATGTGTCAGACTTATATACGAATAAAGGGGTGAGAACTTTCAGTTGGTTATGTGTTTTTATTATTAGTGAATTTGGCAAGTAGAAATGTTCTTCTGTACGCCATAGTTTGAAGACCTGAGTTTTGACGTTCATACAGTTCATGGAAGTGTAGGATCCTGAATTCTTCCGTGGTGCATAGGGCAATTTCTGGATGTAAGGCTCTATGGTTTTGTTAATCGATGATCCTCAAGGTGTATTGGATTCTTTGATATTCCATATTGTCGTTGCTAAGGGTTATGCAATTTTTTCTCAGATATTTGAAAGTGCTATTGTGCGCGTAGTGTTTCTGTTTGAAAGTTCCTTGTGTCATTCCGATGTTAAATTATACCTTCTTGGGGGTTGCACCAGATATGACTTTGGCTTTTTACACTATCGATCTCATTGTCTAACCTCTTTCTAGGGGAGGGAGTATCTTCACCTCTTCTGCATGAGTAGTGGAGAGTTTGGGGGATTGATTGGAGTTGTGGATTTTAAGGCTAGTAAAGATTCTACGGATGGTAACATGAATAACTTGTTTTGACCGTATTTCCATAGAATTTCAACAATACAAACTATAAAACTAACTATGAAACAAACATTAACAACGGCAAAACGAAAAACACATCTAATGTATATATATATATATATATATATATATATATATATATATTATCCCATGCTATAGTTGTCATCAGATATACGTACGTGTAACTCAACGCGAACGAAATAAAAGGTTAGGTGAACATAAACGAGATATAAACATAATGATTCACTATTCTCTCATGCTTTACAACACGACCATTTTTTTAACTTTGAACAAGCTGAACTTATTAAATTCATTTTAAATATATCTCGGCGAAGACTGCTCTGGCAAGCACTCACCACAAACTCTTAAGTAAACACAATTAAACAACGAAACAGCTTCTGAAATGTATTTCCATTAATCGGCAAACTTATACAAAACTTGAATTTAGATCTACGTTAGCTGTTTTACACTAGATTCACAGCAGGACTTTGTGCCTATTCTAGATATTATTATTATTATTATTATTATTATTATTATTATTATTATTATTATTATTATTATTATTAATAATAATAATAATAATAATAATAATAATAATAATAATAATAATAATAATAATTTGCGGTGGCTATCGAAAAGAGGTGGAGAATATTGGAAATCTGAGGAAACTTGTTGTCACTCAGACTCCATGGAATACTACCGGTTGTCAGTGAGCAATCACTGATAACCTGTGTGATACCTCCTAGTGAGTAAATAATAATAATAATAAAAACATTCATTTCATTTTCATTTTTTAATACAAGCGACTGTGGGTCGTGTGAAAGGGTATCAAAATAAATAATAAAAACTTTCCATAACAAATACAGATTACACATTTGAAGTTGCAACGGCCATGTTTCGTTCGGAAATAAGAAATTTTCACGTCATATACACACCAAGTATTTCCAGGCATTGTACTTGCGTGTTTAGTATATTTTCTTCAAAGCAGTCATCCTGAGGAAGTCTTTTAAATTAAGACGAAACGTTGATGAATACATAAATAATTTAGGTTTTCCTTTTTCATTTAACATTACTTTGGAATATAATGTCCATTTTATATCGTATATACATTCACACACACACACACACACACACACACACACACATATATATATATATATATATATATATATATATATATATATATATATATATATATATATATATATAAATTGATAAATAATAAAAATAAAAATGGTATCTTTAAATTATATCATATCATATATTGAATAGTCAATGCTTGATATACGGGATAGAGCAGTAGTTAAAAGGTAAATTATGAGAGTAAAAATTGGATAAAATACAATACTTATTAGATGATCAATGAATTCAAACACAGACTATATATAAAAGAAACGTTTTCTCTTTCCTTTATCCATGGATTTTCAAAGATATGCTCTTATCATCAGAGGAAATCAGACGGATAAATCAGTACAGTTAATATTACTGTTAAGCCAATATTGGAAAATATAAAAATATAAAAGATATAAAAACATTTTTAAAATAAAAATATATACAAAGAAAATCATCTTCATTGAAGAAGCATAGAATTCTGTGTAAGCATATCCAAGGAGGAAGAAATATGAAGCCACATGTAAGGTTCAGAGTTGAGGGCAATCCAGAGAATCCGGCGTAATAAAAGGTTCTGGTCTAAGAGGTGTAGATATTCAAGTCCAAAGTAAAAATACATTGACAGTGAAGTGAATCACCAAAAGAATACAAATATATATTTCCCGAGAAATTAGTAAAAAATAAAATAGAAAAAATGTTCATAGCCACATAGATACTTCCTGGACAGAGGAAAAAAACTCAAACACGAGAGATCAAGAATGGGATAATTCAAGTAAAATATAAAACTAATAAAGTAAAAGAGGCAAAAAAGACAGAAGTGAAAAAGAGAGAAAGGAAAGAAAAGAGAAGAACAATAGAAACAGGTAGGGAGAAAGATGAAAGGAGAAGTGAGAAAGAAATGAGAAAAGAAAAGAATGTATATGAAGGTGAAGGATTAGGAGACGGGGATATGGAAGTAAACGGGGGAAGAAAGTGAAGTAAACATGATTTTACAAAAGGTTAGCAGGTTTCAGGGAATAAAATTTGATACAGTTAATAAAGAGGAGATATCTAGAGTTAGATAGAGAGGAATATATATGTGTATGTATGTATGTGTGTATAATTTTTGGTTCCGTTGGGTAGAAAAATCTAATAGAGTACTCGATTATTTACTAATAAGAGCTTAATATTTATTTATTACAATAGTTCAGATCAATTTAATACCTTAGGTTTCAAGCTGAGGAGGGGGTGAACCCAGGATAGAAAAGGTCAAAATATGGCTGACAAAAGTTACCTTGTTGATCTGAACTTCTATAATATTATAATTATATATATATATATATATATATATATATTCAGCCACTGGCAAACTGTTTCGTTGTATCACAGCTCGCCAGTGTGTGTAGATATGCGAGTTCTTCAGACTGAAATTTAAACCCAATCTTTTACCGATAGTTTAAGATGTTATCCACTGCGCCATCGGCACTAGCTAGGAATGGAAATATGTTTATATAAACAATATTAGTAGTCAAAGAATTATTCGATTTGAGAAAAGCTTTGCATTACATATATCTGTATCGGGTTCTATTCATGACAAGGGGGTGTAAAAACACATTGGAATTAGACGATCCAGACAATGGAAGCCTGCTCCACACAGCATTTCTTGATTACCCCGAAAAAAAGAAATGTTAAGGCAAATCGTAGATGTACATGGCATTACAAATTATAGAAGTTAAGAGGGGTTATATAATATGTTCATTCTTGCATTAAGCTTGTCATTTATCCACGCTGTATGATGAGTTCTAAACTAACCCAATTCCTAAAACCTCCCGCTTCTGCTGGCATGGCAGGTTCTTAATGATTGATTCTGGTCATGGCCCTTTTATTCCAATAATAAAAGCCACTGTTTCCTTATTGGGAGATTTTTGATTGTTTGTCTGTTATCATATTTAGTTTATTTTATGTCATAACTAACTACATGCTTTAAACGATTCATTTGAGTACCGTTAAATAAACATGTTGCAAGTTTAGCTAGAATACAATTCTGAGTCACCTGGACCCGTCGACTTTAGTTTCGTTCGGTTGCGACTGTGAATGGTGAGATTCTAAATCTACCCAATCCGACTGGCTATAGACTGTAAATATTATGGAAATATTGCAGAAATTCCGTATATGCACAACCAATCAAAAGTAGTTGACCACCCTGAAAAAAAATTGTATTTCACCCTAAAAGTATTTTTTTATGAAATAAATAAAGCACCACAATGGTTTTATTTCTTTAAAATACACAAGTCTCTCTCAGTGACTTTGACTTTAGTCTAACTAGATGTGAATTATTATTTTTTTTTACTATTGAGTAACCGCTTGTGAAGGCCAAGTGCCACTTGAAGATAAGTGTTAATGAGATGGAATGATTGTCAGGTGAAAGATGAGAAAACTATGGGAGCACTAATGGTGATCAATGGTATAAACGTATTAGTTATGGGGCGGTGTTTAACAAGTATTTGTTAACATTGAACTAAAGACGACCAAGTTGTTATCAGCAGAGAAGCAGTCCAGCGGCAATGTGGTCCGCAGACGAAAAGTCCATGCAAAGAAGCTGTCTATGAAAACTCCGCCTAATGCTAGGCACATGGATGGAGAAAGGAAAGTCACTTCCCGTAGTGGTAGAAGACGAGTTCTAGCTGTGGATGTCTTACAAAGAGGAACCAAAGGTTGGAGCTCAGTCGAGCACCTTTAATGCTAATACCGATAGTGCAGAGTGAAAGAGAGAGAGAGGGGGGAAGTAAATAGGAACAACCCAAAAGTGCGGTTAACCTATGGCAACTCTTGCAAGAAATCATAGCCGCATTATTTTCAGTCTACCTCCAGTCTTTGGTGAAACGAATGCTGAGAATCGATGAAGTAGTGATAGCGGCCAAAAGAGGTAATTTCGATGAATCAAAAGTTTTAGACATTTTTCTGGATGTTTTCATGCGTGTGTTTGTTGTTTGTTTAATCTGTATTTAATGTGGCTCAGGAAGGCTTGTATTAAGTATAATAATTAAAACCATCATGGAGCTTAACTAGTTTCAGTAAAAACAACACTTTAGAGTGAGAAATAAAAATATTTCATGTTGGCCAAATACTTTTAACTAGTAGTGTAAATCCGACCGTTTTGTGTTTGTCTGTTTGTATGGTTTTGTGGTGTGTGATCCATGTTTATGTACGCTCTTTTCACTTCTCCAGTAAGATCGACGCTTCTCAGAGAGAGAATCACAATTCAACAAAACTCAACGAAAAACAGACAAGAAAGCGAAAATTCATTTATTCACCTAGATTGTTTCGACAGAAGGTGGGCGATATGAAACAGTATCCTAAGCTATGTTTAACTCTTTTCGTGGTGGAACCTTTAATCTCAAACTAACACCAAAAACAAATTTGATGGATCACAAAAAATATTTACGTAAGTTTTGGAAAGCTTTACTATACGTCGCAGGTCAATTGGCAATTGGATACCAAAGTATATCAGACAAAGACTTTTACATTCATAGTGGTTAAACATAGACGTTCGCCCCCTTTGCCCAAGGACTTTTCAATGACTCAACTGATACTATATGTAGATCTACGATCAGTATTCATACCCGCCTATATAAATCTAGTGAAGATGACATCTTAAAGTCTCTTATTTATAATATCATCAGTAAACTAGAATAGTACCTATAAACGAAATTTGACATCTAGGTAAATGTAGCACGATAAGGATCAAGATGAAGTCGAAATATGTGTCAAATATAAGATATCCCGACTCCGGTGGTGGGGGATGGTCGATGAGCTACTTGCTCTGTAACAGCCCTCCAATACACCAAACTTGAAGAATAGGATAAGGCAATCGTAATACATAGAAAACTTGGACCTTTTTTGACCTCCTGCTCTCGCCGCCCTGTCGTGGGAGAGGTCCCCTTTCTTAAATTCGGTTCTGCGTCATATTTGAACTCGTCCAGAGGTGAGTCAATGTCATCTTTAGATGGAAGCCAACTTACTTCTTCGATAACCAGTTTATGCGAGGGGAATATATTAAGGTTACCACCCTCTCTGTATCATGAGTGGACGCTAATAATTCATCCCTAAAGATTTGTTTTCTATTACTGGCAATAAATCAACATTGCCAGTCGACTATCTCCGTGTCTGTGTCTATTCATCTATATCTAATTCTATTTTCAGAAATCTCCGGAAGACAGTGAAAAGTGTCTCTACAGACAATAACACGGAAATTGGATGCGGCACATTGAGTTCAATTCCGAACCGAAATAGTTTGTGTCTTAAAACTGCACTGCAAATGCTCGACTAATCTATATCTATATTTATAAAGAACAATTATTGTCTGTATGGTTGTCCGCTAAAAACCTTTAGCTTATTAGACTTACAAACATCAAATTTGTAAAGAATGATATTTAGAGTGAAACAATGGGTTATACTAATTATGTAAAGATCGCCCACCCCCGAGCGAGAATGTCTTCTCCACAAATGATTTCTTTTGATTTTAATGAAATCTATATCATAGGTACATTACACGAAAGTAAAAAAAAAATTCAAAGAAATGAAAGCATTTTTTATATATTAATCTCTTTAATGAGACTTAATTTCACAACTAAAAGAAACAGGCCACTTTTTCTCATTGCATCACGTGTTTTCATAGTAATAAACAAATATACGGTCGGTAACTTAAATCGAGTATTCAATTGTTAATACTATTCTAATATGTATCAAAATATTACTTAAATATTGTTTAATGAATATATTACTTTAAAAATAAGACATATTTTTGTACAAACTGACACATTCCCTTATGTAAATTGTAACAATATCATTTAAGCATGAAAATAATGAGGCCAAACAAGGTGTGTCGTGGATGCACGAGTAAATAAATAATCGAAAACAAAAACATTCATCTTGTAATTACAAATATTATTCATGAGGATTTACTTTATGTGCCAATTAAATCATCTATTGTAGGTGCGTTGCATTTCCTCGGTGCTTAAAGAATTAGGACAAACTCCGATTTACACAAATATAATCATATATCTTTATTGTCGGTGGCGGTGAACGAGGGCGGGTTACTAGAGAAAGCAGGACACATGAACAGGAACTTGATGTGTGGTTCTCTCGGACCCGATCCCCAGTCGACTGAGGACCTCAATTTTTGGTTGATATTATATAGTAATTTGTCACACACTCATCTACTTGAAAACGTCATTTCTGGGGTTTCGCCTTCGCTATCAATGTAGCCACGCCCTTATGATGTTTATTTAGCGACGGGGTATTATAGTCTGCGACTAATCTTTAGATAAGGGTAACCTTTTCAGGTGGTTTCGACTTTAGTAACAATTGTTTGTTTTCCGACAATAAAACGTGTTTGTTTCTACCGGCCAGGTAATTACAACTCAATGAACAATTATTTTATTTTCGACAGTTAATCGTATTGTTTCTTCCGTATGGGTGCATGTCTGTGTTAATTACGTTTATTCCTGCAAGGTGACATTTTCGGTACACCTGGCCCGGATATGTAATATATGCTTTTGAGAGCATAAACCACTAATTACATAAGCAATTCACTTTTAATTGTGTCTTTAAATTTGTTTTAAAATATATGCAAAATCTAGTGAAAGCTGTACCAATGCCAAGGTCAATGAAATAGTCAATGTTAATGAAGGCACTTTTCTACATTCGGAACGTATTAAATATTGCGTCCGGAAGATGAATGCTTTTGCTAGTGGTCGTAATGGGATATTGTCTTCATACAACGTTCGATTTTACGTGCCATACCCTGTTCTAATGAGTCGCCAACTAGGGGTGCTAACACAGTTTCGGTGGCTATGGCGGTACTCCCACCCTTTGACGCCACCGGCAGCTTTTCCCACTGGACAGGATATCATTTGTTTTCGTTTTGTCTTTTCCGTTGATGAAGCATTTGTTAGAGAGCGTTTTATAGTGATCGTCTCATTCGTATGCAACATGGTAGTAGAAATAAGGAAACAGACACATCATTAAAGCTGCGCCAAGATATTCCCGTCATTAGGTTCCATCATATTATTTTATTTTTACCAAATGAATATGGTCGAACCAATTGACCGAAATCTTTTGGTCCAGCTTCAATGATGTATCCGTGTCCTTATTTCTACTAACATGTAAACTTGCTGATCCACATTTCCATAAACCAATTTTCGACCGTCTAATTCACAACTCGGCGCTTCCATCCATTCGGCTATCAGTCATTCGCCATAAGTGAAATTTCAATGATTATATAAACATTGACAATTGCCGATGGAGGGTGCTTAATTTGTTTACACAAAGTGCTTTACCATGACTAAATAAATTCAATTTAGAATAAATAATACAATTAATAAGTATTTTTTGTAATCTATATTTAAGTTTAGCAATTATATACTATCTATAGCAACTGATTATAATAATTAATCAATTAATAATTGTATATTTATCTCTTCCTTTTTTGCATTGGATTCCGATTGATGGATTAATAATGCTTCAATTTTCTTAACCTTACCTTATTTTAATCGACAGGACTTTACGCTCCCTTTCTCCGAATTGCATATTTCTCAGCTGTTTGAAGAAGAACGTCGCACTGTTCCCTAATGCTGTCGGACATCTTTTTGGTAGGAGTCCTCTTGGGCTTGCGTTTTAGAAGTCTTCTCTGTAGCTGGTATGTATCATCCCACTACTCTTAGCAACATGACCAAACCATTGAAGCCTCCTAGCCGACACCACATCTTCGATGGTTTCCTTCATGCCCAGCGCTTAGCGTATGCAAGCATTACTAAGCCTGTTGAGGTTTGTCCTAAAACATTTAATCTCAAACACCAACAGGACTCTGACTTCTTGTTCTCCAGTAGTCCATGTCTCTGAACTGTATATGGCGATTGGCAGAATGAGTGCTTTATAGAATCTAACTTTAAGGGTTTTGGGCATGTCTCTAGGGATCCATATTGTGTCTCTTAACCTTAATATTTTATTATTAGTTGATTTATTTTTTAAATTCCAAATAATGTTTGAAAATTACGTTATTGTCTCTCTTAGACTATTAATTTTTTCAAATTGACATCACAGTTTATTTAAGGAATACAGTTCTTTGTATTTGTCTCCCTGGAAAACGAACTCTTCAACCAAAATAAAAATTTGGGATAAATTCTCGGCATGGAAGTGGTTATCAGGCATTATCTCCCTTATCACACAGATTATTAACCATATTATTTGGATGTCTTAATTGTTGGCGTTACAATATTGACTATCTTACTGCATGCTGAATCATGTATGCATTGCTATTCATCTCATACAGACTTTATGCGAGGATGACTTTTCGTTATATTTTGTGTTTAAGCCGACTCATTTATGAAAACTATTAAAGTGCTTCCTTTTGAAACGTATGCAAAATTGTTTCTATCGCTAAACTTAACTCGTAGGCATATAATATCAAATATAGATTTAAATAAATGACGCCTTGGGCAGAAAGAAAGAGAGAGTAAAATAGTGAGTTGTGGGAAAAACGCTAGCAGAAGTAGGAAAAAAGAGAAAAACAGTGCGAAAAACAACGAGTATAAAAGATTACGATATGACACGTAGATGTCGTTTTCACTGCTGGTTTAGTATTATTAGACCGGGCTATTGTTCAGGAGAGCTAGAGAAGCGTTTATAAAGTTATAGGTTATTAGCGTGTTCCGTAACACACACAAAAATAAAGCAGCGGATCCGATCTACTTATTTTATGAATATATTTAAAGGTCATAAATGTCTAATATTTTATTGAGAAAAAAACGTCAGAGAATCCGGTACTTAAGGCTTTATGAATATGCATTGAATACACTTTTTTATAAACTTCTTTTTCGATATTGTTTTTATCGATATTGCCTAAAAATGAATGCACATTAAGATCTCAACTATTAAATCATAAAGTCTTTCGGCGTAGAGTAAATTGACAAGACGACTGACACTTACGGTTTTATTTACTAGCTTTCTGGGAATAAGAAATGAAGATAAATAAATATAAATATATTTATGAGCATAAATATCAAGAAATCAAATTAAGTCCCGTCGTGTGGTAGGATAGGCTCGAGTAACTTAATTACAAGAGTTCGATCCTCACTGCGTGTCTCACCGTGTCTATGATTGTGCCACGTTTCATCACAGAACATTATATTTCGGGGTAATAAAAACAACGAAATGATGCCATTTTTCTCTTATATAGAATGAGATCATTTTTATTATATTTTTTACCATTACAAGTTATAGCGCCAGATATCCCACATTAAAGTGATATCGTGACAATCTGACCCCCATATATGTCTCTAAATAATTATACTAACAGGAACATCCGACATTGCTTGGGATTGAATGGGGAACAGTACTATACCCTTTTTCACTGTGTTCATAGCACGTTTCGCCCCCTACTATAGCTGGAAGAAGCTGAAATGTTGGAAAACTCTCAGAATCGGTATCTTATGTATATGGATTAAATTTTATTACAATCGGATATACGTATTTGAAGTTTTAATGGGGCACTTAAGGACAGAGGGATGTAGAGATTCAGCATATAGAAGGAAACGTAACGATTCGGGACCACTTCCATTGTCTTCTCCGGAGAATTTCATACATATGATGTGAATTTCATGAAAATACGATATATTTGGTGTTTTAAAGGTAGTGTTGACTCTAGTAGTTCTTTTAGAAAAGCACTTGGTGGTTTAAGACCACTTCTACTGTCTTCCCTTAACAATGTCATACGTATGATTTAAATTTAATAAAAATAGAATATATTTGAAGTTTTAAATGAGGTCCTGCCCTCATATACTCTTTAGAGGTGCATCTAGAGATTGAGGACCATTTCCATTTCTTTCCACGGAGAGTTTTACAAGACAATAAACTTTTAAATGTTATGTAGATTCTCTAACCTTTTTATCTATGTTTCGATGGGGAACACACACATACATTGGCATATATATATATATATATATATATATATATATATATATATATATATATATATATATATATATATAGATAGATAGATAGATAGATAGATAGGTGAAAAAAAGAGACAAACGGAAAACAGGTTAAAATGCAGGTGAAATACATTTTAACCTGTTTTCCGTTTCACTCTTTATTCACACATTTTGTCTACCACGGCATTTCATTTTCATGAGTTATCGTGTACCTTACCCAATATATATATGTATATATATATATACACACATATATATATATATATATATATATATATAGAGAGAGAGAGAGAGAGAGAGAGAGAGAGAAAGAGAGAGAGAATGAGAGAGAGAAATATATATACATACATACATAAATGTAAGATTTAAACACATATACCTCAAGTGCATATATTAATAAAAAACGATATATCTCGAGCTCATAGTTATCATAGTTGCAGGCGATTTCTTAACGACCTTTTATGTATTAATAATAGCGTAGAACTTGAAAATACAAAACATTTGATATATCTATATGAGTAAGAATTAAATTGTGAACGTATAGGAACACAAGATACATTCCTGGATTTGTATATAAAAATTGAGGATAGAATATTTATCTATAAAATGTTTGATTAAAGAAATTTCTTCCCTTTTCATATCGTCCGTATGCTACATAAAGATAGTACCTGCCCTATATATATTTTTTTACGGAAGCATTATGTCGTAATCTCTCTCTCTCTCTCTCTCTCTCTCTCTATATATATATATATATATATATATATATATATATATATATATATATATATATATATATATATATATATAGTAAGCTAGGTGATAATCCAAAGAATGTTAACCGGGCTTATAAAGAGTGCAAAATATCAAATAGTGCTTGTATATATAATTATTATTTATTTATACAGACATATACATAATCTGCGACACTGGCATGTCGATGTTATCGATTAGCAGCTGTTAGAAACTGAGATCTCATCAGACAAAATGAAAATCTGAACATTCCCTTATATCATATTTGGTTCTTTCCAAATATGATCTAAAGGAAAGATCAGATTTTCCTTCTGCCTGCTGAGATCTAACATCGACATGCTAGTGTCGCAGATTATGTACATGTCTGTATAAATAAAAATAAGTATATATAAATATAATATATTTTAAATTGTTAAAATATTTTTTAATAAAACTAAAATAAATATAAAACTAAAATAAATGAAATACTAATATAAATACATAAAAATATAAATAACTGAAGGGGGATGATAAGTAGTATAATGGATTCGCCCGAACTCTATACAGTAGTTTTGCAAATAACAAATGGAATTTTCTTGAGCAAAGACGAACAAAAAAGGTAAAGATAATGTTTTTACTAACAAAATAGGCAAGGAAAATAATTAATCTGAAGCAAAAAACTATATCTGAACGTTTTCGTTTTTGAAGGGAGGTGGTTTCTGATCAACACTGCTGGGGAGCCACAAGAAAAGATACTGTTTTGTTCTTAAATCCTCGAAACAGTTTATTATTTTTACAAAAATATTAAGAATAGCGTAATTTCTTAGAAGCTAACAAATACGGTGATTTCTAGAGATTGATTGACTTGCAAGCAGGAATTTTCCAACGAAGGGTTTGGGGCTAAAAGTGTTTTTTATCTAATTTTACAAGTTTAAAAACTTCAAAGACGTCCGTGGATAACTATTTTATTAATAAAAAAATACATTCCGCCTCTATTTCATTGATGTTGTTTACATGGGTTTAATCACGTGTGAATATATTAATGATAAAAAAAGATGACCCTAACCAGAAACGATTGTGCACATTGAATACCAAGTGCTCTGTATAGAATATCTTCACGGCTATAAATGCTTCAATTAAACTAATCAGGATGTTTTTCAAACAAGGGGTTTTTACCCCGCCCAATAAACCGACATTGTCCGGGCCTTCGGGTCTGGATTTACGCCGGTCTATCGGTTGGCTGTCCTGTGCAGTTCTAGGAGGTGCACCCTCCCAGGCTTTGCCTTCTCACCCTTTGAGAGGGGGTTAGTTTATTACTAATCGCCTGAGGCGCCCCTATCGGGGAATGCCGACGGGGCTGCCCAGGTAATTTTTAAATAGCCAGAGTGCTCAAATTCTCGAGCGCTGGTTTTTTCCCACTTTCCCGACCTTGTGTCTCATCTTACTTGTGGGAGGAAGATAAATAGAAGGATGTTAAAATTTAGTGTGGACCTTTCTTAAACGCAGAAGGAAAACAGAAAAAGTGAGAGGGGAGGAAGATAAAAATCGAGGAAGAGGAGAGAGAATTTAGCAACTGAATAGATAAAGAGGTAGATAGAAATTAGGTTAAGGCCCAAAACACTATAACACGGATTTGTGTCTGTTTTCACTCCGGTGACTGCATCATATACAGGGAGATTCTAAACCTAATTAGATCAGAAGCATCCTCTGTTCGCTGACTCAGGAGACGAGTTTTTCAAAACATAGATAGCAACATCCACATCAAAATATCTGTTTTACTATCAGATGTCACCGCATAGCTGTGGAGAATGCGCTCTGTACAATATACACCTTACATTATCAAATACCGGCAAGAGATCCCGAATATTACTATGTGAGGTTCCCAATAAGTAAATACACCTGAGAACCAATTCGTGTCGGTATGGATGGGGACAATCAGCCGACACCAACTGTATAAGACTCTTATGTTTTTTTTAAGATGCAGAAAGTGCTCTGCCCGGGTAAAGCGCTGTATAACCATTGGCCAATTACATCTTGCCTGCTGCTGGGCAGAAAACCAGAAAAAAAAGTTACTAATATCAACATTAACAAATGCGTTTTTTTTCCAAAGAAGCTGTAAAGCACTGCCACTCGATGCTATATCTGGCAGTATGCCTATCTGTTAAATAGTCCGCTAGTACTTATTTGATGATTTAAATTCGTTATCGCGTAAACAGAAAATAGAGGTCGGACAAGGGGTCCGGTAGCTGGCTTTTTGGGCTTCATTGTTTCCTGTGAGAACACAAACTAGAGAAAATGATGTCATACGAGATATGATAGGCGCCAAGGACGGAGGCTCTAGGTTGGAAGCTTGAAGCGACGAGAGGTGATCAGAAATTACTTAAGAATCGATTATAAACAAATGTCGCAGATTTTGTGCATGTCTGTGTAAATAAAAATAATCATATATATATATATATATATATATATATATATATATATATATATATATATATATATATATATATATATATAGAGAGAGAGAGAGAGAGAGAGAGAGAGAGAGAGAGAGAGAAATGTAAATAATTCGCAAACATGCACGAATATAGACAGGGGCAAAATAAGAAAGGGAAACACACATATACACACACGACGACCGGGGAGGGGGGGGGGGAGAAAACATTAAACTTTAAAAGACGAAAGAAAAGAGAATGTATATGACAACGAATGAAGATGAACATACAAGGGAATATTTTACTGTTGTAAAAGACAATATTTTACTGCATGAAAGACAATAGTGATTGTTTTTGTTTTGTCCCTTACATAATTTGTGCAAGGGCTGAAGACGGAGAAGAAGATTGCCGATTTTATTATTGAATTTTTGTTTGAAATGGAATAGCAATAGCGTTATATAAACAAAAGAACTAGTTGGCGTGTTGGCGACAGAGTATTGAGTATTTTAATAAAACTGTGATATGGGTTACATAAGGAATTAATTGATTAATTGATTATTGATTTTAAGCAGAAATGCACCACGAAATATGCAAGGGTGTAGCATAGCGGGCCAAGGTATTGAGAGGGGTCATCGAAGCCCTGAGTTTCCGAGTTGTCGGGCCAAAATGTGGAAATGAAACGTTTGGTGTTAGTTCAAGTAATGCGAAATGATCTCGAATTGAAAGGGGTCGCATTTTCAATATTTCAAATGGGACGCGAATTGCAAAAACAATTTTGTTCGTTCCCGTTCTCTACGCGGTCAGGTAGCTGGCATTTATAGGCCATTGTCTACTGTGAGTACACAAGCATAAATAAATGACGTCACAAGATATAGGATAAGCGCGAGGCTTGAACAGATGAGACGTGATAAAAAATGAGTTTCTCCGATGTTTCTTTTCCTGTCAGTGGCAGAGAGGAAGGCAACGTAAACAGCCTAATAAAATGGTCCTTCTACACATTCGGGATCTGGTTCTTTTCTTTTTGTTGTTTGGTAACTTTGATTCTGGAGCAAAAATGAACCCACACAGAGAGGAAGCCGTAAGGGGACGATTGAACAGTATCTTGGGTGAAGTGTCCTCACTCACAAGAGACCGTTGTGGTTGAACGTTGAAGATACGACATATGATTTAATTGCACTCTTATGATTTGTAGATTTGCAATCGATAACAAACATAGTTTATATTTGATTGTGACATACAAAATATACGAGCTCCCCTCGGAGGGGAGGTAATGCAACATCTCAAGAAGCAGTACATAAGCGCGATGGGGAGATGTATCAACGGGACAAGAAATATCAGAATATGAATAGCTCAAAACACGGATTTACATTCTCTGTCGGTTCTATCACCTGTTCTGCTTGTAGCAGAATGAGTGAAACCATACGACGACTCATCTGTAGTTGAAGCTGGAGCGTAATCGTCTGATACAACGGTTAACTAAGTAGTATATGTAGGGGCTTGTATGTGTGTGTGTGTGTGTGTGTAATTCCGTTTGGATATCTGTTTTACTCAGTCAAGTGTCACCCGTCTGTCTGTCTGTCTGTCTATCTATCGAACTAAGAAGGGATAATAGAGAACTAAAAAGAGAAAAATGGCCAAGATAAAGAGAAAATATATGGAAGATTAAAGGGAATAAAATAAAATAAAGCAAAAAGTAAACGCGTAAGAATGAAAGCAAATAAAAGAAGGAAAGAGCGAAAAAAGAAACAAGAGTGGAAAAGAGTAACCTCATAAAATGGTTATGTGACTCTTGGTTAAGATCAAAGTGTGGTATTTGTTCTGCTATTACACTTTATCTGTTCTGACCTCGGTCAGTGAAGGAGTAATCATTCTCGACGGAGGCAATTTTTATTTTGTCCCAATCCAGTGTTTTTTTTGGGGGGGGAAGCTTGATATTCCGTACATTAAAATCCGACTTTGTGTCTAACCTTGCCCTCGTGAGGATGAAAAGTAAATATAGACTCTACGAAAATGCTTCGGCCTTCAGACTGGAGGAGGAGAAATCATTCTTAACTGGGGCAATTGTTATTTTTGTGTCATCCAGAGTGTCATTTTTGTGATAACTGGATATCTCCTACAAGTTTTCCCTCGCGGGCAGACAAGTAAATGGGGAACATGAAAAGAAGGTTAATAAAAAGATAGAAGAGAAGTTATGATCCCCAAAAAGAGATAATTTGTAATATTCGGACTACTGTTCCCATCTTGGAGTTTATTCTCACAGCGTTTTGGCTGATGTTCAATCAGTCATGACCGGATATATTTTTTAGGTATTTTTTATTATTTTCTTAGTATCGCCTGTAATGAGAATTGAACATTCAACTTTCAGACGACAGTCATTTCGAACTGATTATACACCGCACGTCATTTGTTTGGCCACTGTTCCGTGTGGGCAATGCCGAAACATTGCTAAGATTAGTTGTTTTGTCGGTTATCAACGATAAAACATATTATCATGAGTATTTTTTAGGAATAACAGATTTTAATATTTCCATGTAATTCATATAACCATATACAAGTTATATTCAGGTAAATAACACTAAGACGGGCATACGTAACTACGTTAGAAAACAAGTGTGTGCCGAATAAGGGGGTGAGTGTCAAGAAGAAGGCAGTAGAAGAGAAAAACATTGCGAAAAAATAACAAATGGAGGAGGTTGAACATTAAGAATGTCTACTAACAGTTTTTTATGGAAGACGCTTCAGACAAGGCATGGAGCCACTTGATATAACAAGCTGAGAAGAACGAAAGATGATTAACTCAAACATAGGATATGTCTATTGCACTGAGATTTGAAAAGATCAAGGTTATAGGGAGGAGGAAAAAATCAGCAGGAAGAGAGTTCCACAAAAGTTCAGTTTTGGGAAAAAAAGCTACTTGAATAGGAAGATGTATTATAACGATGTACCTGAACAGCGAATTGATGAAGACTACTAGACCAACAAGTCAACCGAGCTGGAACAAATGAAGCAGGAAATAATTCTGAAGAAGAAAAAAAACGTAAATACTATTTATCGAAAAGACAGAGACTAGCAAGAATATGTCTGTGAGAGAGACGGTGTAGAAAAGAAGAAAGGCTGGAATAGACCAAATTCCAAAGTCGCTTTTGAACCTTACCAATTACCCTTAAATGGGACAAAGATTCAGCAGCCAAAATATAAAGACAATATTCCATGCAAGGGCTGATGGTGGATTTGTAGAGACAGCGAATAGCCTCAGGTTGGAGAAAGTGTTCGCAGCGATAGAGAAAACCGACTTTATAAGAAGCAAAAAGAGCAATGGATTTAATGTATGAACGCCAAGAAAGATTTGATGAGAAAGAAAGATAAAAACATTTTCTAGGACTGCTTGCCTTTGAAATTCCTTTCTTACCCTCCGACAATATCAACATGCTAAAATGTAAATGTAATTTGAAACAAACACACGCTGCCAATCTCCCCACCCAGGGTGCCTCCTATAGATATAACTCCTACCACAGTATCCCCTTACGTTTCAGTGGTAATATATCTTCTTTTGGGGTGAATACACTGAAATAAATAAATAAATAAACAATTGGAATTTCCTGTGAATTCTAGATATATCCATATAATGTTATCTGCAATTGTAACTGATAAAATGTATTATACTGAGGATGAAAATCGCATACATTTTGAAACTTTACTTAATGTAATGTTGTTAATAAAAGTAATTTTCAGAAACGCGCGTAGATAAAGATAGACATTGATGAATGTTTATTTAATGGAACTGGATTATAATATTTTTAATTTTAATTAATGTTTTAGAGTTTTTAAATCTACCCAAATTATATAAACGTGTATATGTTCTTTCTTAATATAGAAGAGATGTGCCTAATTACTTATGTAAGTACATATATTTCTATTTCAAAAAGAGTATACATTTGTTGGATCGTCCATCGACATGTGGTTTTGCGGAACCACAGGTAACTCCGTCCGAAGGGCTAAATATAACAACTGCTATAGCGAACTGTTAGGGCGATGGTGTTTTCTTTTAAAAAACTACTTATTGACGCTGTGTTTCTTACAGACAGCTGTTGTACGGCAGATGGTTTTAGTGAATATAAACGTATTAGTTTTTATTTAATTATGTTAATTCTAAAAAATACAAATAAAAATAATTAGTTTTTATTTCATTATTTTAACTCTTAAAATACAAATAAAAATGATTAGTCTTTATTTAATTATGTATGCTCTTAAAATACAAATAAAAATAATTAGTTTTTTTATTTAATTATGTTAACTCTAAAAAATACAAATAAAAATAATTAGTTTTTATTTAATTATGTTAACTCTAAAAAATACAAATAAAAATAATTAGTTTTTATTTAATTGTGTTAACTCTTAAAAACACAAATAAAAATAATTAGTTTTTATTTAATTATGTTAACTTTTAAAAATACAAATAAAAATAATTAGTTATTATTTAATTATGTTAATTCTAAAAAATATAAATAAAAATAATTAGTTTTTATTTAATTATGTTAACCCTAAAAATACAAATAAAAATAATTAGTTTTTATTTAATTATGTTTACTCTAAAAAATACAAATAAAAATAATTAGTTTTTATTTAATTGTGTTAACTCTTAAAAACACAAATAAAAATAATTAGTTTTTATTTAATTATGTTAACTTTTAAAAATATAAATAAAAATAATTAGTTATTATTTAATTATATTAATTCTAAAAAATATAAATAAAAATAATCAGTTATTATTTAATTATGTTAACCCTAAAAATACAAATAAAAATAATTAGTTGTTATTTAATTATGTTAACTCGAAAAAATACAAATAAAAATAATTAGTTTTTATTTAATTATGTTAACTCTAAAATATACAAATAAAAATAATTAGTTTTTATTTAATTATGTTAACTCTAAAATATACAAATAAAAATAATTATTTAAATCTTTAGAACTCTTTTAATATATTCTTCACTATTATTTGTTTAATTTAATTTTTATTTTATGAAACGAAGAAAATCTATTGAATTAAAAATTAATTCAGTTACTTCATGGACATAACGGATCATTTCCCCTAGTGACCCCAGATGAAATCAAAGGAACATTTCAATGGTGCTGTTAGATTCCTTTAAGAAATTAACAATTTTAAAACTTATTTGAATGTTCTAACTGTCGATTTCTATAACACATAAGCAAACAAACATTGTACTTTATATATAGAGAGAAAATATAGATATATAAAGAGAAATGAAGATAACACAAGAAAATAAAGAGAAAGCATTTTGACGTGTTTTCAAATGCATGCCGGCAAATGGGTGGATTTGTTTATTTTGGTCACCTTATTTTATCACTTTCGCGTATCTGCTCCGTAACAAAACAGTACAAATTTCTCCTTTTGCCGTGGTGTCGCCCGCTGCCCACCGCTCGTTTTTTTGCCTTGCCGCACTTGAGGTCATGCATGCCAGAACTCGCTTTGTTTTCTTGATCTGTGTTGTTTCTCTTTCCATTTGAAGTCTATTTTTTCTTGACCCTATCAACTTTGAAAAGTAACACTGAAGTAACTTAACAATCTCCTTTATTGTTAGCAATTTCTCTCTTCACCTTCTTCACCATTAAATTTTTTTAGCAAGTATTTTTATAATAAAGAGTAAATATTCAAACTAACAGCATATGAGTCGATTTGATTGTATTAGTTTGTGTCCTTTTTTATATTACACTCGATATTTTGTCCGATTTTATCCAACCTCTTTCTTCACAGACGCTCACACGCGCGCGAACACAAACACAATATATATATATATATATATATATATATATATACACGATACCTCGATATTTGGCTCTGTTGAGCGAGGTACGAAACCGGTCAGCTGCCCTTTCATCTTTTTAATTCTTAATTCATCATGATTAATAAATATTGTCTCTTTCACGCCATTATAAAGTTTTGTACTACAAAGAAAATATTTAAATATATATATATATATATATATATATATATATATTCATCCACGGAATTACTGTTTCGCTGTATCACAGCCGTTCAAGGCGGTTAAACGGATAACTGCTAAACAACTTGTATTAAAATCCCAATTACAAATCTCAATTACACAGCTGATCTGCTATACGACGTTTGGTAACAAGGTTGTAAGTTCGAACCCCTTGGTAGGTAGGCCAGTTATTTTAATCTATAGTCTTAAAAAGATGTCCGTTTCTTTATTTTAATTATATATATATATATATATATATATATATATATATATATATATATATATATATAGGGTGAGCCAAAAGTAGATGGGCAGTAAAAAACATTTGTTTGCCGAAGCGTAAGAGGCATACTTCACAGCTGTGTAAATCAAGAAGGAAAATGTTTTTTTACCGTCCACATACTTTTGTCTCACCATGTATATATATATATATATATATATATATATATATATATATATATATGTATGTGTGTGTGTGTGTGTGTATTTCCTTTATTATTTATATTTAGAATTTGTTCTATTCAAATATACATTTTATAACATAAAGTAATTATAACAGATCAATAGTGTAAGGCCAGAGCTATGCTATTTTCAATATATTTGTTATGCAACTTTTTTGTAATTTTATACCATTTCAATGTTATAAAGGACAGATTCGCGTCATTTCATGAAACTTTTTTATTCAGCATACAATTGTTTCGGCAAACACCAATATATTTGTTAAATGCTCCTGTACATTTATTTATTGGATTTAAAAAAAAAAAAAACGCAACAAAAAAACATGAAAACCTAGCTGATCAAACACTAAAATTGCAATCAGTACTCATTATCAACATTATATATACTAGCAAATATATGCTCCCTCCGGTCGCATATTTTTGCTAGGCTGCCGCGTCAGAAATGAACGCTCACGCGTAAACCGATGGAGCCCCAGTCATAGTTCTTGGGTGGTTAGACATTGATTTTCTTTGTTTCCGACAAAGAATATTTTTAGTTGAAAATAAAGAGAAAAAAAATTCGACCCTAATCCGATTTTTGTTTTACTCTCCCTCCTCCATAAATGAAATATTTTTAGTTTAAAAAGAAAGAAAAACACATTTTTTGGACCCCCCCTCATTTTTTTAATTTTACCCTCCCCCATACATAGAAAAAGTTTTAGTTAAGAAAAGGAAAAAAAAATTTGCCCCGCCCCCCACACTAATTTTTTTCATCCTCCCCCATACATATACATATTTTTAATTAAAAAGAAAAAAGAAAAGAAAAACCTAACCCTAACTCTAAACTGTAATTCTAACCACCACTTTGACCTTGATCCTAACTCTAACGACGGGGTCAAAGTTAGCACCATAAAATTAAATACAGTGAACACGATTAGTTATGTAAATGCTCTCGGAAAGAAAGTTCACCTAAATTAAATTCATTAGAATGTGTGTGTGTGTGTTTAATGACGTTTTTTTAATTAAACAATTTGATTCTAAAATCAGTTGTACAATGTACAATGTGTTAGTTTCTTTGTTGACAGAAAAGAAAAAATCACATCTTTTATTTTAATGAATAAAACATGGAATAATAAAAAACAGTTTGTAAATAAAAGCTTAACAGCGTATAAGGTGAAATTGAAATCATAAATTCAATTGAGGTCGTGAAAAAATGATAATATTGGATGTTTTTCAAATCGAAAGAAAATATGTATCTATAATGAAAGTATTAAAAAATCAAATACAGTAAACACGAATAGTTTTTTAATTCTCGAAAAGAAAAAGTTTACCTAAACTAAATTCGTTATAATTTGTGTGTGTGCGTGTTTTTAAATAGTAATTTTTAAATCAATTATTATTTTAATTAAACAATTTGATTCAGTGAATTTGTGTTTTAAAACATAATGGCTAATAAGATTAAGAAAATAAACAAACTTAGAACGTTTTAATAAAAAAAAATTAGAGTAAAAGTAGCACGGTAAATGTCGGCGTTTTGTTTACATTTTAAATAACGCGCCGTATTGTGTCCATACTAAATAATCGGAGGGAGGGAACCAATTCAATGGATTAACACTGGCTGTTTATATTAACTACGTAACTCATTTCATGTATGTATATATATATAAATAATAAAAGAAATAATTATAATTTATAAGTAAGATTATTAGCGAGCAAAATACATGTGGAAATCTGAAGAAAACAATCATGAGTGTATATTTGCGAATACTAATTTATTAGAAGTGTAAAAGCAATTAATTATGTAAATTGAGAAATGCCCATAGTGTTTACGGCGGTTTTTGTAGTAGTATATAAAGAGCTGGCGGACTAATTAAATAGTAATATTACTCTGATGGAGTTTCGGCTTCAGACAGACAGACAGACAGACAGACAGATAATAATCTCCATTATTAATATATATATATATATATATATATATATATATATATATATATTACTTGGAACTATGGTCTCGTTATATTCATGTAGTAACATATATGTACCCTATCCTTTATCTATTTGTATTTCTAATCCTTCATCAATCGTTAGGCTAAGTGCACAGTTTTTGTTATTGTTTGTTTTTATATATCCAAGTGGTGTGTTGTTTAGCTAACAAAAAAGGCCCGTCTAACCTTTACTTGACATATTTTCCTTTGTTTGTTATATAAAAAACTAATTAAGTATCATTTATTAATCTATAGACAAGCTTGTTTCGTCTTTTGAATACTCATCAGTATATATTCAAACAACTCGCCTACCTACCCACGGTTTCGGACTTACACTTCTTGATCTTGTAACCTAATGTTGGTAACCCCTTGGCTAGCAGGTGAGCTTGGCGATTGAGACGTGTCAATACGGTTTTAAAACAAACTCGTGCAGGTAATTACATCTAGAGTTTTAAAAAAAAAGGGAGGGAACTATAGCTTTGTCCCAATCAAAATGCCTTCATTTTATTAAGGGTTCTTACAATAATATTTAAATAATTAAATATTTTTTATTTATCTATAGACAAACTAGTGTCTTCTTTTGAAGACTCATCCGTATAGATTCAAACAACTAGACTAATTATCAACGGGTTAGAACTAACTACCCTGGATCTTGTAACCCAACGTCGTTAAACACTTGGATAGCAGGTCACCTGCGCGATTGGGACATTTAAATACGGTGTTAATGCAGACTCGTACCGGTACTTGCATCTGAAGTGTTCAACCAATGTGAGGGAATTATAGCATTACTGCCAGAGCGATATAATTATGTTGTCCCCATAAAAGTACCTCTCTCTTTGTATATATATATATATATATATATATATATATATATATATATATATATATATATATATATATATACTGTAATCTGCGGATTTTACACAAATTATGAACCCGGGTTACGCCAGATAGCCCTGCTAGTTATTTATAAAAAATGCATTTACACTCGAATTTTAAGCTTCTCAAAGATTACAACAGTAATGTTCTATTTTAAACAGATCGGCTTACAATTTTATTTCCTTTCTAATTAATCATATTGCCGTAAGTCTCTGTAAGATTTTTAAAAATATTGTTTCTATTTTACCATTTCTCAACAAGTTTTCTATTACAACAAGTTAATCGCACACGTGTTTTTTACCTTTGGGCTAATCGCAAACATTTTTCTGATTCAGCGTATTATAATAACATACAACTTTTACCATTTTCTTTGGTACTACTAGCAGATTTCCGGAACCAGGCGAAAAAAAACGAAGCTGTTTACGAATCGGAAGCCGTGAAATAAATGTGTGGCAGACAACAATGAAAGACAGCGTCAAACCTAACCTAACTCTTACCTAACATTTACCCTAAACTAAAACTGACCTATGTACTAATTGACTGTTTGCCGACGACTAAGACCGTTTCAAACATTAACAACAACAACAAAAGGACGAGTATTTATCTCACATGCCTTTTTTTACTTTTAGGCTAATTGCAAGCATTTTGGGGGGTTCAGCGTATTATCATACTATACAACTTTTACGATTTTTATTCATTAAACATACATTTACTAAAAAAAATAATTTTATCAAAAGACTTCTGACCAGATTTAGCATAATTGTTTTATCTTTTTCTCAAGTTAATATTTAAACATATCCCCTTACGCTTAAACAAATATTTGTTCATGTTTCTCATTCTCGGAAAGAAGTTATTATTTTAATTTCATGTATTTTTCTGGCAATTACATACCTACCTCAATTTCATCACTGATTTATCAGGGCAAATAAACCATAATACACAACCTTTGCATATAAACTTACATTTTTACCAGAAATGGCAGTGTAAAGGTTTCAGAATCAGTTTGAATGACTGTGATGACAATTTTTGTTTTTAATCTACAATGTGTGGAAACAGATTGCCCTAAAATAATTTAAAAAAATATATTTTGGAGATGTTTTCATTTTTTAATGTAAAAGAAAATATCAATGATATTAAAAAAAAAAAAAACAATAAATAATATAGCAAATTATGAAATTACTTATTCACGCTTAACAAAAAAGAATTGAACTTTAGAAGGAATTCTTTAAAAAGTTCATGCACATTAGACACTATTCTCGGGTGTATTCGGTCTCTCTGTACAAGGGTTTTTTTTTTCAGTTTCACCTGACATGAGGATACTTCCCTCTACAAGTAAACCCTGACCAAATATTCAAAATAACATAATATTCAAAGCCCAGATAAGATGCCTTCGACACGGCTATACACTGGCTCATATGAGGAATGGTGCATCTTCTCCAAGTCATGCTACCTCAACTAACAGAACTTAGCTGGATACTCCACCAGACTAGATGAATTCTCGTCCTGGAATCCAGTAAAACCAAGAGACTACAAGAAATATATACTACAACATAAGTAACTGGTCAATTGGGGAGAGGAAAATTAATGTTCTTAACTTTTTTACTAACTCAACGTTTGACAGGTAAAGAAGAACTTTAATGGATTATATATGTATCTCATATAGAAATAAAGTGTTAGCCCAAGGAAGGGGCCTCTTGATTTCTGTGAATTTCGACTGAAGTAAAATTAAACAAAAAAATCTCTCTCAAAAAATCGCTCGCCGAGTCGAGAAATTGACCAAAAAGATTATAAAGAAAGAAAACTCCGTGGTATTTAATGACGCATGTCTAATATATATATATATATATATATATATATATATATATATATATATATATATCCATAGACATAACCGGCATTGTTTGTTCTTTTATTATTTTACACACGTCAGTATCGCCGGTCGAACAATTCGGACCCCGGATCCAAATATTCTGAACGTTAGGCTTGTCATCATTCGCCCAGCGCGACGATCCCACTTTAAATGCGAGAGAAATACGCTTTGTATTATTTCAATGGAAACACATGTACTGTGATTCTAAAAAGGCAGAGAACCTTGCAACGAATCATCAATTTATTATCTCTCGAAAGGGTTCAACTAAAAAAAGTTATTTTTATGCAAAAATATCATGGCTACACAATCTTGTTCTAAGAAGGTGGATACACACCGCTTGTTTGTGTGTGTTTGGACGTGCCAAGTTTGAGTACGTGTTCCCTTCCTAGGCATGGTGCACGCCGACCTAAGGTCTTATCAGACCCCACCCCAGATAGCAAAGTCTCTTAGCTAGTAGCACGAATGAGTTCTGCCCCGTCGGAACTGACTCGCTTGTTTTCGGCTCTTGAAACAAACCGGAAAACAGTGAGCAGCTCACACTTAAATAGATTTGGGAGGGCCTTACTAAAAAAAAACAATTTTTTCCTACCCCTCACACCCAGCCAATGAATTTTGTACACCCACTTATTTGTAAATAAAAAACGTCATAACAAATTGGGGTTAATATTAGGTAGCCTGCCCAAAGAGTGAATGAGGTATTTTGGTGACTGGAGCTAGTTTAGAGAATAGACCAAGAGAATGACACACGACCACCACCCACCCAACCCAACTCTGGCCTTGTGCCACATCTTTTGTAATTTTCCATTTTTTACTTCAAAGAAATGTATCATCCTAAAAAGATAAATAAATTGACCTTTTGACTAAGATGAAAGTGTAGTATCTGGTCCGATAGATACTACACCCCATAAACTGGGATCGTCTTAGTCATCGGGGCTTGATTTACGCCGCTCTATGGGTCTGTCCTGTGCAATTCTAGGAGGTCCACCCTCCCAGGCTTTGCCTCCCCTCTTTGGGGAGGAGTAAGTTTATTGCTTACTGCCTGAGGCGCCCCTACCGGGGAATGCCGACGAAGCTGCCCAAGCAATTTTTAATGGCCAGAGTGCTCACCTTCTCGGGCGCTGGCTTTTCAAGTCCCACTTTCCCGACCCGACCTTGGGTCACATCTTACCTTGTGGAGTAAGATAAAACTGGCCTTGTGTCTAACCTCCTGGGCAGGTAAATAAAATCTTGTTCTTGGCCTTTTGGCTAAGATCAAAGTGTAGTATTTGTTCCGATGGATACTGCACCCCATAGACTGGTATTTTCTTGGCCTGCGGGGCTTGATTTACGCCGGTTTATGGGTCTGTCCTGTGCAGTTCTAGGAGGTCCACCTTCCCAGGCTTCGCCTCCTTTCTTTGGGGAGGAGTAAGTTTATTGCTTACTGCCTGAGGCGCCCCTACCGGGGAATGCCGACGGGGCTGCCCAGGCAATTTTAAACCCCACTTTCCCGACCCGACCTTGGGTCATATCTTACTTGTGGGAGTAAGATAAAAACTGGCCTTGTGCCTAACTCCTGGAGAAGAGTAAATCAATACACACCCAGCGAAATGTTTCAGTCGTAGCTTTAATAAGCAACATCCTTTAATGTGCGTTCTCTAAGTTTTCGTATTGAAAACAAATTAAGCACAATTACAATTATATAATGTTTTTAGTTCAAGTTTAAGTAGCTTGAGACATTTAGCTGGCTGTATCGCTAAATTTAAAGTGATGATGGAATCAATACATGTTATACTATTTATTATGATTAATATTATTATTGTTAGCGTT
>OY744515.1:62119728-62252228 GCA_963556195.1 Sepiola atlantica
TCTGGTGTAACTTGATGTCAGCTAAAATATCAACAATGTCTGAGAAACCAGCCAGGTTCAAGAGGTCAGATAACCTGTCACCGAAATTTGTGAAACACTGACGACGTCTGTGTTTCACTTCTTTTTCGGCCTCTCTTTCTTTTCCTCTCTCTGTATTTTATATGAAGATCAGATATTTATCCGTAAAAATGTATGTATGTAGATTAAAACTTGGAAATGTTAAATGGAGAAGAATGGCATCCAAGCTGAGTGGGTAATAAAAAAAATGAAGAAAGAAAGAAATAAAAGGAACGGTAGGTAATACAAATAATAAAAAAGATAAAAAATAATTGAAAGAATTAACAAGTAAAGAATGTAATCCAATACCAAGCTTGGCCGGTGAAACTTATAAACATATCCCATTCACCAAAATATTTACTAAATAGGAAAGTTTTCCAAATTCATCTCACTTCCTTGTTTTAGTTGGTCTGAATGTTTGGACTCTCTTTTAAGAGTACAACCGAAACATGTATGCACATATGTAACCAATAATCTTTTGATAAATTAAAAGTTATACTAAAGAACAGCTTTACTTGTTATGAAGCACTTTTTATAAACACTGGAGTTTCAACGGGTTTACATCTACAGAAACTAATACAATACATGTACCATATATATATATATATATGATTGTTTTTATTCAAACAGACATGTAAAAAATATGTGACACTGGCATGTTGATGTTACCGATCTACAGCAGTTAAAAGCTGAGGTCCAATCAGGCAGAATTAAGAGTTGATCCTTCCCGTAGATGTTAATTGGGAATAATGAAATGGGGGAGAAAGAGAGAGAGAAAGAAAATAAAAAGAGAAAAGTTAAAATTTGATAAGTCACATGATCAGATTTGAAAACGTTTAAATAAAACAAAATATATTTGTTGAGGGTAGGAAAGAAAAAAGTGTGGGAGAGGGAGAAAAGCGAAATCATTTACACTGAAGTCTAGACGTGTCAAAATATCAGGTTAACATCTGTGTCTTCAGGCCGATATATTTCAAAACTGTGTAAAATGTCTGGGTTTTATGTTTTTTTCTTGTTCGTTTTTTTTTTAATTTTAAATTTATTTTTGCTTTACTCCGCTGTTTTATTTAGTTTTATTTAATTTCTAAATTGTATTTCTACTATTAATTCACTCATTTAATTGACTTTTTACAAAATTAATTTTATTAATTTTTGAGTTAAGGACGTCTTAGAATCGGTGGATATAAGAATTTAAATCACTATAATAATTTGAATAAATCAAATAACCAGAATAATCTACACATCATTAAAGTTTACTAATGTGAAGTAATTATGATTATCACGGCACCAGTAATAGAAATAATAATCAAGAATAACTACAACAATTATACCAATGGCAACAGTACTACCAATAAGGATAAAATAAATTAAAAGATTAGAAAAAAAAAAAATAAAAAAAAATTTTTTTTAAAGAAAATAAAATAAAAATTAAAAAATAAAATAAAAATAATAATAATAATAATAATAATAATAATAACAACAACAACAACAACAACAAGAGTAGTAGTAGTAGTAGTAGTAGTAGTAGTAGTAGTAGTAGTAGTAATAATAATAATAATAATAATAATAATAATAATAATAATAATAATAATAATAATAATAATAATGTTCTTGACTATGGCAGAAACCTAATCAAAGGAATAAATACCTGGGCAGTATCACTAATAAGATATTCTGGACCATTCATAAGTTGGACTACAGAAGAACTCAGGCATCTTGACCAGAGGACTAGAAAATTAATGACCATGCACAACGAACTACATCCAAAAGACGATACAGACAGACTCTACGTGAAGAAACACACAGGGGGAAGAGGACTAGTTAGTATAGAAGACTGTGTGTACGACACTAAAAAAGAGCTGGAGAAATACATAAACCAGAACACAGAAAGGCTAATCACCGCAGCAAGAGACACTGTTCCAACGAGCAACTCGGAAAGCATCGACGCCGGAAAAAAAAACGACAAGAAAAGAAAAGTGTGAAGAAAAACAACTACATGGACGCTTCAAAGGACTAACAAAAGAAGAAACTAACGAAAATAGCTGGTCATGACTAAGAAAAAGACACTTGAACAGAGAAACGGAATCTTTACTGATGGCTGCACTAAACAATGCGATGAGCGCAAACTATATTGAAGCTAAAATAGATAAAACCTAGGAAAACAGTAAATGCAGACTGTGTGGACAAAGAGACAAAACACTAAATCATATAATAAGTGAATGTAGCAAACTTGCCCAAAAAGAATACAAGAACAGACATGACTGTGTGGAAAAGTAATACACTGGGAACTATGCAAACAATTGAATTTCGAATACGCAGACAAATGGTACAAACATAAACCAGAAACATTACTGGAAAACGCAAAAACGCATAATCCTTTGGGATATGGATATACAAACAGATAAACTCCTACAAGCAAGAGGACCTTATGTTATTATAATCGACACAAAGGAAAAATCTTATAAAATCGTAGACTTCACCGTTCCAGCAGACAAAGAGTGAAGATCAAAGACACGGAAAAACGAAGTAAATACACAGAACTAGCCGGAGAAGTTAAATAAATTTGGAGTATGAAGAAAGTTAGTATAATACCAATAATCGTAGGAGCACTAGGAACACTTCCCAAAAAAAACTGAGAAAAGACTGAGAGAAATTAAAATCAATTGGACCATCGAAACCATACAAAGGACGGCAATGCTGAAAACAGCTGCAATCTTAAAATCTGAAAATCCTTGAATGCGGAAACTAACCCGCATAAGCTACAAAGGGTAACCAGTCACAAGGAATTTGCAACAGGGAGAAAACAAAACCACACAAAGAATACCACAACACAAACCAAGGAACAGAAACTGAAAGAAACATCACTTCATAACCCCCCCCCCCATAATAAATTACACCGTCTTCAGCTATCACCACACAAAAATTAACCAAGGAACAGAAATTACAAGAAACCCCATAAGCTCTCCCCTTCTCTCCCCACCCCACCACACAAAATATTAAAATTGAAAAAATTAAAAATTAAAATTAAAAATTAAAAATTAAAAAATTAAAAACAATTTTTTTTTTAATTACAAAATTTTTTTTTTAATGGTGCCGGCCTAAGCTGACACCATACAAAATAATTGTAGAGGGTCGAGGAGGATGAGAAGACCGAGGAGGAACAGCACAAAGCAGACTTCCACTGAAAAAGTGCGGAGAATGCTGGGACGTTGGGGAGGCTAATTGCCACCCAAATCCCAGAGAAAACCAATGGTCCTTACTAGCGAAAAATCAATGGTAAGCGGCTGTTGCGATACCGCAAGGTTATTTGCAATAGTTATCGAAAAGAGGTGAAAAATACTGGAAATCTGGAGAGGCTTGTTATCACTCAGACTCCAGGAACTATCACTGGTTGTTGTCGATGAGCAATCACTGACGATGATCTGTGTTAGAACTCCTAGTGAGTACAAATAATAATAATAATTATAATAATAATAATAATAATAATAAAAGTTAATACTAATAATAATAATAATAATAATAATAATAATAATATAAAAATGCTAGTAATAATAATTTGTAGTGATAGTAATTGTTGTAATAATAATAGTGATAAAATTGATAATGATACTAATAATGATCACAATAATGATAATGATGGTAATATAATAATAATATTAATAATAATAGTAGAAATAATAATGGAGACGATTATGACCATGATGATTATAGTGGTGGTAGTCATAAGGGTAATGATTATAGTAATAATAATATTAATAATAATGATAATAGTAATGATGATGAAAAAAATCATAATAATAATAATAGCAATAATAATACTAATTATAACAATAATAATATTAACTAGCGGGGCCCGTGTAAATTACACGAAATGATGTTTTCAATACTAATTATCTTGTTCCTAACCTATACATGTTTGAATAAAATATGATAAGATTTGACTTGTATATTTATTTTTTTAAATGAACAATACATGAAACAATTTACAAAACTTCTTTATTATTCAACGAAATAAATGAAAATGATATTCACCTTCGTTTTCCAAGTTTAGAAACGATGTTATGAGGTAAAGGGCGTCTCCTACAATGTAAAAGAAAATCTTAGAGGTTGGTTTGGATCGAACTATACACAAGTCGGGCCGACGTAAAAATCCTACGTCGCTAACCGTTGTGCTAAAAGGGAAATACTTGAAAATATTACGAAAATTAGGTGACTTGAATGCTTTTAGAAATCTAGCTGCGACACGCATGCGCAGAGCTTTTGATGTAAGCGTTACACACGAAAACACACGCTATCGTATTAATATATATATATATAATTTTAGTAATGATAATAATAATGATAATAGTAATTATAACAAGCCGCGCATGCGTGGTCCCCCTCTGTATGTGACTCGGTGGGGCGAGTGTAAAATGCAATAAATTTGGGCAATTTGGGGCATTTTTGACCCCACTTCGACCCTCTGGGGGCGCGAACCAGAATTTTTCTAGGTCAAGGATGCTCATTTTATATCCAGAACAACTGCCTCTACATTTTGGCCAAGTTTCAGAAAAATTGAATGGATGGATTAAAAGTTATGGGAGAAAAGGGTCAGATTTTGCCATTTTGGGGGCTTTTGACCTTCTGGGGGCGCGAACCAGATTTTTCCAAAGTCAGCGATACTTATTTTCTATTAGGAACAATTGCCTCCACATTTTGGCCAAGTTTCAGAGAAATTGAATGGGTGGATGAAAAGTTATGAGGCAAAAAATGTCATTTTTTGCCATTTCTGGGCCTTTTGACTACAAGGGGGGACTAACCAGATTTTTTTTAAATCGGAGAATGTCACTTTCTAAACTGACCAATGTTACAACTTCATGCAAAATTTCAGAGAAATTTAATGGATGGTTGCGGAGAAAAATCCGGACGGACGGACGGATGGACATGCCTCAAAACATAAGTCCCCCGATTTTATAAATCGGGGGACCAATAATGGCCGTAATAATACTAATAATAATTGCTATAATAATACTTATTCGCAGTTTTTTTTAATATTGTTAATGGTAATAGTAACGTATTGTAATTCTAATTCTAATAATAGTAATGAATAAGTAAATGTAGAAATAATTAAAATAATTATACCGAGTATGGTATAATATATGATTTTTCATTTTACATATATATATATATATATATGTATAACTATGTTTTTTTTCTGTCTGTTGGTAGATAAGTTCTATAATAGAATAAGAGTCCTAGCGTTCCCGTGTTTTTATATTGCATAGTGGTGGTAAATATTATAATTAGTAGATACTCCAGAATAATTGGTTTAGTTAAGGTTAATAGATTTCATTTATTTATTTATTTATTTTTTATTTTATTTTATTTTAGTGCTTACTTTATTCAAAAATAGTAACATGTAAATTACTAAGAAGTTGTGATCTGTTGTGCCTACAGTTAATTGAGGGTTCTTGTTTTTTGTTTAGAAGTTTACCCCTATCACTAAATATAAGTATCTCTAGTTTTTCACTTAGGTATAAGTAACATGGTGAATTTTGGAGATCTGTAGGTATTGGTTTTTCTAATAGTGTTCCAACCAACTGTTGGTGATTGATTATTATCGACTAGTTCCCAGTGGTACTGAGAGTGAATTTTAACTTTTCTCTTTCTTTTCCTTTCTCTCTGTTTCTCCCCATTTCATTATTCCAACAAAAAAAACTAAGGGAATGATCAAATCTTTATTCTGCATGATGAAACCTCATATTTTAACTGCTGTCGATCGATAACATCGACATGCAAGTGTCGCAGATTGTGTACATGTCTGTTTGAATAAAAACAATCATATTTGATATTGAGCACCTTTAATAAACCCGGTTGAAATTCTTTGGATTACTATCCCGTGAATATTTACTTTACCTGGATTACTATATATATATATATATATATATATATATATATATATATATATATATATATATATATATATATATATATATATATATATATATAAGAGGTGTATGTAGTTTGCTTGAAGCATTGTTTATTAGTATATAGAAATGTGATACTTAGAAGGCAATACAATACAGAGGTGTGACGGATAGACACAAGTTGGAGCAAATAAGACATATAATGGTGAAACTACTTAATTTGTTCCACCATTATATGTCTTATTTGCTCCAACTTGTGTCTATCCGTCACACCTCTGCATTGTATTGCCTTCTAAGTATCACATTTCTCTCTCTCTCTCTCTCTCTCTCTCTCTCTCTATATATATATATATATATATATATATATATATATATATATATATATGTAATACAAACACATGGTCTTAACCTGATTCACTGTATTCCTCTGAAGATGGACCCGGATGGGCCTGAAGTACTTGGGACACAAATAAAAACTTTGGCAGATTCATCGCCAAATTCTCCCGGTGAAATTAAGATTCTAGTTCGGACAATGGAAAGGATCTTCGAAAAGATATCCAGACATAAGTTGTCGGTTATATTTAACAATACTTGCCTTTTAAAAAATGCTGCCTATATATATATATATATATATATATATATATATATATATATATATATATATATATATATATATATATATATATATATATATATATATCAGAATTATATCATTTTATAATAATTTGGAAAAAATGAATACCCCAAAACTCATAGATTTACAAATGTTTCTGGGGGAGTTGAAAAGTAAACAATGGCGATCCAAGTGGTTTATATATAATACATCAACACAATCCAAAAATATGGTAAAAACTGTCAAATGTAAAAGCAGTTGTCCAAAGCATCAACATTAAAATTATGTATAGCAATCATAACAAAATGAATATAGGAAAATAGTCACAATCCTGGAGAATGTTCCTAGGGTAAAAATCCAAATGTCATTGTTAGTAGTCCGAAGTAGTCTGAAGGATTGGCTAAACTATTCCAAATCGCACGCAGAGTTCAAAATGAATTCCATATGAGAAGAATTCCAGTCAGGTAGACAATTACGACGAACTCGTAAGTAATAATATTTAAGGTAGAATTAATTTTATTAAATGCTAGTATGGATAAATATAGTCGGAAAACTTAAGAGAGAACTAGAGTGAGAGAGAGACAGAGACAGGGAGAGAGAAGAGGGAGGGGGGGGGGAGAAGAGAGAGAAAGTAAGAGGAAACTGAAACAGAAGAGAACGCTGGCAGGAAATTTGCAGTAATCAAGTGAACCCGTAATTTCTTCCAACAATTTCTTTCAGTAGAATAGCAACTTGTGTTCCATCAATCGTATACAATGATTCGTTTCAAATATATGTTTTAAATATCATATGTTTTGTTTCAGTACTGAGGATACAAATTCTGACGACCGGATAGGGTTATTGTCTTCGCTAAAGAATTTACAATGACTAAGCAACCGCCCACTGTTTTAAAGTACTGGTCAATGGACGAATAATAAGAGAAATATTTACGGGAAAAGACAAAACAAAATGAATAGATACAATTTTGCAGGAAAAGAAATGAAAAATAATGTGAAGTAAAAGAAATGAAGAATTTGTGGTTAGAACAAAATGGCCGGTGGATGTTTTAGTCGTGGGGGTCGTCGCGTCAGAACCAATTTTGCTCACTGCTTCCTTTCTTCTGATACTCTGTCTTCCTGCGATCTCGTGACCTTCGTAGCCGAGTTTTTGGCTCCGTTGTTTGTGTCTGTCTACGCGTAAAATAAGTCTGAAGGATGATGCGATAGAGAGTATTGATCCACACAGACTTCCTGAGGCGAGCGGGAGGTGAGGGTTGGGGTGAACAAAGAAGAAACAACCGCGGTCTTTCTGTTGTTGGTGGAGGAGGGGGAGAACAGAGTATTGGCAATGAAGTGAGAAGAGTAATGCAGAAATATAAGCGGGGAAGCAAGAACTGTGGCACAGGTCATAGGGTTTGGGTCGGTGTAGAATATGTTCTGTTCGGCCCGAGTAGGCTATAATCCTAGGTGTTAGCTTCTCATTCAGAAAGGGTATTGGTTCAACGCCGATCGCTTGAGACGCTCCTACCGGGGAATGCCGATGAGTCTGATCACGGTAAATTTTACACCCACCCAGAGTGCTCCTCTCCCTTGGGAAGAGGCAAGATTTACCAGTATAAACTGACGCCATGCCAAATCTTTCTGTAGGCAGATAAATGAATTAACCATAAAGAACCGATGGCAGGAAATTGTAAACGCACACACACACACACACACACATATATATATATATATATATATATATATATATATATATATATATGATTATTTTTATTCACACAGACATGTACAAAATCTGCGACACTGGCATGTCGATGTTATCGATCAACTGCTATTATAAACTGAGATATCATCAGGCAGAGTTCGAATCTGACCTTAACCTTAGATTAAATTTTGAAATCTAAGTTTATAATGGTTGTTGATCGATAACATCGACATGCCAGTGCCGCAGATTTTGTACATGTCTGTCTAAATAAAAATAATCATATATAAAAGCTCTATTTGACATTGAGCACTGTTTATAAACCCGTTGAAATTCTTTGGATTACTACCCTGTGGATGTTTTACCTGGATTATTATTAGTAGTAATATTATATATATATATATATATATATATATATATATATATATATATATATATATATATATATATATATGTGAGAAAGGAAGGATGATAGTAATCCGACGTAATGGGAAATGAAAAAGGAAAAAACCAAGAGATATTTTTATATATTCATCAACGTTTCGTCTTCATTATAAGACTTCCTCATGATGATAATTTTAAGAAGAATGTCATGCAAGTACATCGAAATTTTGGGTAGACATGATGGAGAGATAAAGGAAAGTAGTAGCCGTGGACTCCAGAGCTCACTACTTTCCTTTATCTCTCCATAATGTCTATCCAAAATTTCGATGTACTTGCATGACATTTTTCTTCAAATTCTAATCCTGAGGAAGTCTTACAATAAAGACGAAACATTGATGAATATATAATAAATATCTCTTAGTTTTTTTTCCTTTTTCACTTTCCATATATATATATATATATATATATATATATATATATATATATACGTCGAGATGGTTGACCGCATAATTTTTTTATTTCTAGTTATTCATCTACTTAGTAACCTCTTATTACTTGTTAAAGTTGGAGGACAGTTTTAGACTAGACAGGCATACAGGTAGGGAGTTACCTTCGGTATAACAACGAGACTTAACTTAAAGTTTTAGCCCTTATTTTGACCACATCTGCTCGCGTCAAACTCCATTGCAAAGACTTATCAAACTATAGTTTCTTTGTCTCTGAATGTTATATTATGAGAGGGCCCGTATGCCGAAAGCATGTAGGTCCACTAGTTTTTATTGAGAGAGGGGTGTACTTTGTTCGAGTTAACTGAAGATCGAAAGGACATCCATTTTGGGACAGATAGATTTGTCCTCAGAATGAGTATTCCCAAGAAGTCATAACAACTGGTGAAACCTGGCCAACTTCAAAGGTTGGGGTTCAATAAAGGTCAGACCAGCTCTGGCTATGATTTGTATGACAAAACAAAGGACTGTGACGTCACTACTTCTTCGTGGGAAACTAAGGTTTGTAAAATAGTTACGGGTGTGGATGCGAGCTGGACGGTCGACCTCTCTGTGGGTCCTCAAATGAAAGAGAAGGGCTGTGAAAGTGAGAGCGTCGGGTGAACAATGTAGACGTGCGTCGTAATTGCTGGATCTCTTCGAGATCCAGCAGAAATCCCCGTGCTTAGTCGCATCCCCCAACAAGAAGGATGAATGAGAATCGAGCGAACGAATGGAAAGAACCCTTCCGTAACGAAGTTCAGAATAAAAGACTTGAAACTCTCTGAGGAAAAATTGTCTCCGCGGTTGTCTTCTGCCTGTCGATAAAATTTATCCACGGATCAAAGATAACCAACATCGATCACGGCCAGAGATACGCAATGGAAACCGACGGCACCAACAGCGATCACAACTAGACGACAAAGAAAATGTAAGGTAACTTTTTGTGCATCACATTTTTGGGGTCCTATTCTGTTGAACTTCGAAAGACTTAAAACTGAAAGAACTAAAATCGAAAGAAAAAGTGCACTATGTTTAATTTGATATGCTTAACGAACAATGTTTAAAGTGTTTGAATGAGATACAATGTTTAATTAACTGTGTTTAATGAGAAAATAATTTTAAAAGAACTATGTTTAAAATGCTTAATTTGAAATGTTACAGGGAAGATGTTTTAACGAGAAAAGAATTTGAGAAAATGTTTTAATAACGAGAAGTATTTAAAAAGTAATGTGTAACAGGACTGACAGTTTAAAGGCTTAAAAACGCCCTAAAGAAATGTGGTTAAAAGTTCCTATTAAAATGCCTATTAAAAATGTCTCTTAAAAGTGCCTTAAAAGTGAGCGCTAAAGACGTTTGAAAACGCTTGAAGACTTTTCATAAACTTTTATATGATTTCATAAACATTCATATGACTTCGTATTGCCTTCGTATGGTTTTTCGTATTTTGAGAACCGCTTAATAGACTTTCGTGGCGATGATTTTCATCATTCATAACGTAACAAATGTCTAGTTTTGGTGCCGCTATGCAACACGAACAACAAGAAGATAATAATAATAATAATAATAATAATAATAATAATAATAATAATAATAATAATAATAATAATAATAATAATATAAATAGAGTCAATATAATATCAATAATCGTAGTAGCACTCTCGAAAAAACTAGAAAAAAGACTGGACTAAATTGGAATCAAAGGGCAGACTAAGATTATACAACGGACACCACAGGAACTGAAACGGAAAGACATCTTATAAACTACCTTCGGCTGACACTACACAAAGTAGAAAGGGAAAAACACTAAACAGACGCACACTGGAAGAGTGAAAAGAGTACTGTGACTTTGGAGAGGCTTATTGCCACCCATATACTTGAATAGACTACTGGTTGTTGCCAGCGAGAAATCAATGGTAAGCGGCATTTGCGATAACGCAAAGTACTTAATTAAAAGAAGTGAAGAGTACTAGAAAATATATGGAGACTTGTTGTCACTCAGACTTCAGGGAACAACACCGTTTATTGTCAGTGACCAATCACTGAGTATGCCCTACGTGAAAACCCCTCGTAAGTACGCAGCAGCAGCAACAGCAGCAGTAGCAGCAGCAATAACAACAACAACAATAATAATAATAATAATAATAATAATAATAATAATAATAATAATAATAATAATAATAATAATAATAATAATAAAATTTCATAAACTGACTACTTTTCCCCTGGAGGGAGGAAAAAGTGACTGATACCACACGAAATGGTTGTAAAGGGTCAAGGAGGATGGAAAGAGCACAGAGGGAAAGCACTAACCAGCTTATTGCCAGTCAAATTCTAGAGATGACCAATAGTTGTTGCCAACGAGAAAACAATGGTAACGAATTTCCGAATTAAATCAAAGTAAAATTAATAATGATAGTGGTTGTTACCAAACAGATTACAGGTACCTTTCTCTCTCTCACTCTCTCTCTCTCTCTCTCTCTTACTCTCTCTTTCTTTCACACACACACACACAGACTTGCTCCCTCCATCGCTCCCTCCCTCGCTCCCTCGCTCCCTCCCTCGCTCCCTCCCTCCCTCCCTTCCTTCTCTCTCTCTCTTTATTCTCTCTCCCTCTCTCTCCCTCTCTCTCTCTCTCTGCCTTTGACAAGATGCGGTAATACGCATGTAAACGTTGGTTTATTGACGTAAAGCTATAATATTGTTTATGTAATTTTATAAATGATCTACTTGGTATTGAGCACTCCTCAAAAACTTGGTTTTATGACACTTTATTAACACATTTTAACTTGATCAATTAATATATATATATAAATTCCCGAAGGTTTTTCATGGTAAACAACTGATGATCCCTTAAAATAGTGTTAGAAATAAACTAATATAATAACTGTAAAAAATAAATTGACTTACATGAGTGATTTTCCACTGGAAGACTTGGGACTATAAGTTTTTTTTTTTTTTTTTTTTTTTTTTTTTTTTTGTAATATAGTTTTAATGGTTGAGAAACTTCCGAGACTATATATATATATATATATATATATATATATATATATATATATATATATATATATATATATATATATATATATATATTATGTATCACAGATTAGTTGGAAAAAAACAATAGCTCGTTTAGATTCTACAAGAGCTAAAAACTATACATTATCTGTTCGGTTTACTCTGGTTTCAACGATCTGGTCATGTCAGGTTTGGGGTAGAAACCGGCTAGTACAAACAAATCGACTATTCCGCACCGTTCCCAATCTTTCTCTGAGTCTTCGCTTACTAGACGGCTTGCTGGAAGAGTCGATCTGTTTCTACTAGTCGCTTTCTACCCCAAACTCGGCATGATCACATGTATATTTCTTAAATAGAATAAATAATATATATATATATATATATATATATATATATATATATATATATATATATATATATATATATATATATATAGTTAGTCTTGGAAGTTTCTCAACCATTAAAACTATATTATAAAAAACAAAACAAAAAACCTTAAGTCCAAGTCGTTCAGTGGAAAATCACTCATGTAAGTCAATTTAACTTTTTCAGTTATTATATTAGTTTGCTTCTTACATTATTGAAGGGATCATCAGTTGTTTACCATTCCGACAGTGCTCAACTTTCAATTTTACTTTGAAGTGGTTTATAATAATATTAAATTAGTTTTAATATGTTACTTATGTACGAGGTCGTTTTGAGCTTATGGCTCTCGTCAGCGCAGGGAAATAACAATATCAGACGGTCATATATATATATATATATATATATATATATATATATATATATATATATATATATATATATATCAAGTATTATAAAATAATTACTTTATATTAAATCCTAGCGATATATATATATCAATTAATATAAATATATAAATAAATATATCAATTAATAAACACTATATCCTCGTCCACATATGAACGCAAACAAAACTAAACAAAGTGGGTTTTACAACCGCCTCATACGTTGGTGAGACTAGCATTCTACCAAGCCTTAAGTTCAGCAACGAATGAAAAAGCGGTGACCAATAGCACAAAAACCTACCAAATCACAGAATAAATCACATAAAATGTGTATTATTACACACAGGTTTCAATTTAATCCAGCACCGTAGAAAAAAAACAAAATTAAATGGACCAATAAATTAAATACACACACAGGTGGCTTAAACTTAAATGTCGCTATTTTGAGCTCCTGGAAATGTTTTCAACCCTCCCACGCCCCTTGAAATTATAGAGGTATAACATCATACAATACCAAAACAAAACAAAATCAACCCACCGATTTAACACACACACTCAACACCGAACATCCAAGATTAGATATAGGCAACTCAATGAGTTTGTGATCTCACTAACTAGACACACAGACAATACATACAAATTTTAATTCTAGATATAGAATATCAGAAAATCTTGTAGATGACATATAATAAGCATCCCCACCATACCAACTCTAAACTCTAAGTTTCAACAGGGGATTATCATTTTTTTTTCTCTTTTCTTTTTCTTCATTCTACATCTCATCACACTGGATATAATCTAAACGGAGGATTTCACACCGACATAAAACCATCAAGTCAGGTTGTCACATTCGTAATGGCCAAATTCACCAGGCGAGTTTCAAAAACTTTTGTTGCCCTTCATAGAAGCTTGCAGATGCGACAAGGGGTTCTCCAAGTTACCTAAAGCAACATCCTAACAGAAAGAAGAAGAAAAAAATAATTTAAAACATTAGTTATTGAAAGCTTTCACCCGAACCTAGACGACCTAAACTGTAAGTGACACATTTATTCATTTAACATTTTTATCTACTTGTGTGTGTTTTCGTTTTGCCGTTGAATAGTTACGAACACACATATACGGGGAGTTTGAATTACTTACTGGGGAGTTTGAATTAACTACTGGACACTATTCCCGGGTGTATTCGGTCTCTCTGTACCAGGGTTTTTTCAGTTTCACCGTACATGAGGATACTTCTCCTACAAGTAAACCCTGACCAAATATTCAAAATAACATAATAGTCAAAGCTCAGATAAGATCCCCTCGACACGGCTATACACTGGCTCATATGAGGAATGGTGCATCTTCTCTAAATCATGTTACCTCAAGTAACAACATATAGCTGGATACTCCACCAGACTAGATGATTTTTTGCCCTGGAATCCGGTAAGACCAAGAGACCACAAGAAATATATACAATAACATAGTAAACTGCCCCGATTGGTGAGAGGAAAATTAATTTTCTTAACTTTTTTACAAACTCAACGTTTGACAGGTGAAGGAGAACTTTAATGGAATATCTATGTATAGATATATCTATAGATATCAAGTGTTAGTCCCAGGAAGGGGCCACTTGATTTCTGAGAACTTCGACTGAAGTAAAATGAAACAAAAAAGAACCCATCCACACACACACACACACACACACACACACACACATATATATATAGTATTAAAATATTCTCATGAAAACTAAGCTACACAAACGCGTCGGCGTTTTATTTATTGTAAAGATAAAAGTATTTTTATATATCCACGCTGTGTTTAATCTAGCAAACTAACAAATCAGAATCGTTGTTATTTCCCTCCAACAGGTTAATTTTTAATTTGCCAATGGCGTTAGATTCTCTCAAACAAAAGTCCGACTTATACGTACTTGATATATTTTTCTTTTCTTTTGTTTAGCACGTGCGTGATGGCAATTTATTTTTTATTTTAATTTTTTATTCGTTGCTACTTTACATGTTGATATAATTTAGTTTTTTTTATTTACTTTAGTGTATTTATTTGTTTGTTATGTATATAGATATTCTAAAGTAAATGTTATTCTTTGTCTACAGTTGATGGCTATTTCTGTTCTACAGTTTAGTAGGTTTTGGGTATATTATTTTTTTTATTCAATGCTCCTCATTCAAACATAACCTACACGGGTAATCTAAATATCTACATCGTACTATTTATAACTCGGTTATTGGCGAGCGTCCGCTTTCTTTTAGTTCCCAGTAATGATTCGCTCGGGATGTTTTTAATCTGCGTTTTTTTGTTTTGTTATTGATTGTGCTTCTATGGTTGTTTAACCATGTATTAAAATCTACGGTGGTTATACCTGCGTAGTAGTTTTTGTTATTCGAGTTTTCTTTGGCAAATATTGTGGGTTGGTTTAGCAGCTATTTTGTAATGGACAATGTGCACTAGCTTTATCGTTACATGTGTCTTTTCATAATTTACTTTCTTATTTCAATTTTTGTGGTGTCTATTAGAGATTGAATTATTACTATTTCATGTGATTATATTATTTTTTCTTGGTGTTATTTTATTGTTGCTATATTGATCGCTGTTTTACGCATTTATTTATTATGATACGACTTTGATCTGTCAATTTATATATATATATATATATATATATATATATATATATATATATATATATATATAATATGATAGTTATAGAAAATAATATTCTAGCGTGATGGAAAATGAAAAAGGAAAAATATATTCATCAATGTTTCGTCTTAATTTCAATACTTTCTCAAAATGATTGAATTGAAGAAATAACATGGAAGTACAATATTTTAAAATATGTGATGCATTTGTGATGCTAGAATTTAAAACATGTTGTTCAATTATGACGGTAAAAATCTTTTTTTTCGGACGAACCATTGCTGTTAAAATCTAAACTGTGTGGTGCCTTTATGAAATGGAATGAGAGTTGCTTTTTGTTTTTGTTTTCTTTAATGACGAACAGAACTTGAATTTTGATCTAGGCTAGCTAAAAAATAAAGAAACACTCATTGCATAGTGTTGTACGCACGTGTGTTAATTGTGAAAGAAAGGGAGAAAAGAGAGAAACGCTGACCATCTTGTAGTCTGCAAGGAAGCTGCTCCGTAGTAATGTGTTCCATAGATGGGAAGCCATTGCTGTGAAAGTTTTACAAGTAGGAGATCAGCCTTACTTCAACCGGGTTAAGTTGTATTGGGATGTTCAGAAAATATTGTCCGATTAAAAAAAAACACATTTATTCAATGAACTAATCATATGCGACCAATTCATCTTTTAACCTTTTTTACTAATGAGTAAAAGCTTGCCAAGGCCAAAAGCCACACGAGTTTAAGATTAGTGAAATGCCCAACTGGACAGTGAAAAAAAGCACCACGTGAGGATTAAACTAGATGGACAAAATGGATAACATTTGATTACTTAGGACGGCATGTTGTAGTCTGCAGGGAAATAATCACGTGGTAATGTGTTCCACAAATAATCACGCGGTAATGTGTTCCACAAATAATCATGTGGTAATGTGTTCCACAAATAATCACGTGGTAATGTGTTGCACAAATAATCACGTGGTAATGTGTTGCACAAATAATCACGTGGTAATGTGTTGCACAAATAATCACGTGGTAATGTATTCCACAAATAATCACGTGGTAATGTGTTGCACAAATAATCACGTGGTAATGTATTCCACAAATAATCACGTGGTAATGTGTTCCACAAATAATCACGTGGTAATGTGTTGCACAAATAATCACGTGGTAATGTGTTGCACAAATAATCACGTGGTAATGTGTTGCACAAATAATCACGCGCGATATTCAGAAAAACATATGGCCTTTTGATTAGTTGAAAGAGCTTGCTGATTTAAGCTTTGTCAAATCAAGAGTTGATACGTAAAAACAACATTCATTGCGGCTGCTACATCTAACAAGGTAATTTTACCTATTGGAACCGTCGATTATGAAATCAAATTTAAATACAAATCAAGTATTATGGTGTATTACTGCGGATAATTAAAAGTAAAACACTAATTTTCGCACGTAAACAATAACCGAACAAGGTGCTTACTAATCTTGACTAATTTTCCCATTTTTCATTGTTGATATTTGAATAAACTCCCTTTGTGTGTGTAGGTGTATGTGTGTATGTGTGTATTGACATATTGAAAGGTGATGTCAGTATTATTTTTCCATCCGAATGTCGAATATTGATCGTTGCTTTCGGTGACAGTAATTGAGTTTCTGTTGTTGTTTCATTTCGAAACATTAATAAAAGAAATATTTTGTTTTGTGTAGAATTTCTTTTAAAAAAACATCATTATCGTGAACACGGATGTTTTGGCAATCTTAAACATTAACAAAATACACATTCTTTCTTAACTGTTTCTATAATTTGTTTTTATTATCTTTTCTGTAATGTAGATGTACGCAGACCTGGCCGGCTCTGATCAACTTGAATGGATGTCCACACCATTCGGAATCACGGCTAAAAAATCAATGAGGACATTCAAGTGGCACGAATGGTTCTAACAAAGGTTTTATTACTACTACTACTACTACTACTACTACTACTACTACTACTACTACTACTAATAATAATAATAATAATAATAATAATAATAATAATAATAATAATAATAATAATAATAATAATAATAATAATAATTGTAAAAACGACAACATCACCATGTTCCGCGCGGTTTAATATTACCTTGGTTAAATTAAGGTCCGAACTATTGAATGTTACCAAGGTTAAATTAGTTCTAAACTACTGAATCGCACTATGGTTAAACGAAAGTCGAAACTATTCAATCTAACCACGGTTAAATGAAAGTTGAAATAAATGATGATTGATCATTTGTATTATTTGGACTATTATTCTGAGTATATGTACAAATTATGAGTTGTTTGTACATAGGCATTTTAGTAAATAAAAAACGTCAAACCATTTGGGGATAATGTTAAGTAGAGTTGTCCATAAAATGAATGTGGTATTTTTGGTGACTAGAACTAGCTTAGAGAATAAACCAAGCGGACGACAGCCGACAAGCATCCCAGCCACCCAATGTTGCCCTTGTACCACATCTTTTTGTTTTATGAAAAAGATTGCTTCAACAACCAGCCAGTGGATCAGGTGCACCCAGACTCCCGCCGGCCGACTATGACCAGTCGGCGAGTCCAGCAGCAGCCCTTTTTTTAGAATACTTTCAACAGACTACAATGCGATCAAACATCTACTCTTTGCTGTTATCTGCTTCCTATTTTCAGCCGAAATTTCAAGTTCCTGCTCTGACTCCGGCTCCTCTCCAGCTCGAGCTCCTTTCACGCTATGACTCCATCTCATGCGGCGCTTGCTCCAGCTCCTTCCAGCACCTTCTGCTTATTAAGCTCATTTAGCTTCAGCTCTGGGTCAAGCTCTTTCCAGCTACCCCTGCCTTTCCAGTTCCATTTCCAGTTCCAGTTCCAGTTCCAGATCCGGCTCCGGCTCCGGCTCCAGTTCTAGCTCCGGCTCCGGCTCCGGCTCCGGTTCCGGCTCTTGCATCGCTTACTCCTGCTTTTTCCAGCAGCTCCTGCTCCAGCTCCGTCGACGTTCTACACTCGCCTGTTCCTGTCAATCCAGTGCTTCCTGCTGTCCAGGTTCCAGAGACGTCATTCCTGTCGATCTAGCACTTCCTGTAATTTAGGTTCTAGAAACGTTTTTGATGTCGATCCAGTATTTCCTGTTGTCCAGGTTCCAGGGCACTCATTCCTATTTATCCAGCCTTTGTTACTGTCTACGTCCCAGAGATATCATTCCTGTCCTTCCAAACCTTTTCTGCTGTCCAGGTTCGAGAGACGGCATTCCAGCCTTTCCTGCTGTCCAGTTTCCAGAATCGTCCTTCCTGTCGATCTAGCCTTTTCTGCTATCCAGGTACCCGAGACATTCCTGTCTTTCTAACCTTCCAGGTTCCAGAGACGTCACCAAACCTTTCCTGTTGCCCAGGTCTCAGAGACACCTTCCTGCTTCGAGAGATGTCATAAACCTATTCCTATAGTTCTGCTCCGTTGTTTTATTTTGTACCTTTGATGAAATAAAAACGACCTCCATATTTTACACCGTTAATCTACATGTATCATCCTTTCTTTGCCATTGCCGTTTTACCTTTTTACCTGTGTCTTTTATCTTAGTTGTAAAACCGATCACTCAGGTGACCGGCCCCTGCAACCATATACTGGCAAGATGGTATCATGGTGAAATAACATATACTACACTGACTCCCAAAAAGAGAAGGTAATGACTGAAAAGATGGCATCATGATGAACACACATATAATAACTACCCGCCTTCCTCCAAAAAGGGGGAGTTAATGCCTGAGAGGATGGTATCATGTAAACAGAACAGAAACAACATCCTCCCCACACACACAAAGAATAAATAAATTCTTTGATGATGGTATCATGAGGAACAAGCATTTACTATATTGCACACCCTCCAAAAGAAGAGATAATGCGGAGAAGGAATCGATCATGACAAATAAGAATATACTACACTACCCTTAAAGGAGAAAGTTGGCCTGGGATTATTCATCCCCTCAAAAAGGAGGTTATAATATCTGGGGGATGGAATCATAATGAAAGAACGAACATACTCTACACTGAGCCCCCACCCAGTATAAATGTTATAAAGAACAGATACTACACTACCGACTAAAAACAGAGGAGGTAATACCTGGGAGTATCCTTCATAAAAGGATAAAGTAATTCCTGTGAGTATGATATCATAACATCAGAACATATATTACATTCCCCCCCACACACACAAAAGTAAAAAAACAGTAACCTAGACAGTCACAAAGGCTGGGTAAACAGGAATGAGGGCCTTGGAACCTGGACAGCAGGATTCAATATCTGGGAGGATCCCATCCTCCACACACACCTTAAAAATAAAGAAGGTAATTTTTTGGACGACAGTCTTACGACAACAGAATGGATACTATACTACCAGCTCCCAATAAAAGATAATACAATAAAGGAAGGAGGTAATACATGAGAAGATTCTTCCCACCCCCTTAAAATAGAAGAGTTCATTCCTGAATAACAGAACCAATATTACACAACCCACTTCTATTAAAAGATATTTCGAGTATGTTTTCTTTTTATTAATTTAAAAATGCATCGTCACAAAAACGTTTTATGGTTCTTTTGATCTTTTGGCTAAGATCAAAGTGTAGCATTTGTTCTGAGCAATAACAGCTACATCAGACGTTTTACTAATGTTGTAAGCTAAACCGGAAGTTTTCATTCAAAATAGAATCTAAGAAAGTAACTTATTGCGTATGTATAAGAAAATTTTGCAATAAAAATTAGAAATGTATATTACAGAATATTAAATAGATAAACATATATATTAGATAAAACATATTTTATCAATGGAAAAGGAAGACAAATAAATGAGGGTAGTAAAAACTTTTAAAGTCCTTCTCAGAAAAGAATGTCAGAAATGATAACAATAAAAACTAAGAAAATGTCGAATGTGGTAAGTAGTCGAAATATGTATGTTTAGATATAAAGTGAAAAAGAAAGTAAAAAACATTTGGGTAAATATTTTAAGGATAAGGCTGATTTAAATCGTGAAATATCCCATTTTATGTTTCTTTGTCTACATAAGTGTTGTGGTTGCAAGGTTGAACCACAATTAGTAAAGAATACAATGAAGACGCAAACAACACGGAGAATGCAATAATAAGTGTATTAAAGAAAAGGTATATTTACAGTATGTACAAATGAAGGTGTCGAGTCAGAGAGTCTTGGTGGGAGGACATGTACGCTCTTCGGCGTCACTTCCGGTGGCATTTAGATAACACACTCTAAGACCAACCTAGGCTTGCCATTTATAGTGTAACGTTATTCGTATATGCAAATGAGTGGTTGCCACCACAACACCCCCCTCCCAAGATTTGAAGTCACAAAGATTTCAATATCTTTTTCTTTTGGGGTTTACCATCAATGGTTCATTAAATTTTCTTTTCCTACCTGATCTTCGGGGTTCAGGTGTATATTGAGGCGGTTCCAAATTAAAGGATTCGTATATGACATCTATGGTTTCCTCCTCTTCGACTGTTGTCGTATAATCATCATCTTGGATATGACGTTTTTTTATCTGATTTAGGTGCCTTTTATGTATACTCTGTGGACCTTTAATCATATATGTACAATCACCAATGCGTTTATCCACTACTCCACATTCCCAGTAAGATGTGTTATTCTTGTAGCACTTAAAATATACTCGATCTCCCGAGTTATATTTCTTTCTTCTCGTGTGTGTAGTGTTTCGGATAATTGCCTGTCTTGGCAACAGTTTATCAAACGCTGATTTTACCTTTCTGGCAAACATTAGATCAGCTGGTGATATGTTTGATGGTGTACTAGGATGTGGTGTAATCCTATAAACTTGCAAGAATTGTTGCAAAGCTTTTTCTGTTGGTGTTCCAATGGATTTCTTTAACGCTCGTTTTAGCGTATCCACGAACCTTTCCGCAAGGCCGTTCGACCTTGGATGATACGGCGGAGTCGTGATGTGCTTCACTCGGAACGTGTCGCAAAATTCCTTAAACTCTGCGGGTGTGAACTGCGTTCCGTTGTCAGTGACCAGTGTGTCTGGTACACCGAATCTTGCAAATAACTCGTGTAGGAACCCTATTGAGTTGTTCGTTGTTGGATTCCTGCAACGCATTACCTCCGGCCATTTTGTGTAACTATCCACTACAATTAAATAATAGTTTTCTCCTACTGGACCAGCGAAATCCATGTGGATTCTCGACCATGGTTGGTCGGTTTTCGGCCAAGGTTTGTGTACTATAGGTGGGGATTTTGCTGCTAACTGGCATCCTTTACATTTATTTATTGTTGCTGCTATGTCAGTGTCCATGTTACGCCAGTATACGTAGCTTCTCATTAACGACTTCATTCGATTTATCCCCGGATGTCCCGTATGGAAATCTCTTAACATCCTATTCTGCAATGTTTTGGGTATTACCACTCTCTCACTGTACAGTAACACATCGTTACATATGGAGAACACTTCCTGCACCTTTGTGTCCGTTATAATTTTCTCTTTTATGTCCTTTATGTATTCGTCTTTCTCGGCTTCTCTTTTAATGTCCGACAAAGTTACGGGTAGTTCCTTAATGATGTTTGCTACCATATTTTTTACTTCAACATTTGTCCGAATTGCTGCAATGACTGATTCTTCCAGATTGTGTTTCTGTGGTATCAGTCTTGACAGTCCATCCGCATGGCAAATCTTTTTTGATGCTAGATGTTGTAGCTGGAAATCGTAATTAAGTAAGATTGTACCCCAGCGCAGCAATCTATTTGCGGTGTATACCGGCAATCCTTTTTTTTGATCCATATATCGTGACTAACGGTTTATGGTCGGTTTCAAGTAAGAATTGTCTACCATATAAATATCGATGAAATTTAGTCACGGAAAAGATTATGCTCAATGCTTCTTTTTCGATTTGTGAATATGCCCTCTCGGCTGGTATCAGCGTTCTCGAAGCGTACGCTATTGGTTTTCTAGACCCATCCGGCATAATATGTTGAATGCATGCTCCTAAGCCGTAGGAACTAGCGTCACTCGCGACGACTACTTTTAATTTTGTGTCAAAATGCGTTAAGAATAATTCGGATGTTAGTGCGCTCTTTATTTTGTCAAAAGCGGTTTGACATTCTTGCGTCCAGTTCCAAGGTGTATCCTTTTTAAGCAGATTATTTAAGGGGGCTCGCAAGTTATGCATTCCTTCAATAAAAGATTGATAATAATTTGCGAGTCCTAAGAAACTCTGCAAGGTTGTTACGTTATCAGGTGCTGGCATATTTTTTATTGCCGCAGATCTGTCTGGGTCTGGACGTCGTCCATGTTTGTTTATTATGTGTCCAAGATACTTAATCTCGCTCATACAAAAGTCACATTTACTTTCTTTTACTTTAAAGCCGAATTCTTGTATTCGAGTAAATACTTGTTTCAAATGTTCTTTATGTTCTTGTAGGGATTTGCTCCTGACAACAATGTCGTCCAGGTATGCACATGCGCACTCAATACCACTTAGCATGGTGTCCATCGCTTGCTGAAAAATGGCAGGCGCTACTTTGATGCCAAAGGGCAATCGGTTGTATTTGTACAATCCCTTATGTGTATTGATGCATAGTATCTTTGAGCAATTTTCCTCGACCGGTATTTGCAAATATGCATCGCTCAAGTCTATCTTGGAGAAGATATCACCACCATTTAACTTCGTGAAAATTTCCTCTGGACTTGGTAGAGGGTAATGGTGATCTTTTAATAGGGAGTTGACCCCAGTCGAAAAATCTGCGCACACTCTAACTTCGTCATTCTTTTTCTTTACGTATACGGTGGGAGCTGCCCACTCGCTGTGTTCTATTTTTGATAGAATTCCTGTCTGTTCCAATCTATCTAATTCTTTATTAATCTTTTCCAACCCAGCGAACGGAACGTTTCGCTTTTTTCTAAAAATTGGGCTGGCGTTTTCTTTAAGTTCAAACGAGGCCTTGAATTTATTACAGCGACCTAAGTTAGTCGTGAATGCTTCAGGAAATAATTCTTTTAAATCGTCTTTTATATTTACTGTTGTTGGAGAAGAACATTCTATTTTTTTACAGAATGTATTGATTGGCTTATCCCATAGACCAAATTTCTCAATTAAATCTATTCCAAAAAGATTTTCACTATTTTTCAGTACGAATATTTTTAATTTCTTCGTAATCCCTTTTAATTTTATCGGAAGAACAACTTCTCCTTCAAATTTTATACCCCCACCAGTTACCGTCCGGGCTGATTTACTCGTTTTCATCAAGGTTGGTTTTTTACCCAACTTTTTCCATGTATTCAGGTTTATAATAGAAATATCGGAGCCGGAGTCGAGTTGTAACTTTATTGGTGTTTTAAATATTTCCACTTTTACGTATTTTCGCCGATCTTTGTCTAATTTTGTATTTGATTTTGTTTGCTGTACTCTCTTTCTGGTGTAATCTTTATATCTGCAGCAATCGCTTTTGTGTCCTACCTTCTTACAAATGTAGCATTTTTTCTTCTTATAAGGACAATCTGATTCCCAATGCTTTTCTGCACATCTCTTACAGTTATATCTAGGAAGAGGCTTGTTATATTCTGTCCTATATTTATGGTTATTAGGATTGTAATATCCCGTTCCATTTTGATTGCTTTTCTTTGTAAAGTTCTTGGTTGGTGTGTATGGTTTTCTAACTTTTCTTACATATGCCACTCCGGATTCTTCTATATTTTTTTAATCCTTTTTTAGTGTAATGGCCCTTTCAGTCCTCTGCTAGTTTCTGGAGGGTTAAATCGTGCTCAGATTCCAGCTTAGACAACACTCGTCTGCGTATTTCTGCATTTTTCGTGGAAACTAACCCTTGTGCGAAGATTAGACATTTAAAATCTTCTACCGTTAGTTCCGCAAGCTTAAAATTATCGCAGTTTTTATTGACAACTGATGCGTATGTCAAATAATCTTGGTTGTCCATCTTTCTTAGATTCATGCACAGCCATCTTTTATGAAAAAGAGATACATTTGGATTAAATAATTCTTTTAGCAATTTCACAGCTTCCATGAACTCTAATTCCGCAGTTTTTTTAGGTAATATGTAATCTATGAATTTGCTGTGTTCTGATGTACCCAATTTCCTGAGTAAAAGGCTCACTTTCTGGCTATTTGGCCAATTTTTGCAGTCCAGTTGAAAGACATCCTCGTATCTTGTATAGTATGCTTCAAAAGTATTTCCTTCCTCCGGCACATAATTAAATGTGTCCATACTATTAAAGATAGTTGTATGGGAGAAATTAACACTGTCGACATTTTCTCGATTACTCTTTAGTAGTTCTAGTGTTTTAGCAAAACGTTCATTTTGTCTTTCCTCGCTTTTTTCTAAACGTTCATTTTGTCTTTCCTCGCGGTCAGCTTGTGCCTGATTTTGTCTTTCCACGCTTTTTTCTAAACGTTCAATTTGTCTTTCCTCGCGGTCAGCTTGTGCCTGTTTTTGTCTTTCCTCGCGGTCAACTTGTGCCTGATTTTGTCTTTCCTCGCGGTCAGCTTGTGCCTGTAAAAATTGCATGAACATTTTTGATAATTCTTCCATTTTACTTTTTTTTCTTTTTTTTTTTTTTTTTTTTTTCGTGACGTTATACTGTATTATCCGTTATCCAGTGACAACTTTAAAAAAAAAATCCTTTCCTTGAGCTTTAATTTCTAGCTATGGTATTTCCTTTTAATACCGCCGCCAAACAAATTATTAATTAAAAGATTCCTTTAGTTGTTGTTTTGCTAACGGAGAGCAGTAATTAGAATCCACCGGTGAACTTCTTTTTTTTTTTCGTAGGTTACTTCCTTGCTTTTCGTAATACGAGTCTGACCTGTCGTTTTGCGACAGAACAAAATTCGCTTTTCGTTTGCAAGTTGGTCCTTTAGTAATACAAAACAGATTTGTCGTTTAGCGACAAAACAAAAATTCACTTTTACATTCGTTTGTAAGTCGGATTCCCAGAAAACGGCGTAAATTGTCGCTTTTGTCACGTTCGATTTTTTTTTTTTTTTTTTTTTTTTTTCACTTAAGTTGAAAACTTTTCTTTAGCGTAAAATCCGTTTGCTCGTCAACACTTTGCATTGTACTTTTTTTTTTTAATAGTTCTTCGTCAAACTGTTATATTTGACGCTTCATATCTCGTCGCCAACTGTTGTGGTTGCAAGGTTGAACCACAATTAGTAAAGAATACAATGAAGACGCAAACAACACGGAGAATGCAATAATAAGTGTATTAAAGAAAAGGTATATTTACAGTATGTACAAATGAAGGTGTCGAGTCAGAGAGTCTTGGTGGGAGGACATGTACGCTCTTCGGCGTCACTTCCGGTGGCATTTAGATAACACAATATTTATTTGTAAAAAATACAAAATTTGGCACAAGGCCTACAAGGGGGGTGGGGAAAATGTTGACCTAACTAACATTCTTAACTTAACTAGTCACAATCACCATAACAAATTTACTCCATGATATACCTACTTAAAACCCAAAAATGACAATATATACATGTAATTGGGAGTGGGGGAACAAGAATGATATATATATATATACAATGAAAAAATAAATAAAATTAAGTGTTAGTATAAGAACCTCCCACTAAAGGAATGTGGCCGATAAGAAGTTTTGCCAGTCGAAAAAAGGCGATGCAGGTCACGAAAGTTTTATTCTCACACCTCCTTCGAAAATTACGAAAGGAGACCTGCATCTCTGACAAAACAACAGATCAGTCACCTAATAGGGGTCGGGAATGGGAATTATAAAATAAAAGTCGGGATAAAAAAAAAAAATAAATAAATAAATAAAATAAAAAAGGGGGGGGGGAGAGGACGAAAAAAAAAAGGGGGACCTATGACAACTTACATACCTCTAGCTAAGCTAAAAAAAAGGGGAAGAAAAACAAAACATAACCTAATCTTGCCTAACCGGGTCAAATAAAAGGGTCAGTGTTCGGTTCGGCCACCCAATATTCTGTCTAAGGCACGTCCAAGTACCACTCAAAATTAGCTCCATTCAAACGACACAAACGCGCAACTTTCACCCACCTTTTGTTGAAATCTGCCGGAGGGAGTTTCACCTTCTCCAGCCTGACACGCATTTTCAAGCGAGACTGGAAAATGAGGACAAGCTGGGGAGCAGTGAAGGTCTCTTCCCCGTAGACTTCCTTCTGTCGTGTCGACCAAATCACTCCTCTCATGACTGCTAGTAAGCAAAGAAACACATAATGCTCCTCCCACTTCATGATTGGTGCCCAATTGCAGCATGTCGAAAAAGACTCCAAAACGAAGAACTGTCCGTTCAACATGCGAACCGTGTAGCCTTCAACTAACTCACACAGCGGGCGAACGATGGGGCAATGAAAGAAAACATGACTGGTCGTTTCCTCCCAGTCGCCGCATCGAACACAACTTGGTGTCTCTACTAATCCCGCTGCGTAAAGCTTTTTGCCGACCCAGAGTGCATTTCGTATTATCAGCCAGGTGAGTGATGCCTCGTAATTATCGAAGCATTTCAACCCAGGCGCCCAAGGCCAGATCAAGCGAAGTTCTCCCTTCGTAAGACCGAGCTCCTCAGTAATATCGTCACGAACAGATCCCCTCACCATAACCCGATATAGTGCTTTACGAGACAACACTCGGGTGTCAGAGAGGCTTTCTGACACCCTTAGAAGGTACTTCAAGGACTGTCGACACTCGCGATAAAAGGAGCACTCGCGTCGAGGTAAACGAAATGCCTCACCCCCATGCAAGTGCACACTTTTCAAAGCCGGAAAGGCTTTCTTGGTGTCTTCCTTCCAGAATTCACCGTTTCCCTCACAAGGTGTACACATTCGGTCTAGGTAGTGTAAGCGAAGCGTATATTGACGAATCTCAACGCTTGGCATACCTAGACCGCCTTCAGACGGATGCAAGTAGCAGATCTCCCGGCGAACCATGGGCTGCTTTCCGCGCCACAAAAACGCGAAAAGAGCCTTCACTAGTTCAACTAGTGTGATCGCCGGCAGAGGGAGCACAGAAAGACGGTAGAGGATGAGAGGATAAATGTGAGAATTTTAAAGTAAGACTTCTCAAAGACCACAGACGGGCTGCAGCCTTAACCGCTTTCAACACTTCCGACCAATTTTTCTCCAACTGGGGATCAGGACCAAACCAGACGCCGAGTATCTTGCAAGGCCCATCCGGCCAGCCAAAGGGCCCCTGAAGGGGAACACCCCTCCAGGCACCAATGCGTAAGCCAACAGACTTATCGCAGTTGATTTTGGCCCCTGTCACTTGTTCATACCGTCTTATTTCCATGTCGACGACCCTAATCTCAGCACTGCTCGTTACAAGCACAGTGACGTCATCGGCATAGGCGGAGTACTTAATCATGGGGCAAGCACCAGACAAAGTAATCCCACGAAGGACCGGATTCACCCTAAGCCTGCGAAGGAAAGGCTCCAACGCAAGCACATAAAGCATCGGTGAAAGCGGACATCCCTGACGAATAGATCTGGACAAATCGAAAGGCTTTGACCTTATTCCATTCACTTCAACCAACGCACCGGGGTTTGCATAAAAGAGGCGAATCCAGGAGCGGAAATGGGGACCAAATCCAGCCGAAGACAAGACAGCCTCCAAGTAACGATGATCGACCCTATCGAATGCTTTGGACTGATCTAAATTGATCAGCGCGGCCTCAGTGTCGACTTTCTCTATGATCAAGCGTATCATGTGCAAATTATCTTGAATAGTCCGGCCCTTAACAGAACAAGTCTGTTCGGGACTTATTAGACGAAACAAGACAACCTGAAGACGATTAGCCAAGATCTTGGCCAAAATCTTTAACTCTGTATTTAACATTGTTAAGGGCCGGAAATTACCTATACCATCCCCACCACTCTTGTCCTTGCGGAGCAATTTGATGATACCCCTGGTAAAGTACTGGGGGATAGACCCGTTCCTAAACCAGGAGTTAAACAACACAGCCAGCAGGGGGACAAAAATGGGCGACAACCTCAAATACAGTTCGTAAGGCAGACCATCGATACCCGGAGACTTATCAAGGCCAACCTGCCCTAGGGCCTCCAGGACTTCATCCTCATTTATACACCCTTCGCACCTAGCTGCTTCGGTCGCCTCGAGACGAGAAAAGTCAGCTAAATAGGCGTCGAACTGAGCCATTGTCAGACCGGGCTCCTTGGTAAAAAGATCCTGAAAATAAGAGCGAAAACCCTCCAAAATCCCGTCGTTTGTAGTCACGAGACGCCCATCCGATAATGTGACACTGGCGATGTGTCGATCAGTAGACCGTCGACGTTCCTCCGCACGCAGTGACGCGGCCATGTTTGTCGCCTCGTGCGGCACTCTTTTTAACCTAGACCTAACTATCAATCCCTGATCTGCCTTGTTATCCAAGGAGTTCAGTTCCGTTTTAGCTACAGTAAAGGTAACGCTATCCCCCGCCTCCGCCGCCCGACTTAAACTAGTTTCTAGTGCCACTTTCGTTGCCCTAGATCTAAGGTTAAGTCGACGACTATAATCGGCAACGAAGGACCTAATAACGTTCTTAAGGTGGCCCCACCACTTATTCCCAATGATAGCACCCGTCAATTCCCTCTGTAATGTTAGTAAAAGCTGTTCCCGGAAGTCCTTCAAATCGAACAACGATGTGTTGAACTTCCAGTAACCAGCCAATCTAGGCTTAGGACTATCTAAGTTTACCCGCACCCGGACAAGCCTATGATCCGAGTAAACTATATTATGAAAACTTGGACAATCTAAAAGCCCTAAATCGACTCTCCTAATTAAGAACCGATCAAGGTAACTCGAAAGTTGCCCTAAATCGGAGCCGCGACTAGCAGTCCAAGTCCATACTACTTCACGGGGTTTCTCATTTCGGAATTTATCGACAAGATCGAACTTATCGATAAAGTCCCGAAATGCCTTAACATCCCCGTTGCTGTTAGTTCCCCTAGGTTTTCCCAAGCGATCTAAATCGGGATCCAAGACCGCGTTCCAGTCTCCCGCTAGAATTATCCGACGCGACGTATCCATAAAGGGCTCGATCCGCCGAAAAAAAGGAACCCGCTCAGAACTGGCGTTGGGCGCATAAACCCCAATAAGCCGAAAAGCCACATCCTTTACGGTAACATCAAGAACGCACAGCCTTCCCTCAGGATCTGCATAGATTGGGTCACACGTCGCATTCAGTGTGCGCTTAACTAGCCAGGAAACCCCTCTTGAGCGAGTATCAAAGTACGCTGAATAGAGCTGAAAGTCTCTAGTCAGCGCACCCTGATAATCACTGGGAATGAAGTGGGTCTCCTGCAAACAACATACATCCACGCCGAGTCGCTGAAGGTCACGTACTACTCGAAGTTTACGAGCGGTGTCCCTCAACCCTCGGCCATTTAGGCTTGCTAATCTGAGTGCCATTCTAGTGCTCTTAGAGTTGGGAACCCGAAACGAACATTGATGCATTTAAGACACCGACAGATGAACCCAGAGAACCTTGTCCCAATTCATTTGAGACGAGACCGTCCGGGGCCACACCGCCAATGTCTAAGGGGAAAGTTAGTTTTAATGCCCTGTAGAGTGTAGGATGGATACGTATAGGGACCCTCCCAACACAAGATTTTTGCAGTAATACTACTTCTTCATCGTTAAAGAAAGCGAGAGGAGGCGATATATTAAAGGCGTTATTCGCTTCCTCCATCATATTCCAAACCCCTTTAGCTTTGTCTCTTGATCTAACCACAGATAAAAGTCTTTGTGCATCCAAGAAATTTTCCGGGTTGGTAATGTCTTTTTTGTGTACCATCTTTAGTGTAGCTAGGTTTCGGTAGTTCTTCTTATGATGGTTTATCATAAGATTTTCAGTTTCAGGAGTTACTTTACAGACATCCTTGCCTGTGTAGAAAGGGGTCTTCTTTTTCCGGGCCTCTAGCGAGGGACTTCGATGGCGTTTCTGGGATGTGGAGGGGGCGGTGGGTGAGGCAGGAGGCGGCATATCGGTCTTCATTGGAGAGGGGGGCGGTGTACTTTTAGGGGTGTTGCACGGGGAACAGAAAGGAGATGGATTGGGGGTAACAGGCTTATCTTTTGATAAGGGGGTCAAATTAGATTCCCTTACTGGTGGGGATGACTTTAATGGTGGGGGTGCACCTTTGGCTGGAGAGCGACGTTCTTTGGCCGGGGAAGTAGTTTTATTTGACTTGACCATTTTTTTTTCCTCGTTTTTTTTTTCTTTTTTTTTCTCAGTATTACGTTCTTCGTCGAGAGTCTTTTTCAGATCTAATATTTCTTTATATTTCTCTCCACCTGGATCATTTCTGGTTTCTATTTCCAGTTGTTCCTCTTCGGTCATCACTTGAGCGTATGACTTCGGTGATTTTTTTCCCGTCACAATATTCCAAACGACTTTCTTTTTGGGAGATTCATTTTCGGTGTTGCATAAGTCCTCGAATTCCTCCGGGGTTACAGTTTCAGTTGTTGGCTTTGAGGAGGGAGTCTTCTTCTCCGCTGCAACTTTAGGTGTCAAGTGTTCTAGCACTCTGTTCTTGGGGTTAGGCTGGGCCGGTTTAATCCTTGTGGGACAAGTAAATGTTAAGTGCCCAACCTCATTGCATATCCAACAAGCTGGACGTCTTCCAGCCACCACCACAGGCAATTTTTCTCCATTTGCTTCAATGTAGTACGGTACTTTCTTGAAAGCCGACTCGTTAAGCCACACGTCAAACGACCACGTTCCATTGAACTTATCAACCGTAATGGCGGTTATATCTCCAAACTTCAGCAGGAAGGCGCCCAAATACTCGCCAGGGACAACAGCCGGTACTTCGAAAACGGAGATGGTCGTTCTCCTTCGACCCATGTATTCCATTCGCAGAATGTAGTCTTTAGTGATTATTTCTTTCTTCGAGAGTTCGATGCACACATCCTCGGTCTTAAAGAGACTATTCCATGTGTTATAGCCCTTGCACTTCACGATTCGTTCCGCACGTACTCCGGTCGTTGCAATTAATTTTGCGACAGTTTCTTTTGAGGACCTAATCAGTTTTTTGGACTTTCTGTCCACTACGAACATTAATATCGTTTTTTTCTGGAATTCCTCCAACCTTGGTAACTGTATAATTACTCCAGTTTCAGTCACGAAATCCGTGCAGTCTTTTGCCTTGGCGACAAAATCGTCAACGTCTATTTGAAGGGCGGGTGCCTTACTCCAGTCCGTTTTATCAGTAGGCTGAGATGACTTCTCAACCACTTCAGAGGTCTCCGAAGGCGCACAGCTGGCAGTCGCCATGGCCGGAGAACGGTAAAAAAAAATTAACAAACTCCAAATAAATAAAAATATAAGGAGTAACAAAAAGCAAGCAACAAATTTAACAATTAACAATAGTAACAAGAAATAACAATAATAACTATGATAACGGACTTACTGGCAGAGAAAAATAACAGAGAGCTTTGTTGCTTACCACGTCAAAAAACGGCATTTAGATAACACACTCTAAGGCCAACCTAGGCTTGCCATTTATAGTGTAACGTTATTCGTATATGCAAATGAGTGGTTGCCACCACAACAATAAGCTAGATCGAGAGATGTTAATGGCAATCACCTCAAGTATTTTGAGATCAAAGATTGACCTAGCACTCTATAACATGGAGAACCACACTAAAATTAATCCTATCTTTCTATTGTACCAAAAATGTCCTATATATATTTAGGCATATATATATATATATATATATATATATATATATATATATATATATATATATATATATATATATATATGTATATCTTTGGTACAATAGAAAGATAGGATTAATTTTAGAGTGGTTCTCTATGTTATAAAGTGCTAGGTCAATCTTATATATATATATATATATATATATATATATATATATATATATGTATATATATATATATATATATATAAAATTATCAACAGACACATGTTTCGCCATGTACGTTTCATCACCGTGACTACACCTAGCGAGATTCGAAAACGAGACCCTAGTGACTGAGGCCAATGCCCTACCACTCTGGGCTACGGAAACTAGTTAGCATTAGAATAAGTATATCGCATCTGAATGTTGTAATTTACTCATTTATATTATTCTTTTTAGTTTTGCGATATTGATAGTTTAACGTATTAAAACACACACACAGTTTGAATTACCTACTGGGGAGTTTGAATTACCTACTGGGGAGTTTGAATTACCTACTAGACACTATCCTCGAGTGTCTTCGGTCTCTCTGTACAAGGTTTTGTCAGGACAACCTGACATGAGGATACTTAGCCCTGCAAGTAAACCCTGACCAAATATTCAAAATTACATAGTATCCGCAGCACAAATAAGATCCCCTCATATGAGGAATAGTGCATCTTCTCCTAGTGATGTTACCTAAATAACACCACGTAGCTGGATACTCCACCAGACTAGATGAATTCTTGTCCTGGAATCCGGTAATACCAACAGACAAAAAGAAAGATATACTATGACATACTTGACTGGTCAGTTGGGAAGAGAAGAAATGTATTATTCTTAACTTTTTACTAAATCAATGTTTGAGAAATAAAGGAGAATTTTAATAGAATATTCGGGTGTCTATGTATCTCATATAGAGATCAAGTGTTAGCCCCAGGAAGGGGCCCCTTGATTTCTGAGAACTTCGACTGAAGTAAAATGATACATTGTGATATATATATATATATTCTAGATTAACACATATAAACATATGTTCATTACATATTTTAGTGAATACACGCATATAGTACATATATTCAAATTTTCAATTCCTCTCAGTTAATCCCGTTGACTTACGCACTAGTGGCATTGAGGAAAGGGGCTCCTCCACGCATTGCAGCTATTGATTAAAATAGCAGTTCGTCTTCGATCGATCGTTCATGATGAATCGTTTACAGTGAAGCGTTTATAATAAGTAGTTTAAAATGACCAATGAAACGATTGATATGCCGTAAAACAGATGAAGTAAAATTTAACTCAAAATAAATTAAGAAGCCCACATCCACACTTCGGTTGTAATACTGAATATCCCTCTACGTTTGGGGAGCTAATGTTGAATGGGCATATGTCTCCCCAAAGCCTAGCCTAAAAATATGGATATGCAGAAATGTTTTTGTTTATTTTTATTTTATTTTTTGCTGTTGTTTTTTTTTTTTTGTTCTACGAACCAATCTCTCGGATTAACGGATTGAATCCGAACGAATGCTGAGCATGGCATTTTTGGCAGGAGTTGTCAGACACTGACAATTATACCACCTAATCGCTTACAGTTTTCACTCGTTTGGATGCAATTTTCAGAGTTTGTTTATCTGACCCCAATCTAAAACATGACACAAATTCACTAATTTAACACAGAACTGAAGTGGAGAAGATATAGTTATATTCTTTGCCGCTGAGAATTATTGCAACTGATTTAACTGACCCGATTGAACCAGAACAAGTAATGTCTTTGCACACAATCCGTGTCGGTAACTGTTATACCATCCGCCACGAATCACACATGAATATTCATTGTGCGATTTATTACAAAGCAATAGATATTTCTTCAAAACACGACGTCCTTCACTACCTCTTTTCCTCGCCATCTTCTTTTTTTTTGAATATTCCCGTCATCCCCACCGAGGACAGCAGTATGATATGGAAATTGGAATGAGGGAGTTGCAAATCTCAAACCGTGCGGAGTACCATAGCGCGAACTTTGCTATTCATTAATTTTCGTTGACTGGTGATGGTGGAGGATGTTTGGCGGTGGTGGATGATGTCATTTAATCCTGGATATTGGAAAGCGAGCCTTTGGATGAACTGGTGGCCAAGGTCAAGGCCAAGGAAAGAGATAGGGGTCAGGTCGGCTCATATCCGGTTATGCCACCCTCTAACTACAAATGACCAATCATACAACAGAACGGGGCTTCTCTTGCTCGATGACCCCCAGACTACAATTCTCATAAATATTCAATGATATATGAAACGGCATTCACTACGTAAGTGGATGCTATTTTTCTCCATCTTTTCGCCTGGTATACATAAAATGTAGCGAATACACACATATCATGTATACTAGCAAATATATGCTCTCTACTCGTATAATTTTGCTAGCCTCGGAGGATGGTATCATGACGAACGAATATATACTACACTTCTCCCAAATGAGGAGGTACTGACTGAGAGGATGGTGACATTACGAACGAACATATACAACACTAACTTTCAAAGCAAGAGGTAATGCCTGGGAGTATAGTATCATAAAACTAGAACAAATACTATACTCCTCCTCCCTCGAAGGAAGTTGTAAACTGAGGGGATGGTTCATGACAGCAGAAGAGATACGCAACTAAACCCCCACAAAATAGGAGGCCATGCTTGGGAGAATAGTATCATGGCTACGGGGAACAGGTACTACACAACCCTCACTACACTACTATATTGAGGGACTAATACCGGGGATGATGGTATCATGACAACATAATTTATACTACACTGCCCATCAATAACATGATCAATTCAGAACAGAGCTGTATGAAGACAGCGAATCCTGCAAACACAAAAGCTCCACATCTACTCACATATAGCTTCAAAACAATAAAAAAACAAAAAATTAAAGAGTTAAAATGAGTTATTTCATTATTTATTGTTTAGTAGCAAGAAATGTGCCTCGGTGTTGTTCGGGAATATTGAGTAACTCAAGAAACTACTGCATCCACTATTGAATTAGATATTACTATTGTTATGCTTTATTTTTATTTAAATCACCAAATTATAAATAACTAGCTGGACCCGTCCCCCGGCGTTGCCCGGGAGAAATATAAGAGAATGAATTAAAATTTTTCAACATCCGACAGAACGCATATCGGACAATTTTAATGTTTAGAATAATTGTCGGTTTGGAATTATTGAAGGGTAAAATAGGGAAGAAAGGAATAATGGAAGGAAGGAGACGCGGTTGTAGGAGTGTTCCTGCCCATCCCATGGTACCTGTATTCCCCAAATATCCGCTCTATCTATGATAAAGGGCACTTTTAAAATTAAAGATGCCTACAGAGTCCTACTACATCCACCCCCTACTATCTTTGTATAGAAAGTCCATTTTTTGTGAGGAAAGAAAAACGAAGCAAAAATTAGTATGGCTCCTGAGCACTAATGAAACCCACAAATATAATTACGGTGGTCTGCAGAGCACTAATAAACCATGTGTGTTCGAAGAGAAATGATGATATTCACAATAGTTAAAGTACTACATATTACATTGCTTTTTTTTTAATTACTACATAATAACGTTGATTTTAAAAATCCAGCCCATAGTCCTCCCTCCCCCTCCATCGTAGGCAAAAGTGTAACAATGTTTCTAAAACATTGTGTCAGTCGACTGGATCGAACCCTAAAACGCTCGGTCTTGAATCGACGGCGAAAACACTTAGCCACGAAATCGAGTAGAAAATCTATTGGAAAAATAAGTCACTTAAACTAAGCGTGCAGCTGGTATACGTGTTATATTACGATTCGCCAAAAGGCTACCAACTGTAGGGTCAACAAGTCATACGTTTTTGGTCATTTCTATACGAACAAATCGATGAATTCACCCCAATTTTTGGATATTATCCGTGTGAAAAGTGTAGGATTCAAATATGTCAATTTATGCGTCTGTTGAGTAGCTTGACGTATATTGACTTAACTCAAAAGTTGAGTCGCTGAAGAAATCGTAGCCGCCATGTTTATTAAGGAGACACTTCAAGGAACTATGTTCGTAAATTACATTTTTTTAAAACCGGAATGAGTATAAATGTATATGTAATAGGTTAACATAACGTAACCGATATTCTCGAAAATCAGCGGATTTAGCGGGAGCCTTCATTAAATGTGTTAGTCATGTTTTGTATTATGTAGTAAATTAATAGCAGACAACTAGTAAATATTAACGGATACTCTTTTGAAAAGTAGATGTTGTTTATTAGTTCCTGGTGTCTATGGGGAGAGTGTCAGTACTAGAATGTTAAGGTTGAAAAGATTTTGCTACCACCTATATGGAGTATATTTAGAGGAGAGTCAAAGATGATGGAGCAAAAGTAATATTTAGTGTTAGCTGGATGAAACTAATAACAAATTTACTAAAACACGCTGGAGTATATAATCGTAATATAGTGTTGAGTTTAGTATCCTGTGGTACATGTGGTTACGCCCTTATTCTTCAGAGAGTTACAGGGGAAAAATCGTCTTAACTTTATATATTAGATTTGTTGATTTTTTTTTATTCCGGCCAATTAAATAGTCGATAATATCACTTTATTTCGTAATTTAATCTTTATTATATAAATTGTTATTATTATAAGTTCTTATGACATAAAGCAACAACAAAAAAACACCCACCGTTAACTTTTTATTATAGAGTGGGTGATTTATCTTCCAATTCATTTCAGGCGACGGAGTAAAACTAAGGTGGTTGTCTGACTTGTTATTAACTCTCTCGCTCCCCCTCACCGCTTGAAATGGTTTCGTCCCGGGGCTAGAAAAGACACGTGTTTTACTTGTTCACTTTTTAAGACAGGATTGAAGTACATATATTTATTTACTATAGACTGGAGGATGTAGAGATCACATGAAAATCATCCCCTCAAATAGAGACAGAGACCATGCAACAAATCAGACGTTACGTACACAAAGGGCTCAATATACGTTCAGATAGACCTTTATAACAATCATGAATAATAGATTTGATATAATACTTCATTGTTTGACTCACACAAAGCGATTGATATTTCTTCAAAATTAAGTTTTTTCTATCATATTTTTTCTCCGTTTTTTTTTTAAACTGTAACACTATGAATGTATTTTAGTGGAGGTGAACGTTAGTTAATGTCTGAAGGAAGTGTTTAGACAAGCCGTATTTAATATTTATTATTGATTTTTGCCTCCTTTCAGGCTCGATAAAAAATTAATATCTATATACTACTAAAAGTCTATGGGTCTTGTATGTTTGCAATCAGCTTTCAGCTTTCCGGTTTTCAACATCCGGTTGCGCATGCGTAAATAGCATCGTCTTCCAATCTGTTATTCCAATTCCGTTGAACTCCTTTTATTAACGAACGCATGAAATTTTTCATTCTGGAAATGTTTATATCGCTTTAAATATACAACAATTACATTTAATTTCATCAAATAGTTTTTTTGTTTTCTCCACGGCTAAAAACATTCAACGGCAGGACTTTGTAAAGTCTGTCGCAGTTTCAAAAAAGTTCCACCCTTTTAAAAAACAAAAACAAACAAACAAAACAACAACAATCATTATTAATATCAATAGCGGCGGTGACGAAACCACCTCCCACTTTTCCTCTCACAGATTTCACCACTCCTACTCCCTCTGTTTTCGTTACGTACGCGAGACAGCCGGTTGTACCCCCTTCCTTTCTCACCTGTTCAGTGCATATTTACCTATAAGTATGGCCAACCACTTATAATTCAGTAACTATAATTAAAAAAAAAAACAATTATAATAAACAGAACGACGCATAGAAATCTATCTATATTCTTTTTTAAACAATTACATTTAATTTCATCAAATAGTTTTTTTGTTTTCTCCACAAGTGTCACGCACATACATGAATTCCATAGCTAATATAACAAACTGACCCAACGGGTCACGGGTGGTCTAGTACTCTTATAAAAGTGTTTGCACTTCTACCTATAGTAAAGCGAGGGTTGCGCAATCAAAAGGCGTAAGGGTGAGGAATGTGAGTTATATTTAGTTTCATCTACTTTTATGCAAAGGGGATAACAATGGTTGGAAGTCCTTCGTGAAAATTTAGATACCTCTGATTTTGATGAAATTTTCACTATCAATATTAGAGATAAAGTAATGAGTATTTACTAACATTTCAGTTTTTTTTAGTATTTTAAAGGTTTTTTTTAGCACAACCCCACATTTAAAAGTGTAAATGCTTCAAATTTGCATTAAATTTGATCCATAGTTATTAGATACCAATTAAGTCAGATTCCTTGAATTCCGGTGTCTTCTTAAGACCCTTAAGATTAAGCCTTAGAGAGTTTCTAGAATCAAAATCATGCAATGGATTTTGATCAAAATTGGAATTAGGTATCTAGCATTATATGCTTATTTAATCTTCGTATTTAACTGATTTTGCAAACTCATTTTATATATTATACTAAAGCTGAGCAAATGAAGTTTTGTTTCCCTAATTATTCCCCCTATATACTTTAATCCCACAATATAAATGCTAAAGTATTCATTAGTTCTGGAATTGAGTTATGTTCGAAAAATTCTGTTTTAATTCTTATTATTAGTCGTAATTTTTAATTGACTTAACGAGTCGCCCATCTCGCTCTTAGCTAAATCTTATTTAATACCGAAACTCAATACTCATTTAAGATGTGGCTATTTTATCTATAGTTTGGAAGTGAAGTCCATATATTTCTCAATGGTATTATAATACAAAGCGAATACAATAGATCCGACTTGCTTTGAACTCAGATTAGCCGACCTCATCGTCCTCACCGTTATCCTACACATTACCCCATCTCCCTCCGCCTATTTAAATATATTCATTTATTAATCACAAATCAACAATATCCGGCCGGGTTTTATGTTGCGTCATTCATTCATGCGGGCGTTCTCGTTTACTGACTTACCTTAATTGATGACTATTTCAAACCGCCATTTTTTCTTAACACGTGATCTTATTCGACCAATCAAAGCTCTTGGTATTTTCCAACCTTCACTATCTAATACATAACGTTTTGAATTAACTCTCTTTCACTTTCTCTGTTTTCTTCTCGTAATCCGGCCTAATAGTTGCGTGCATAGAATTTAGCTTGAGTTTATTTATCTAAAGCAACTAAAGTGTTTCGGTCTAGATTTGAAGACCTGTTCACATTCTCTAAAAAATCAATGAAATAACTTATTTTACATTGATCTTCACAATTAATTAAGTCCCGTGCAGACGAAAACATACGGATGGAGCAAGTGGGCTGTTTGGAAATACGGTGTATGATAATCTGGGAGCGAGTGATAGAGACAATAGCAGGCAATTCTTCTCTTAAAATGGTATTGGCATTATAAATAGCATCAATAAGGGAGCGTTTAAAACATAAAAGAATGAATTAGATATTGACGAAATTTATATTATGTTACGGAATTTTTTTAGATGATGATTGATAATTTCTATTATTTGTATTATTCGGACTACTCATCTCATCTTGGATGTTATTCTCACAACGTTTCGGCCGATGTAACCACCGACATTCTTCAGGTTCGTCTTGCCGAACTCGGGTATTTTTCATGTCGAACTCGGGAATCTGTACGAAATTTCGAACGTAATCCTTTATTTATTCAACGAAGGTAGCTTGTTCTCCTTCCGTCAGCCATGACCAGGAAGAAGTCTTAAGTAATTCGCAATAGTACCCTTAGTATCGACTGTACTGAGGATTGAATATTCAAACAACATAAGACTGTCACTTTCAATTGATTATCACTTAACACTTTTATCCGTTGCGCACAGGTTTTCTGTGACAATCTTCTGAAAGAGTTCGCAGGTTTCATCGGCCGTAATTTGCATTATTCACATGTGTCGGTCATTTTTAGAATCTAGGCCGTTGTACTCACAGGGCTTCTTAAAATATCTTTTGTTGTAGTCGGTCACCTTAAGCGAATTTTGAGCGCTCGAAAGGATTGAAGTTTTGTATATAAAAAATAAACGATTGATTCTTATAACTGAATGCTTATAGGCATTAAATTGATCACTTCTTGAGATTAAAGGGGTATGGGAATGAATCTTTGGATGAATTACAAGACTCACTCTCCGGGGTTGGATCAAAGGTTAGTATCTGTTCTGTGCTCGGTAGAGATGTTTCTTGACTGGGGCAAGTTTAATTTTTGTCCCATCCAGAGTGCCTTCTTTGGGAGTGCTGGATATTTCGTCCACATCAAAAACCGACCTTGTGTCTAACTTGTCTGTCTTGAGGTGACAAGTAAATAAGAACTAATAAGATATGAATAACGGTTGTTAGGAAGGAAGAACATATATTGGCCAAAAAACACACTTTTATGTTAAACTTATACAGTTCATCCATTTAAGTTTAAAACAATTTCAAGAAAAATGTCAAAGTAGTCGATTAAAAAACAATTCAAGTGGTGAATGGTAGTCCAAAAACGAAAAAGTTATTCAGACGGGTAATTTGCTTGCTATCGATACAGTAGATGACAGTGAAAAGTGTATTCAGGGTGTATGCAAATTAATAAAAAGATAAAATTAACAAAATCATACAAAAAGTTCAGAAGACTCACTCGGTGTTGAATATTAAAATGTCCAATTAAGGGTTCTTATGAGCTGATAGTAGGAGTTGTTCAAAGTTTTCGGCCAATATATTTGATGTAGAATATACTTTTATGTATTTTTTAAATATATTTTCAAATCGTAATGTCATTGCGGTAATGGTCGTCTGAGGAGAAGATTTTCTTTGAAAACTAATGAGTTAAGGACGCAATATCACTCCTTGTTTTTGAACTTTAATAAAAGCTGATTAATTTATCATTTTATTATGTCATTCAATTAATATATATATATATATATATATGAAAGATATGTTCAACGATTATAACCTGTTTGTCAGCATTAAAAAAAGAAGATATGTTTTCTTTGCTGTCTATTCGGCATGTGTTCGCCGTAGCTATTGGCATAAAGTTGCAAAAGTTCGTTAGAGGATTAGTACACGTCGTCTGACTCGTCCACACACGATAAAGTCACATCAGAATAATAACTTTCCGCACAAAGGAATTTTTTCGGTGTTTCACATTTACGATGAAACTTTCTATAACTATTTTTTACTAAAAGATAGTTTAAGTAAAAATAAGTTCGGCAGTTATGTTGAAACTCATTAAACTCAGAATAATTTGCGGCACTGAAATAGGAATTAACCATATTAACTGACGTTAAAAACTCATTTACTCGCGCATCGCACACGCTCTCTCTCTCTCTCTTTCTCTCTCTCTCTCTCTCTCTCTCTCTCTCTCTCTATATATATATATATATATATATATTTATCTCTCTCTATCACTCCTCTCTCTCTCTCTCTCTCTCTCTTACAGCCGCAATAATAGTGTTGGTGATGGTCCACTATTTTGTAGTTACATAACTGCAAAATATCAGAAACACATGGTGATTTTATCTCGGCCATTAGTTTATGTGTACGCGAAAGAGACATTGGTATTTATTTCAAATCTTTTTTTTATTCCTCTCTTAGTTGAAAAATTACAGCCACAATGTCGTAGAAAAAGATGGTTTTTACTTTTTCATTCATTTACTTTGGATTTTCTGATATCGAATGATAATAAATGTTGCGATTACAAAACTTTAATTATCGTCTACCAGAGCGATTAATCAGATTGATGATAATATACAAAGAAATTGTTTTTAGTGGCAAAATTGGTATCATTTATTTATTTAGGATGTGAAAAACGTCTGATTCATGGATATTGGGCTGTTTTCCTTTAGCGTAGCACACAGGGGCATCGTACTTGACTTTAACATGTGAACTTTGGTTCTTACCAGAGATTGATAAACCGTTCCCATGAGTAATCAAATTTTGTTCATGTCATTCATTGTTTTCAATCCTCTCATAATATTATACATCATTCAACTGACAACCTATCCATCTCATTAATCTCTTTCGTCGAGTGGATTTTAACTTTGATAAGTTGTGACTCATTATTGAATAAAAAAAAGATATAAAATAGACTGTTATTGCTATAGGGTTGCATTAGAACGGCGGCACTTTATAATTTGCTAAAACCTCTGCAACCCATCAAACGTTATCGTATGTTACTAAAGTAATTAGCAAAAAGCATCTGTAGTATGCCAACGTTACTCAGCTGAACGTGAATTCTTGAGAGGCAAACATACTTTAAATGTTTTCATTCGTGTTCAAGATCAGTATTGATCAACTTATGTTTCAATCAGGATTCCTAGACAAACGCTGTAGATAGTAAGTTTGTTGTAGTAAATTGCATGCTTCACTTTATTTAGCTGATAAGTCGAATCATTTAAGTCAACAGCTGAAAAATATGAATATTACATTTAAATGTTAAAGTTCATGTGAATAATTACTTCTTTACCATACTATTCTAAATAATCTTCTTCAAGTGACAAATTTAAAAATACTATATACGGAATATTAGGAAGTTTAATCGGATATCCTGCTTGCTTGGCATGTCGAGAGCAGGCTCAAAGTGTTCCCTCGAATAATGGCGATTGAGAATCCCTCGTAGAGTCATCAATTAACGATGGTTTCTAGTGCAGAATATAATTAATAGATATAAGTGGGACCAATCGCTCCACTCGTTTCCACGACGATCGATCAGAATACAAATTTTTTTAGAAGATTTAGATCATATTTAGATCATTTACAATCCTCCTTTGAGGCTGCTACACGTCCAGGGTTTGTTACCGCTTCCGTTAAAAGTGTCGACACAAGTCGCATCCCATATTAGCGATTTACTGTTTGAGATATGGTTTCTTTCGAAATGTATTAACCTTCAATGACAATTCTTAGCGTCCTCCTTTTTTATTAGTTAATTCGACTTTTAACCTTTACAAAATATCAATCCTACGCATTAAGTAATTTTTTCATAAATATCAATGTTTGTTATTTAAGCATGCGTTGGTCGGGAAATATATCAATACTTGCATATTACCCGTAAAAAAGAATGAATGGGTCGACGTTTCAAGCGTGGAACAAGCCTATCTTCACCTACTGTCTCGTATCAGTGCCCCATATATTGATCTTCGAGTTGAGATCAAAGTGTAATATCTGTTGTTTGTTTTCATATTCACTTGAGGGCTGTTTTGTTCTCCAGCTAATAGAGGTAAACACATTAAGGAAATATGTTTTGCTTGGTCTACGGCATATCGATACTTTTTGACAGATATTAAATGCTCAGTTTTTTTTTATTTTATTCTAATATAAACACAATAAATATTGTAAACCATTTATTGTAGTATAATTTATTGTATATAATAAATAAGACTACGATATAGTAACGGCCGGGAAAAATAAATTCTTAAAATAGATGGAATTTAAAAATAGAAAGCAGTTAAGTACACTGATGGGGTTTAGCAATGAGGGCCTATATAAAATCATTCGGCACTTCAGTTCCCAGGGCTGCCAAGAAAATTAAATAGTTATGTCGTTGAGGTTCGGAGCTGACATAGACGTGGGCTGTGATGGGAGAGAGAATAACGGTAAAAAACGAAAATCCAAGTATTGTGGTACTGTATACAAAATATAGAAATGTGTAGGTAGAGTTTTTTTAACCGTTTTCTCACTTAATGTGTACTTGGATAAACATTCTAGCTAAAATAGGTGTGATGTGGTAGAAACCTATTCATTGTTTTATAATGTGGTTGGATTGGGAAATAACAGCTGATTCGATGAGTCGGCGAAAACTTTTATGGTATTAGTTTTATTTATGTGTCTTCAGTGAAATTGAATGTGTGATCAAAAACTATCATTTGGGAGAAAAAACTTTCGGTCATCGTTTATTTTATGGCTCTTTATTGTTTAGCAGCGATGACCAACATAAGCTCTTCCGACGATTCAGTTCCTAGAACTGCCAAAAAACATAAATAGTAATCGGAAGTTCTTATAAGTCTATGACAGTCGCAGCCATTGATTCGCAGAACTAAATACATTGACGTTGCGAAAGTTACGTGTGTTCGTGTTCTTCTGGGGTCAGCTTTCAGCTACGAATTTATTAAAAATTACATGATTGCTTCATTTGTTTGTTTTCATTTCTTTTATTTGTACTTCTTTCTCTCTACTTTTTTCTATCTTTTTTCCTATTTCCTTCTTTCTTTGCCGTTTTTCTTCACACCTTCTTTCTCTCCTTCCTTATCTTCTCTCTTTCTTTTTATTTCTTCCTTTCTTTCTCTTTTGATTTTCTTCTCAACAGGTCCCTCAGTTTTCTTTCTCTTTCGACTAGATCTTTCTCAAAATGTTCAAAGACAATCGATGTTAATAATCTCTAACAATAATCATAATAATTAATGTAGAAGAAGAAGAAGAAAAAGAAGAAAAAGAGGGCTGGATGAGGAGGAGAATATGAGGAAGGAGAAGAATAGGAAGAGGAAGAGGAAGGATAAGATACGGAAGAGAAACAGGAGGAAGAGGAATGGCAAATCATAAAAATGGCTTCTAAATTCGGTCGACGTCCATAATGGCGTCGCTGTGGTAACCAATATAGACAATTCTGTCTAGATTCCCACTCGGTTGGATTGACATTATTCCAACAGAATATTAAGAGAAAGTGAACGGCAGGGGTGTAGGGGTGAGTAAAATAGACTCTTAGATAAAGGAAATCGGGGGGGGGGATTCTGTTGTTTGGTGGTGGGGGAGAGACGTCAGAATGGGGGGGGGGCGGGAAATAAATGAATTAGAAACGATGGAGAGATGAGAAGAAGAGTGAGGAAATCACGTGAGAGCAAAAGAACGAGATAGATATATAGATAGATAGATAGATAGATAGATAGATAGATAGATAGATAGATAGATAGATAGATAGTGTGTGAGAGATACAGGGAGAGAATTGGAAGTAGATAAAAAAGGAGAGTATGATAAATGCAGAGAGAGAGAGAGAGAGAGAGAGAGAGTAGGGAAGTATTTACCCACCTCCACAAAAAAGTATGACACAAGGCCAGTTGGATTTTAGATCTCTATTAGTATTTGAAAAGTCAATTGCAAAGGGTAAAAATAACGATTTATTAACAAATGTCTTCACAATAGTAGCCTCCTTCATACGAGAGAAGAATTGGCACAAGTTGCGTGAAGTTACTTTTGTACGTACTTTTTATTTAACTCGTTGCCTATTTTGAGGTGCCTCAGGCCTCGGGCACTGACCTTCTACTTTCGGGACAATGGGGAAGGTTCTTCCTGGGGGAGGGGTTGCTTCCTGGGAGGAAGCTCTCCTCTAGCTGGAATGTCTAATTCGAACCTCTCTTCATTCACATAAATAAGCAGGCATTATCTTTTCAAATCCTGGCGAGACAAAGTAAACGATAAAAAAGAGAATTTAAACAACTGGATGTGAATGTCATTATAAACTAGCTTAGCTATTCCACCAATAATGGCGGCTTCTTTCCAAGTTCGAGTTTTTTCAAAGATAAAAAATACTTTAAAATAAGCGTGCTTTTCGTCGTCAAAACATAGATATCTCTATGAAATTACGCGATTTTACCATGAGCATTAAAAATAAATACACTTTTTAAAAATCAATAATTGTTTTAAGTTTATCAAAAAGTAGTAGGGCTTGCACTATTCAAGTTATGGGCGTAGTTTTTATTTTCTAGTCATTAGAGAACTGGATTAATAAATGAAATTTGCTCAGATTTTGTGATTGTTCGCAGTATTAATAGAGTATTGATGTGGAGACGTTTCACTACGCAACTGTATTAGAATACGAAAATAACAAACTAAGATTACAAGCATTAGAAACTCTACTTATAAAAACTAAAAAGCCAGCTATTAATAAATTTAATTTCGATAACAGTGAAAAATGTTTTTAATATTAATACTAATACTCTATTAATACTACAACCAATCACACGGTTCCCGGCAAAACCATCACTAAACATTTTAAAAATAAATGTTCTTTACTCAATGCGCACCCCCTGAAGATGACCTTGGAAAGAACAGAAAGTACGTGGGTACACAACGATCACGGCAAATCCATCTGCCAGTTCAAGCCTGAAACTTGAAATCTTATCAGGCATCTATAAAAGATCAAGGAGAAAATATGCAGACACAAGTCATCTGTAATATTAAACGAAACATGCCAAGATTAAGTTTAAAAAATGTGCGGGACTGAGGGATCCTTGCTGCCAGAATTTTCGTCCAAAAGTCTAAAAGTAGAAAGGGGACATGGTTGAAGACTGTAGGTAGTTGTTTACGTGAAAAAAACACAACATAATTTTTTATCAGTTGTATTTTTACTTCTACGAATTTATTATTATTAATGACTTCGTTATCAAACGTCTTCAAGTTAAGTTCGAGTAAAATGTTGAGGTGTGAGTAAACGTACAGGCTGGTTTTTACTGTTGTTAAAACTAAACTATGTAATATTCTTATATCTGTTTTCAGATTGCTTTTTTGGTTGCCGTCGTCGTTCCGTATGTTATGGACAGTGCAAGTTCACACCTAGCGTGATTCGGGATGTTCTTTCCTAATGTGTTACTGATTCGAAAATCCGTTGTTCTTTCCTCAATTATCTTACTTCTTCTAATACATTCTTGATCTGGAAAAGCCTTGTTTTGCAGAAAGTTGTCCAATGTTTAACACAGGTGTATTATATATGATTATAGATTAAGATGGGCTCTAACAATCGCACGGTACATCGATAATTGATTTATTATCCGTGTGAACGGAAGAGGTCACTTGGAAAGGGGGTTTGAACTTGTTAGGATTAAATATTATCAGAAATAAGACCTTACATTAGATCTCTTAAAGCATTTATGTATTACATTCAGACATTTTTATTTCAGTAGATCCTTTTCTTATATATAAAAGAGTGGCAGTATATTTATCGTTTCTTTTACATTAGTAGCTGTCTTAATACGATGGGTATATCTATGTTTGGTTCAATATAAACATCTGTAAATCCATTTTAATATTTAATCCGATCGATTTTTTAAAAATTTTCTATTGGTATAATTATGGAAGAAGAGGGACACGATTGCGTATAATAGTGTAACATATTGCCTGAACATAAGTCCCGTCTAAGAATACTAAATTTACATTAACAATGGCATATCCAAGGTTGGACTGGGTGTTCTGTGTGAACTAGAGTGGAAAGTGAGTGTGACCATTAAACATGATATTTCGTGAATATATGGAAAACACAGAAATCAACAAAGAGACATGTATAAATCAATCAATCGATATTTGGCCTAAAACCTTATTGCGGCTTTTGCGAGATACATGATAGAAGCAAACCATGAAGTATTTATATATACAGCAGTGTGTAGTAGGAATAATATTAAAAATGCGCATGAGTAGGACAGGATAGTTTGCAAGTGTTGGAGGAAGGCATACAGGTAGAGGGGCAATAGTGGGAATTTTCTATGTAATACGTGGCCATTAGACGGTCTACATTGAAAGCAGAGTGGGGCAGTATGCGTGTGAAAATGGGAGGTAGGTAGATAAGTAGAACGTTAGAAATGGTAGGTGGGGAGAAGGAATTTAAATTAGATTGATTCAGTTGAGGTATTTGAACGCCAAATTAGTATATCTTTTAAAAATAGAATATTTTTTCAGTACAGTTTTCATAGACGGTCTGTCCTGTGGAACCGAGAACCCAGAGATTTAGTTTAGATAGGGTAGTGCCGATTCCCATATGTTTACACTGATGGTGAAAGTCTTTAGCGTTGGATATATTGCTTTGATAGCAGTATAGGATATCGTATTTTATATTCGTATCTACTGGTGTTTGCAATCCCGCCATTTACTATTAATATACCTTCATCATTAAAAATAAACACAAACAAAAAACGGACAGATCTTTCACCAGTGTAGGTATATTATCATTTGTAGAGTGTTTTAAGTAAGCCAATTCATCTTGATAACTTTCGGCTTACATGGCTTTTATTAGATGTTAGTTAACAAGAGGATTATAATCAGGCTGTCCCGTTCTTTTGTGTTTGTTTACAAGTGGAGGTATAGCCTATACATTTTGAACTCAGAATATCTCGTGAAAGAGAATTGTAGAGTCTATTATTGGTGTTTTATCCCCAGTATCTTTTCAGTAAGACAACAATCTTCAAGAATTCAAATATTTCGAACAATACCGATATATTAATGTATTAATTAGTCATTGAAATTCAACACACAAAATCTCACATATAAATATGCTTAAAATAAGCTGTAATTTTAGGATAATTTATGCAATAACATAATAAGTCAAAGTAACTTTCAAAGTCTTATTAAATCATATATAAAATGACATTAACTGGTAATAGTTATTAATATAATATATAAAGCTTAGACGACTTTCCCCTGTACCTTTTTTAAGAATAGGAAAACAACCACATACACTACAGGCTACTACTGTTCTTGGCCTTTTGGCTAAGATCAAAGTGTAGTATCTGTTCCGATGGATACTGCACCCCATAGACTGGTATTGTCTTGGCCTTCGGGGCTTGATTTACGTCGGTCTATGGGTCTGTCCTGTGCAGTTCTAGGAGGTCCACCCTCCCAGGCTTCGCCTCCCCTCTTTGGGGAGGAGTAAGTTTATTGCTTACTGCCTGAGGCGCACCTACCGGGGAATGTCGACGGGGCTGCCCAGGCAATTTTTAAACCCCACTTTCCCGACCCGACCTTGGGTCACATCTTACTTGTGGGAGTAAGATAAAAACTGGCCTTGTGCCTAACTCCTGGAGAGGAGTAAATCAATACTAAACACACCACTATATTACCCTTATTCACTCGAGTGTGTTTTCGTAAATTTGTATTTTTTTCTCCAGTTAACACTAAATATTACTTTTGGCCCACCATCTTCGACTCTCCCTAAAACATACACCATATAGGTAGTAGCAAAACTTTTTCTACTAACACTTTATTACTGACACTCTCCCATCCACACCGGAAACTAATAAACAACGTCTACGTTTTAAAAAGTGTCCATTAATATTTACTAGTTGTTTGCTATTAATTTACTACATAATACAAAACATTACGACCACATTTATTTCCGCTGATTTTCGAGAATATCGGATTACGGTATTTCTACCTATTAAGTATATATTTATACTCATTCTCCTTTCTAAAGAATGCAATTACCCAACATAGTTACTTGCAATATTTCATTATTATACATGGCGGCTACACTTCTTCAGCGACTCGACTTATTAATTAAGTCAATATACGAGCAGATACCCGACAGATCTGCATCAAGTTTACATTTTCAGAATCCTACACCTTTCACACGCATACTATCCAAAGATTCGAAAAACATCAATTTATTCGTATAGAAATGACCAAAAACGTGTGACTGGTGGACCTTACATTTGGTCGCCTTCTGGCGGATCGTAACATAAAATGAATGGCAGCTTACAGGCTTCGTTTAAGTTACCTATTTTTCCGATACATTTCCTACTCGCTTTCATGGCCAAATGGTTACAATAGTAGATCCGATACCGAGAGTTTTAGCGTTCGATCCCAGTGGACTAACACAACTTTTTAATTTTTTTTATTGTTTTTACATTGTTAAACTTTTGCCAGCGCGTTATTATTTAGTAATTTTAAAAGAAATCAATGCAATACGTAGTACTTTAACTATTAAAATGATTGTAATACGTAGTATGTTAACTATTGTGAATATCTTCATTTCTATTTCAATTCGAACACACATGGTTTATTAGTGCTCTGCGAGACATCTTAATTATATGTGTGTGTTTCAGTAGTGCTCATTTTTTTCTTTCCTCACACACAAAAAAAATTCTATACAAAGATAACTGGGGGAATTGATTTTAATAGAGTTCTGTGGGCCTCTTTAATTTTAAAAGTGCACATTATTATAGATAGAGCAGGTGTTTAATCAAAAATAAAAGTGTTGGGGGAATACCGGTATCACAATCGCGTCTCTTTCCTTCTTTCATTCCTTCCTTCATTCCTTTCTTCCTACTATCCCCTTTAACAATTCCAAACCGAATATTACAATTGTCTGATGTGACATATTTGCGTTCTGTCAGATGTTGAAAATGTTAATTCATTCTTTTATATTTCTCTCGGGCAACGCCGGGCGACGGGTTCAGCTAGTAATTAAATTAGATAATAATCAAATGAAATGATAACTTTTGTTTTAATCTCTGGCGCAAAGATGGCTTCAATCTTGTATCATAATTCTATGATACAAATCAGTCCGACAGTGGCTTTTTTGGCTGTTCAGTCCTAGGAGGTCCACCTTCCCAGGCTTTACCTGCTCTCTGAGAAGGAGTTAATTAACTGCTAATCGCATGAGGCACCACTACCTGAGAATTCCGATAGGCTACTTGTGAATTTTCTGTAGGCCAGAGTGCGCTTATCTTAGTGTGCTGGCTTCTCAAAACCACATCTGACCTTCTGTCTAACCTCCTGCAGAGGAGGTAAATAATATATCTATAAAAGTGTATTCTGTTCGCCTGTCTATCACGCTGAAGTTTGAAAAATAATTTTCTTTGGTCTGTCATGATTGAATGGAGACATCTTATTTTTTATGCATCCAAACATCTCTATAAGAGGCTCTGTCGGTAGGTCGTTGGGTCATGCTGAAACCTGTACTAATATTTCCATTGGTCTGTCACGCTCAGGTTCAAAATAGAATTATTGAGATGCGTCCACACATCTCTATCATATTTATTTTAATTCATTTTGTTTCCAGTCATTCATATTGGAATGTTGTATCATAGAATTATGAAACAATGTCCTTCAGTCCGACAGTGGCTTTTTGCTGTCGGGTTGAGGTATGGTTCTGTGCAATCATAGGAGGTCAACCCTCCCAGGCTTTACCTTCTCTCTGAGAAGTGGTTAGTTTATTGCTAATTGCTCAAGACACTTCTACCGGGGAATGCCGACGAGGCTGCTCAGGCATTTTTGTAGACTAGAGTATGCTTATCCTAGTGGACTGGCTTCTCAAACCAATACGTGATCTTGTGTTTAACCTCTTGCAAAGGAGGTAAATAATATGACGCCTTACATCAATTTAGGTGAGATGGGGGATGGCGTGTATCACAACGGTCTTATACTAAAATTGAACGTTTTATTCAAAGAATGTTTCTGAGCAACGAAAATACACATGGGCAACATCAGATAGAACAGCTAGCATAGAATATAGTACTCAATTCTGGGCACTAGAAGCGAAACATGGGAATTATCCCAAAATATTAACATTAGATGTACCATAAAAAAGAATAGTGATGATCTTGATGCACTTAAAGTTAGAACATAAAGAAGTGATATGAAATAATGTACCAGGAAATTGGAATCCATTTTTGAACTACGACACTTCTCGGCCTTGTTTTTGCTAGTAAAAGTTGTGCATAGCCCAATTTTTATACACTGTTTACTTTAAGTATAATGTGTACATGGCCCAATTTTTATACACTGTTTACTTTAAGTATAATGTGTACATGGCCCAATTTTTATACACTGTTTACTTTAAGTATAATGTGTACATGGCCCAATTTTTATACACTGTTCGATTTTAGTATGATTTGTACATATGCCTATTTTTATACACCGTTCGATTTTAGTATAATTTGTACATATGCCAATTTTTATACAGTGTTCGATTTTAGTATAGATTGTACATATCCCAATGTTTATAAGCTGTTTGATTGTAGTATAATTTGTTCATAGTTCGATTTCATACAGTGTTCCATTTTTGTATAATTTGTACATATCCTTATTGTTATACACTGTGTGATTCTAGTTAAAGTTGTTCATAACCTACTTTATATACATTGTTTGATTCTAGTATAATTTGTACATAGTCCACTTATTATACACTGTTCGATTTTAGTTTAATCTGTGCATTACTAAATCGTAGTAAGCTGTTTTATTCTAGTATAATTTGTACAATTTGTACATCGCCTAATATCATACATTGCTCGAGTTTAGTGTAATTCGTACGTATGTCCGGTTTTATGCACTGTTAGATTCTGGTAAAAGTTGTACATAGCCCAATTTTTATACACTTTTTGAGTCTAATATGATTTTACATAGCCCAATTGTTATTAATTGTTTTATTCTAGCATAATTTGTACACACCCCAATTTTCATACACTGTCTGATTCTAGTATAATTTATATATCGCCCAATTTTTATACACTGCTCGATTTTAGTATAATTTGTAAATATTCTCTAATATTTATATACCGTTCGATTTTAGTATAATGTGTACATAGTCTTATTTTATAGACTTTTCGATTTTTGTATAATTTGTACATTGCTCAACTTTCATTCACTGTTCGATTTTAGTTTAATTTGTACATATACCAATTGTTACAAACTATTTGATTCTATCCATACCAATAATTTGACCATCTTCCAATTTTTAAACACTGTTTTATTTTAGTATAATATTTACATAACCAAATTTTTATACACTGTTTCATTTTAGCATTTGTACATTTCTTCATTTTTATACACTGTGTGACTTTTAGTATTTGTACATTTCTCATTTTTTATACACTGTTTGAATTTAGTAAAAGTTGTACATAACCCAATTGTTATAAGCTGTTTGATTCTAGTATAATTTTTACATAGCCTAATTTTTATACACTGTTCGATTTTAGTATTTTTTGTACATATCCCAATTTTTATGCAATTCTTCGTATTTTAGTATAATTTGTACATAGCCTATGCCATCCTTATTACAGTCCAGGCAATCATGCAACTGGGGCCATGTGAATTGTTCTAAATATTAGATATAGAAGTTGCAAACAAATGGGGAATTCCCCTGTGAGATTAGTTTGATGTTTGTATGTGTTTTGCATACCAAATAATAAGAACCACCATCAGTTAATTGATAAATTTGACAATTATTGAATAATTCCTATAAATAAAGAGACGGGTAACTTTGAATAAAGAAGGGCAAATGCATATTTTAATCAGTAATTTTTATTTAAATGTGGGATTTATTTTAGAGAATTTGTACTTGTGTCAAAAGATCATGACTGTATATGGCTGTTAAAAAAGGATCCGCACCATGTAATGATATCAAGCAGACAAACATAGTTTGTTCAAATGTTATATGTGTTTTACTATCCAAACATTTTAACGGGCCTCGTTTTGATGTGTTCAACAAAACATTTTGGCTATAGTCTTCATTTCACATCGTAAAATAATCCAAAAACAAAGTTCAAACTTAGATTCTAGCATCCAAATCTCTAGTGTGGTCTTGTAGTCGATTAATCTAAGCAAACAAATTCACTGAAATGGAAGATGGAGTTATAAAACATAAACAGAAATGGAAGATGAAATGAGATAATAAAATGTCCATAGATTGAATAGAAGGTTTAGTTAAAAATCTATCAGTTATCTTATACAATGGCAGGGTTCACAGCACTGAGTTACGATAACCAGAATGTTGTGGCAAAACAAGGACACTACTTACAAAAATGTTTAAGAAAAGTTCTTCACTTCAAAATATGAAAGTAGTAATTAAATCTTCCCACTTAATAGTGGTATCCAGTGGAACTTTCAAATCACCACGATCAATTTCTTTCATAAATCTTCCATACTCATGATAATAAAAAATCAGTACCATTGAATATGTCCTCCTCTGTAAGATAATCTTTTCGTATGATATATCCCGCTATATACAAAAGCGACATTTTGATATCTTTAGGGATACTAGTTTCTAGAGCTGGCAGGTGATCAACTGTTTGGCAATTTATCTAAAAGATATTCCCATTTTGAGCAAGTATGAACTGGATCATGGCTATACTCTCAAACATCAAATATCAACGGAACAATTAATTTTGTTTTTTTTTAATATGGAATTTGTGAATAACATTTTGTACGGTAATAAAATAAGTACCGCCAGTATCTTGTCTCAATTTACAAAATTCAGGTCCAAGATAGTCGGTGGTAAATTCTCCAAGAATGACAAAATTGAACCCACTGTTAAGTAAATGTCTGCAAACATATATTAAACCATTACATGTATGCTCAATAGGCATGCCAGTATCTCCTGTAAAGGATTGTATTATCTTTCCTTGCTTTCTCCTCATTTGTTTTGTCATACTTCCAAAATTTGCAAGAAATGTCAAATTTCCATAATTTCGATCTGATAATGTTCTCTGGAGTGGATCATTTGTCTTGACACTTTCATAAATATCTTTGACACTCACTATTTTCCAAAATTTCAAAACTTCTTCGATGAAAGTAAGGTTCTCTTGTATTATTATTTTGTATTAATGGATGAGTTTACATTAGAGTTACAGTCTCATCACAATACGCTTTCAAATAGTGGGACATTTTTTGTCTATAAACTGGTTTTTAAAGAACCGCTACTTCTGTTAGTTTTGATAACTTAACACATTGATTTTCATGCGCAAAAAGTTGTTTCACTATTTCCTAGTTTGCTGTCATTTCCTTACCATCAGAATAAAACAGCAATTCTGAACAAGCCTCAGTTATCCAGTTATAACGAATACTTTTAAATGTATGCACATAATCGAAAAGAAAGTGTATACCATTCGTAGCAACCCAAGGCTTATTTTCAACAGTATCAAATTTCTTGAATAAAGCTTTATAATAACCGATTATTCTCCAAAATAACTGACATTTTGAATGATTGACTAAATCAACAGCATTTCTAGCATTCTGAAACAAAAATTCCGAATTTAGTTTGGCAACTGGGATCATCTTAATAACAAACTTTAGTCCACCATGTAAACATTTGATCATAATACCCAATACAGCTTTTGCTAATGCCACTTACCAAGAAAATTCAGATCATCTACCTTCGAGACTTTTGAGGTCATATTCACTAGTGTTTTCATGCTGGGTAATTTGTAATGATCTCAAAGTTTGTTATAAAGAGACCGAGATGTGGCAAAATATTCGAATGCTTAGACAAGCATTACAGACTCGTACTTTATTTGCCAACTATTCGCGGTGACATAACTCTGATATGCTGTCTTAAAACCTGTTTATCTAGTTCAATTTTCAAATTACTAAATTAACGAACTGCTTCCTCAATTTGAGACGAATGTTGAGTATACTTGCATGGTAACATTCAAACGTTAAGTTTTCTAAATTTTAATTAAAAAAATCGAAATGCTTCCAGTAAAAAAATGAAAAGACTGCATGAACTGTTGATTGTCAGATTTGTAGCAGATAACTGCTGGCACAAAATTATGATGGTCAATATCAGCACACAAATTTGTAAAATTATCAATTCTATCTTTATCTAAGTAATGTGCAAACTCATCATTTTGTACATTTCTCACAAAAGCGCAACTTTTTTGTTGTCCTTGTCCTTGGTTTTGGTAAAGAACTTGGTATCACACTTGATGGCAAATTATTACATATTGATGGAGGATCTTTGAGTCATGCTTTTCCCATAACAAACACAGTTTCATAACCAGGTGGAAAATGCCTTTCACAAACAAGTGTCTGAGTGGTTAAGCGTTTTAGCTCTTGGTATTACCTTTAACCATATTTCTCTCTTCTCTTGATCTTTTAGTATACGAAACACTCGGACCTTATTTTGCTCATTATAATTGCCTTGATAAGCTGTGACACCAAACGTTTTGATCATTTTGATAAATATTCAACAAACTATTTTAAACTAAAATAAATAAGTGATATTTCGACTATGCACATAGCTGTTTACATGTAAATAAAACGTTTAAAACATGTATAGTATACTTCCTAAGAATATATAATAGATTTGAAATTCAGAATGTACGATTTATTAACAAGTTCTCAAACACAATACTTTTTTTTAAACTTAAGAAAAATGTAAAAGTGATATTTCGTCAATTAACAGAGCTGTTTACATTTAGAAAAAACAAAATTCAATTCTGACTTTTAACAGTATACTCACGAACTTATAATCCAAATGTAAATAATGATAAAATAACAGAACCTCAACTGGAATAAATTTGATGAGTTAAAATTTATTTTCGGAATAAACTTTGCTTCGACCAGTGACAACAAAGTGCTACCACCTAAAATTTATCTGGTCAATGACTTGCAACCAGTTCAAGCAGTCAAACGTGCGTCTAGTCGACTTGTTATGGGTATAGTCATGTACATGGCCCAATTTTCACACACTGTTCGATTTTAGTATAATTTGTACATATTCCTAATTTTTACACACTGTTCGATTATAGTAAATGTTTTACATAACCCAATATTTATACACTGTTTAATTCTAGTATGATTTGTACATAGTCCAATTTGTATACACTGTTTGATTTTAGTATAATTTGTAAATAGCCCAATTGTAATAAGCTGTTTGATTCTAGTATAATTTGTGCATAGTCCAATTTTTATACACTGTTCGATTTTAGTATAATTTGTAAATAGCCCAATTGTTATAAGCTGTTTAATTCTAGTATAATTTGTACATAGTCCAATTTGTATACACTGTTTGATTTTAGTATAATTTGTAAATAGCCAAATTGTTATAAGCTGTTTAATTCTAGTATAATTTGTACATAGCCCAATGTTTATACACTGTTCGATTTAAGTACAATTTGTGCATAGCCCAATGTTTATACACTGTTTGATTCTAGTACAATTTGTACATAGCCCAATTTCTATATACTCTTTGATTGTATACAATTTGTACATCGTCCAATTTTTATACACTGTTTGTTTCTAGTACAATTTGTACATCGCTTAATTTTTATACACTTTTTAATTCTAATACAATATTTACATAGCCCAATTGTTATACACTGTTTGATTCTATTTTCATATGTACGAAACATTGTATAATTGTCCGTAACGTGAAATTCATATTCACATCATCTACAATTCCAACTATGTTAAGTTGTAATATTTGTAAACTACAATTTCTATAAAGATCTTCGTCTGATTTTAATTGAAAGTTTTATAGGCATCATTACGCGTATTAAATTCAGTTCTCGTATTACAGAACCTTTAGCATTATTATCGAAATATTTCCTTTAAAAACTCAAATAGTATTTTAATTTTAATTTCCTCTCTAATGGCTTCACTGTGATGTAAAAAAAAATCGTTCAAGGAAGAGTAACTCCTCCTTACTTTGTGTATGATTGCCTGCATTATGAAGTGGGAAGCTATTCAAATGTGGTGTGGTTAACTAACCTATTTTCCGCCGAATTATTTTCAAAGAAATCTAAACTGTTTGATCCTTTAAATTCAGACAAATCAGCTCTTACCTCTGCTAGAAATTGATTAATGTCCACAAATTCGAAAGCGTACGTGTGTTCATACGCCATTATTTGACGAAATAGTTCGTTGATTATATAATCCAAATCCATAATTCCTTACGTAGCTTTTCTAATGGCACCTCATAATTGCTGTCTTCCAACGTTAAATGCGATACTAGTCGCAATTCGTACTTCGTCAGAAAACGTTTTAGTGATGCTAATTGAACTTGATCTTAATCGATACTGTTTAAAGAATTCATAAATTGGTCCGGAAAGGTTTTAAACTCGAACTTTAAAGGCATATCGCCGCTAAACTTGACGTACTCGAGTGCAAGTTTGGTAATCATTGTACACATTTAGCCGAAAAGGGGGCATAATTATTGCCTTGATGCTTCCTTAAATAAAACAAATTTCCTTTCCGGAATTAGCAAACGTTTATTCATATTAAAGCGATATAGAAGTAAAATTTACCTGAACTTTTATGCATTTATATTATATTTATTTTCTACTATTTTTCATAATTACTTTTGAGTAGGGAGTTTTTCTATATTCTTCCCTTTCGAAAAAATATTCCGATCAGGATCCATAGTATTTGCGAAAAAAAATATCGAATTAAAACATTTTATTCACAAACAATTGTTTCTGCCCATTTAGTAAATACACACATTTATGTATACAAAATTTACCAAAAATTCATAAAGTCAGGCTGGAAAAACGCAATATGCGTCCAATAGTCATTTAATTAATATATATTTAATGGCTATATCCCTTTCGTTTCCTTTTTTATGACTCCAATCAAAGGGAAACGTTCCTTAGACTTTGTTTTTTTTTGCATTTCAGAATTTAGTGTTGTATTGAATAAATGTGTATATTTACGAAATTAGCAGTAACAATTTTTTGTAAATAAAATATTTTAGAATGAACTAGGATTATGTCTTGTTAAAGTCGTATTATAAATTATTTAGCTACTATATAAACGTTTGTACGAACATAAAGAATATATAATATATGTATATATATATATATATATATATATATATATATATATATATATATTACTTGTGATCAAACTGCCATGGTGTAAGCTAAATATATATTAATTACTGATTCCTGGGCATGTATAAATAAGCTATATGATGCAGATTCCAGAGACTATTTCTTTATTTATCAGTGAATATATTCATTTTTACAGCAGATAAATAAGGTATTTAAACATATCCTGGATTTTCGTCAGAAAAAGACTATGAAAAACATTAAAAAATACATTTGTGAACAATTCCATGAGTCCATCTTTTTCAAAACAAATTTAGTATTTATAGCCCAAATCAAACGCCATCTTTGATCTAAGCAGAGCCAAGCAAAATACGTGTATCTTACCATATATACTTCTATAAAAAAAAAACTAAAAATATCTTTCTTATCTAAAAAACAAAAAAGGGGAAAAAGTAAATGAGAAAAGAAAGAAGTAAAAGAAGAAAGGAACAAGAAATTCCCAGAATACGAAAAATATTTCAATACTTTTTATTCGTGAAAAAATTAAATTTTGATATAAATATGGGACCTCTAGATTCTGCATGGTTACTGGCTTAGTTGGGCTTTATATTCTCCAAGAAATTGACCGAGATATACCTGGGATGCTAGGATGTGTATATTAAGATGATGTAGTTTTCGACGTTAGTTGTGATTATAGAAATATGGAAAAAACTAAAACGGTATCATGTTTGATATGTTTTGATCTTCTATAACATAATAACTATTATATATATATATATATATATATATATATATATATATATATATATATATATAATATATATATATATATATATAGTGTGTGTGTGTGCAGAAATTAATGAGTTATATTAATAACATTTTGAGGCATTCTCACGTACGTGTTTTTATCGTGTCAACATATCTTTGATAATTACAGATTACATTATTCTTTTATTTGCTAATTTAATCTAATATCTTTAAATAAAAAATACAATAGCGTTAAATAAAATGAAATTTGAAAAATATTTAACTTCGTAAAATCAACCAGAATTCATTTTTGGTTTCTGATCTATTTGTTTAATTAAAAAGAAAAATCTCTCATCTATCTTTTGCTTGCACACAAAACTGACAGCACGTCGCCAGTTTCCCCATCCTGAATCAGTCACTTAAATATTCACTTAGTCCTTCTATGGGCCTTTCTGCGAATATTGTACATATGAAGGATTCCTAACTTACGCTAAGCGATTGTTTTTGTTTTTTTCTATTCTTCGTAATTGCTTTTCTGTTGTAGCTCTTGAACTAGTCAATATTTCCAGACCAGGTAAACTGGTTCAGACCCGGAACTGTCTGTCAAAACGAATCCGAACATTTAGCTAGCTTTGATCGAGCGCGTCATCGAGCTGCTGTGTTTTCGCTTCGTTTGATCGAGAAAAAGGTTTTCTTATTTAGAATAAGAAACCCTTTTTCTCGATTTTAGTTATAGTTTTTAAAACGGTTTGGTTCAATTAAAGATCTAATGACTGAACGATACCGTAATTATTAAATTTAACTTTCAAAATTATTTTTTTTTAAATTGGCCCCAAAAAACGGTATATATAAAAAAAATGTCGAATGTATTTATGTGATTTAAAGACGCCTGGTCGAATTTATTGCAATATCAATTTTTTTTAGATAGCGTATATATATTGATTAATTGATCTTTCAAAAAATGTAAACATTTTCTTACAAGAAAGAAATAAAGAGAACAGACAAAAAGGGGGGAAGGCAATAGGTGAAATCGAAATGAAAGTAAAACGAGTCCTGGGCAACACCGAGTCGATACAATACAGGATCTGTCATAAGTAACTATTCGATTTTACCCTTTCGCCTTTTTCATGTGGCGTGTTCTCAAAGACAACGTTTACTCAGTACAGCCTCGTGACATCGTTGATCTTAAGGAATAAATCCGTGTTGCCACAGCTCATGTGCTGTTGAAGCTGTGCGCCAAAATATGCCGCTCAGTTCAAGGAAGATTGGCAAAGTGCATTGACCTCCGTGGAGAGCATATATAGAGCGTAAACGAACGTCATGTTTAATGTTGCAATGACTTAAGTGTACCCTTTGTTAGTTTCTATATTGCCGTTGTATATTTCTTCCATTTTACATTTACTATATTGTAATAAAATTATATAGTTACTTATGGCAGGCCTTGTATGATAATCAAGAACATGTTTTACGTCAAGTAATCATCTATATCGCATAATTTGTCAATTTCCTTATTCTCTGGCGGCGTTTGCCAAATCTGGAACTCTATCTCTTTTCGTTTGTCTGTCTGCGCTCCCTATATATATATATATATATATATATATATATATATATAGTTTTGTCTCTTTCACACTCAAACACACGTACGTGTGCACACTTACATGTACACACACAGACACAGATATACGGAAAGTTATAGACGCGCACGTGTGTGCGTGCCGAAGCGCACTCGTAGGTCGAGACAGCCGCCCACACACGGCATTTCCGGGATGTGAATGGGGGGGGGGAGGGGGTACTGTACTCATCTGCACATCGTTTGTTGCCAGCAATTTTACCTTCAACAATCCATAATCTACTTATCTGTTTCTCAGAATAGTTAGACTCAGACTAATTCCTCTCCTATCAACCTAACCTCGTTCAAATGGAACCGAGACAAAAAAGTCCATATTACTCGCACGCTGATCAATAATCAGTAATCAGTCAGTCTATCGCAGTCTCTTATCATCCATCTCCAAAACCGTTGCTTCATGCAACACTCACTCTTATCTGCTTTAAGTATGGTACAAGGTTAACGGCAAAATCAGACACGGTCGGTTCATTTTTAGAGCGACGTGACTTCAATATATCCAAGATAATTACGTCAAAAAATGTCCAGCTCAATCAGGGGAGCCTTATCCTCGAGTCGCTCCTGGCATTGATTAGTTGTGGCACTATATATATTAAAACGGTTAAGAGACCAGTGAAATGCAGATTTGTTTTTAAATCAACATATTATTTATTCAAAATTCGAATTTTCGATTCACACAAAAATTTTCATTAGGAGAATACGGACAATATTATTTTCATTTTTTAAGCGACATGTTTCTACTTAGTCTTGTACTTCTGTTCTTGTCGAAGCCTGGTATGAAATGTCCGATTGAAGTTGTGTGTGCTCTGGTCGGCACGTGTCAGATATGAGTAAAATATTTCCACTGTTAGAATGCATTAAAATAAAACGGTTACGAGACCAGAAGTCTGCAATATATGAATTTGGTTAGTATTCCTAGGATTTTAAACTGCATTGTTTTGTTCTATTAACCATTAAAAGCTTCTCTTGAATATATGTTGGGTATTTAGATCTGTATGACTAGGTGTCCTTCCTCTTATTTATTTGTCTATCTGCTAAGAAAGGTACTTAAGCTTTTTTAGGCATCTTTAATCTTATAAAATTTGATGTGCTAACATCTGCCATGCTGGTAAAGAGCAGCGTTGATTTATCAGCGAAATAATAACTGAATTGTGTGTTTTCATTTTCTTATGGAGGATGAGGCATTTTGATCAATACTGCACGAATGCCATGAATTTAATAAATGTTCTTCTTTTAAATCTCCGAAACAGTAAACACGGTGAACAGCTGATGAGCCTCCCCCCTTTTTAGTTCAGCAGTATGTCCTCTGTTTATATTTCACCGTTATATAGTTTAGTTCCGTTTTGTATTTGGAGATTTTTAAGTCGACTTATACAAATGCTAAATCTGCAATATGTGAATTTGGTTAATATCTCAAGGATTTTAAGTTGCATGTTTTCTATTATAAATAACTAAATGCTTCTTTTGAATATATATAATATTTGTTTGAATATATATATATATATATATATATATATATATATATATATATATTGTCATCTACATACAGACTGTTTTGCTGTATCACAGCTCTTCAGTGCGGCTAGACCAGTTAGTGCCTCAAGCCGGGATTGAAACTCAACCGTCGAGCTGACAGTCGAAGCTCCTACCCATACGACACTGACTGAATGTAAGTAATATCTATTTGTGTGTACGTGTGTATTTTATATTTAGACCAGATATTTATGCTTGAAAATTAATATATGTGTATATATGTGTATATCCGTGTATGGATATATGCGTATTAATATATGTGTTATATATATATATATATATATATATATATATATATATATATATATATATATATATATATATATATATATATATGTGGGGGGTGCTTGTGCGTGTGTGTGTTCGTGTGTTTATGTACTTGTGTATCTATTAATTTGTGTGCACGTGTGCATTTTATATATTAACCAGATATTTATGCTTGAAAATGAATATATGTGTATATCCGTGTATGGATATTTGCGTATATATTTGTGTTTGTTATTTTTTATTTTATTTATTTATTATTTTATATATGTATATACATATATATATATATATATATATATATATATATATATATATATATATATATGTTTATATACGTATTTGCATATCTATTAATTTGTGCACACGTGTGTATTTTATATAAAGTTCAGATATTTATATTTGAATACGTTTTTAAATAGATTAAAACTTTGAAGTGTTAAATAGAGAAGAAAGGAATCCAGGCTAAGTGTGTAAGAAAAAAATAGAAGGCAGTTAATAAAAATCATGAAAAAAGATAGAAACCAATTGAAAGAGTTAACAATTAAAGAATGTAACCCGATACTAAATTATAAAAAATATCTCAACCCCAAAAAAGATTTATTTAAAGGGAAAGTTTTCCAAATTCATCTCACTTCTCTGTATTCTTTGGTCTGAAGAGGTTGACTCTCTGTGTGAGTACAACCGAACCATGTATGCACATATGTAACCAATAATGTTTGTATGAATAAAAATGTATACTTAAGAACAGCTATACTTGTTATTGGGTACTTTTTATAAACACTGGAGTTTCACCGGATCGACATCTACAGAAACTAATACAATACGTGTACTATATATATATATATATATATATATATATATATATATATATATATATATATATATGTGTGTGTGTGTGTGTGTGCAAGCTTCATTGAATACTACGAAGTTTTCTCTTTTTTATTATCTTCTTTGTTATCTTCTCGACGCGGCGAGCGATTTTTCTGGTCTTGGGTGGTAGTTTGAATATTATGGCTTCGAGCGTTTTTTCTTCAGCCATCACTCAAGCGCTTTCGATCCCGCAATTGTCATAAGGAGGTTTGTCTTATTTTTTCTCTTCGTGCTGTTAGCTTTTTTATAGTGTTTTTTTTTATATTTTATTTTATTTTAATAATGGAAGACGGACAGGGCGTTAGTGCCAGTATTAAATAATATTTTGTTAACGTTGGGTTGCACTTTTTTTACTATGTAGAGATTCAAGGATTTTTAGTCTACGTGTACAATTATTTTTTTGGATGATTTTAGTGTTAGTTGGTAGTATTTCCTTCATTTCGGGTGATTTTATAGTTTTTGTGTGAGATTATATGTCGTTGAATAGCGTTGAATAGCGCTTGTGTCGTTTAGGTGGTATGTAAGACGTCGGGAGAGGGTTGTTATCATATGTCATATGTGACCGATAGAGCAATCCTCCTCCACATTGATGATTACCGGAAAAGGACGAAACATGTGCATGCGGATAACAATTTAATAATATTTATTATAGTATTGTATATACAGGGTGAGTCAAAAGTAGGTGGACAGTAAAAAACATTTTTTTGTCGAAGTGTAAGAGGCAGACTACAAAGCTGTGTAAATCAAGAAGGAAAATGCTTTTTACTGTCCACCTACTTTTGGCTCACCCTGTATATATATATATATATATATATATATATATATATATATATATATATATATATATATAATATATATATATATATAAATTCTTATGTACGAATATTTATGCGGTTTTCAGTCAAGTACGCCGATTGTCCTTGAGGTTAAGATTATTACTGGTTAACTGTATGAGTGTCTGGTTATAGAGTCAAGTTCAAAGGTGTTGAATATTAATTGCTCAGTCAGTCTCCGCCCGCATTCTCTAATTAGATATCATGTTAAACGCAATCTTCTACCCTAGAAGTAAACTTATTAGATATTGAATAATTACGCATTCTAGTCTTTCAGTGTAAGAGGCTAGAGTTCAAACCTGTGAAAAACAAAACAAAAACGAAATTCCAATATTGATTTAATAGACAAGCAGACATCAGCCACCCCCATCCACGACGCTACCTGGAAAAATCCACATCACCGACTCATTCTGTTGTAATCGATATCTATTTAATTGATCTGACCTTGAATAATCAAATTATGCGTTGCTCGTCTTCAAAATAGTTACATCTGCGCATGTCAAGTTACACATATGATTTTATGAATGAATAAAAACATTAAACGTGGAATGCGCAGAGAACGACGCATTCTTTTTTTATTACTGCGATTACTTGTCTACGCGTACAAACATTAAGGGAAATAAATCTGTATCGATGCTCAGACAGACGTCAGTTAAGAACGAACGCCCACCTATTTTCCCACTCACCCAACATATTTGGCTCCAGGTTAGAATAACTGATAAGTCAGTCACGTGCCTGCTAACAGACATGTGACCTACATATTATATACAAATACAATGTACCTTCGCATTTGAAATAGATAAGAATATATATTAAAAATAATATATATATATATATATATATATATATAATATATATATATATATATATATTTATATATATATATATATATATATATATTACAGAAAATCAAAAAAACATCGGTACCCTCGGTTTTAAATCCAAACAAAGGGGACTTATAATTGCCTTCCCTTACCGGGCTCTCTTCAGCTGTTTCCCTTTGTTCTGATTTGAAACCGACGGAACTAATGTTCTTTTGATCTTCTGTAATACATATATGAATAAATACTATGCTCTTATTTTTTTTTCTTAATAATCGAGTATTCTGCTATTGTTCTCTCACAGTAACCTTACACACACCCACACACACATATATATGTATGTATGTATGTATGTATGTATATATATATATATATATATATATATATATATATATATATATATACATAATTATTCTTCCCAACGTATACATTTTGTATATATGTGTGCGTAAATACTAAGTATATGATCACATGACGTTAAATTGGTTCATCTGACTAAACTAAACTATATACATACTTGTTCTCTTTTCCTTCCCACTTATAAAGTCTAACCCCCTTTCTCACTTTCTCACGCATAAACTCTCACCTCTCTCAGAGTATAAATTCTGTATATATGTATGTGTCTAAATATGAAATATATGTGCATGTGATGAAAGATTGCCGTGTCGCTTCTAAGCTGATTTCAATCGACTAAATTAAACCATATTTTTCTTCCTTTCCCTCTTCCACTTATAATCTCTACCCACACACACACTATAAACCCTAACCTTTCCCAACAAATTGTGTATATTTCTCTTGTTTCATTTAACGTCAATCGAAGTTCTCAGAAATTAAGGGCTCCCTTCTTGGCGCTAGCACTTGATCTCTATATGAGATATATAGATGTTCGAATATTCCATTAAAGTTCTCCTTTATCTCTCAAACGATGAATTATTAAAGAAGCTAACAACATTACTTTTCGTCTTTCCAATTGACCAGTTAACTATTTAATAGTATATCTTTCTTGTGGTCTCTTGGTCTTACCGGATTCAAGGACAAGAATTCATATAGTCTAGTGGAGTACTCAACTTAGTCCTGTTACAAGAGGCAAGATCACTAGGAGAAAGTTCACCATTCCTCGCATAAGCCAGTGTAAGGTTGTTATTTTATTTGTGCTGCGAATAATGTTATTTTGAATATTTAATCAGGGTTGTATTGTAGGGGCAGTATCCTCAAACAAGGTTGTCCTGACAAACCACTGTACAGAGAGATCTTAGCCACTCGAGAACAGTGTCTAGCAGGTATTCAAGTTCTCTTGTGTATATATGTGTATGTGCGTGTAAATATAAAGTAGATATGTATATGACGAGATATTAATATGTCGATAACCAGGCAGAATTATATTTTTCTACATACCCATAAAGTGTCAATAAAATTTTTACAACAAAATGCACTCCTGTCCCTCTCCATTACATGTCACCATATCCAAGCTGACCAATTTCTGAAATCTCAATTTAAAACACATCGTTTGGACTTAGATCTTTGGATTAAATCACATGGCTGTTTTGAATTTAGGATCTGTCGTTTTCTTATGAATGAATTTGTAAAACACAAACATTATTTTCCCCATTTGTCTACTTTTAACACTGTGGGCCCTGTGATCGTGTTGGATTGTTCAAGATTGGGCATAGTATTTCTTGAGTTAATCTCATTTCCTGGGCAACGCCGGGACACGGGTCAGATAGTTTGTTATGATATTTTCCCCTGCTATCACCTCCCACCGCACACACACACCATTCATTATATATTATATATATATATATATATATATATATATATATATATATATATATATATATATATATATATATATATATATATATATAATAATCCAGGCAAGGTAAGCATCCACAGGATAGTAATCCAAAGAATTTCAACCGGGCGTATTCCATGTTTGATCTAAGGTTAAGATTGGATTTTAACTCTGCCTGACGGGATCTCAGTTTGTGACAGCTGTTGATCAATAACATCGACGTGCCAGTGTTGCAGATGTTGTGCATGTCTGTGTAAATAAAAATAATTATAATTATATATATGTATATACTAAAATAATAACCGTTCCAGAAAATTGTAAGTAGTAAAATAGAAAATAGTAAAGTTAATTATCAAATCAGAACGGTTTTGCACCATTTTCATGTCCACTTACGAAGATTAAATCACGAATTTCAAATCCCGATTGCCCAAGAAATGTATCATAATTCAGAAGTAAACTGGCCAGTTTACTTCTGACATTCTGCTTCACATTTAAAGAGATCTTTTTGGCATATAAACGATTCGTATTTTCACTTAAATTCAGGATTATCCAATGACGATGAAACCCAAGCATCCCCAAGTATTTTATTTCATGTTTGTGTGGATTAAGAAATTTTTTTTTTTAATAAGTGAATGAAAATAGCAAATAAAATAAAGAGAAGGATTAGATTTGTAGAGATTCATTTGTCATTTTGATATTTACTTGCATTTGCAATGGTTTGTAATTACTGCTCGCTTACACTTCTTTTTAAAACTCTTCGTTAAAACACAAAATACTGGCTTTTTTAGTTGCATTATGACCTTCAAATCAAAAATGTTTCTCAGATGCCATTAATTAATCTGATCTTTAAGAATTTGTCATAAGTTTGTAATTAGGTTCACGCGAAGACATTGATTTCTTATATTGTTTTCAATTCATCAGTCCATAGTTACTTTTGCTGCGTATATCATATTGATATTCTTTTTATATAAATGAGATTGCTGATTGGATAACGGGAAATGTATCACAGGATTGGAAATTAGATGAAAAGGGATTTGATTAATTATAAGGATGGCTCGACAAGTATGATTTTTACATTGGACTTGAAGCTGACCATGTTTTATTGAGCATGGAAGTAGTCTCCCAGTGACGTGTCCCACTGATGAGAAGTTCTTGAAAAGAAGCTTTGTTCATTAAAGTTTCGTTATGAACACGGGGGGAAAAAAAGGAAGTTCTTTACAGTGGTGAAACCTAGAGGAGACATGCTGTGAATGTTTTACAGATGGGGTGTGACAAGAAATCTCACCGAAGTCAAACTTACAATTGCAAGCAATTATTTTTTTAAATACCGTGATTCTTGGTCAAAAACTATTTTATATATGTGGGAGTATTCGCTGTGAAATTTAGGAGCTATGAATTTTCGGGGAGGGAGACTTTGGGGGGATGGAAATAGTAACTATAGCAGAATTATATATATATATATATATATATATATATATATATATATATAAAGAGAGAGAGAGAAAGAGAGAGAGAAAGAGAGAGAGATGAGTAGTAAGAGATGTAGAGGGATAGAGATACGGAGAGAAGGAAAAAGTAGTTATTTATAGGGTTGTAAAATAAAATTCTCAATATCGTTATATATATATATATATATATATATATATATATATATATAAATACTTCCATTTATAATGTAGTGTCATGTTTTCACGTCACAATCGAACCATACATTTGAATTGTAATGACTGTTTCGTTTGAAAAAGAAACAAAATTCTTTTCACGTCGCAAACGGACTAAATCTTTTCAAATATTGTACTTGTATGTTATATATATATATATATATATATATATATATATATATATATATATATACTACTTTAATTGTCACGTCTCTCCCGCGTAAATTCTTTAAACACGTTAGCTAGACTTCTAATAGAAATGTCCTTTTCTACGTCATCAAATACGTCCCACATTCAATGTCGCCACAATCGTATACAGTGAATAGTACACTTTCGATATTAAATAACGTCAACATGGTTGATTAACGTTCCAATAAGACAACTTCAACCAAAGCATTTCTTCCATGAGTACAAATATAACATAGGATTGAATAACATTGCCTCAACTCATTATTTATATATTCACAAATAGCAATGTGTCTGAAATACCGATACTTGATTCGGATATATCTATTTTTTTGTTTCTTCCTTCTAATATGTTATTCGCACGAATATATTTTATTTCACTTGGCTTTTTTTTTCTGAAAATACTTATTACGGCTAAGAAAGCTGATAGAGTGAAAACATTTTCCCTTATTTGCTGAAACAGCTGGAAGGGAAGTTATCGTGTGCAATTATACTGAGTTATCTCCCTTAATTTCTTCAAAAATATATGTATACGTATATATAGTATTTAAATTATGCGATTTCAAGCCGCCACATTAATTACACATGATTATTTGTTCTTTAATATTAATCAATAAGCGTCAAGTACTAAAACGAACTTTTAGAATATTCCTACTTCACAAAATAATCTGATTACGAAATTAAATTTCCGTTTTTCGTAAACACACCTTCTTTTTTTTTCTTTTTCTTTTTTGTTTGACTCCCGGGCCACAGCTGGTATGAATCACTAGCAATAGACATAAAATATTTGTAATTCTTAAAATACACTAAAGGAGCAAAATGTAGTATTTGTTCTGATACTGCACTTAATCTTTTCTGGCCTCGGTCAGTAAAGGAAAAATCCTTCTAGATTGAGACAATTTTTATTTTTGTTGTAACCTCTTTTTGGGGAGCTGAATTTTCTCGACATTAAAACATCGACTTTGTGTCGAACCCTGCACTTTTGGGGAGACAAGTAAATAAGGACACTAAAGGGCGTCAAACACAATTGATCCCAACCTTCCTTGGAGCTTTCTCTACCCATCTCCCCCGCCAAGAAAACGGCAATTGGCCTTGATACCCACTTATTTACCCCCACGCTCCGCCACAAGTGGCAAAGGTCCCCTAACCTGTCGTAATAGATTGGGTTGACGGTTGAATTATAAGTTGCATTCGACGCTAATAAACTACTTAAATGAAGAATGAGATTCTGAAGAGAAAGGAGAAATAATTAGGAAGTGAAAGAAAGAAAAAATGAAGATCGATAGAAAAAGGGAAAGAATAAGGAACTAATAGCAATCAGTTTTGGAAGAAGAAGAAGAAGAAGAAGAAGAAGAAGAAGAAGAAGAAGAAGAAGAAGAAGAAGAAGAAGAAGAAGAAGAGGAAATACAGAAATAATTGAGAGAAAATAGAAAAAAAAATGAATGAGGTTATTTTTATATGGCTCCCAAATCGAGAGCAAATATAGCACACATCCACACTGAAAGGTGTATCATTCTTCTGGTAATAGAAATAGAGAGAACTAAGGATAAGAAAGAAGAAGAAGAAGAAGAAGAAGAAGAAGAAGAAGAAGAAGAAGAAGAGGAAGAAAGCATAGAGAGATTAAGTATTAACCGTAAAATGAGTGATAGATAGATAGATAGATAGATAGATAGATAGATAGATAGATAGATAGATAGATAGATAGATAGATAGATAGATGTAGGATTTCAAATCCAACAGTATATTTCTAGAGTAGATGTTACTTCTTAAAAGATGTCCGTGTTATACATATACAATATTCCAGCCTCGTAGATATTATTATTATTCATTTATAACGGTCTAAGAAAGGCACGGGTATCTTTTAAACAGCAACGTTTACTATAATTAAAAATATAAATATACAGATAAGGTGGCGCAAAAAGGCTGGAATATATATATATATATATATATATATATATATATATATATATATATATATATATATATATATATATATGGATATATGGAGAGTGAGAGAGAGAGAAGGAGAGAGTGAGAAATAGTTTTAGGAAAAATGTAAAAGAAAGACAGAAAGAAGTGGTGTAAGATAGATAAAAAGAGGGGGAAGGACGAGAAAAAAAGAAAGAAAGAAAGTAAAAAGAAGACCAAGTATAAAAGAAGAAAAGGAAGAAGAAGAACAACAACAACAAAGGAAAGAAGTAGTAGTAGTATTAGTAGTATCAGATGAATAGTAGTAGAAATAGTAGTAGTAGTAGTAGCAGTAGTAGTAGTAGTAGAAAAGGACGGAGACGAAAAAGTAGAAGAAACAATGTAAAGTGCACTGCATATAAGTAACTAATATTAATGCGCGTTAATAAAAAAAGGTTGAACACGAATTGTACCAAAATATAGAAGAGAATAGATTATGAGATGAAAAATGTAGAAAGATTAAGTTCAAAAAGCTAAGGAATGAGTATAAGATAAATCAAGAGTGGTACATATAGAGAGAGGGGGAGTCAGAAATAGACAAAGGAAGAGAGAGTCCAGAAAGAAAGGAAGAGCGAAAGAGGGCGTCAGAAAAGGTGGCTCAGATAGAGAGAAAGAGAGATAGGGTCAGAAAGGGAAAAAAGGAGAGAGTCAGAAAGGCTGACAGGGAGAGAGAGAAAGTAAGAAAGAGAGAAAAGAGAAGGAGGGTCAGATAGAGAGTAAGGGACAGATGAAAGGCCAGACAGGGACAGAGAAAAAGTCAGAAAGGAGGAAAGAGAAAGAGAGAGAATCAGAAAGTAATAAAAGAAAAGAAAGTCAGAAAGGGAGAAAGGGAGAGAGAGTCAGAACGGGAGAAATTGGGAAATAGAGAAATGGTCAGAAAAGGGGTAAGAAAAGGGAGAAAGAGAGAGAGAGAGAGTGAGAAATAGAGACACAGAGTGAGGGAGTCAGAAATGGAGAAAGGGAAAGAACGAGAATCAGAAAGTAAGTAAGGAAGAGAAAGAGGGGGAGAGAGTCAGAAAGGGAGAAAATGTATAGATATAAAGGAGAGGGGGCATAAAGAATGATAAGTGAAATATAGCTGTAGAATATGAATAAACAGACACTCAGAGAAAGAAAGAAAAATACAACAGTTGGCGCAGTCAAAGCTTTTCATAAAATGCATTACAAAAAAAATCGATCGTTTCGTTTTTTTTTTGTTTTTTTTTGTTCTATATTGTTCCCCTTCTAATGGATCGATTCTATGTAGGTTTGAAGTGAACGAAGTCAATGGCTGACATTCACGGAGTGCATGCGTGCAATGGCGGTAGGCTGGTCGGATTGGGACAGGCAGGGCTCGAGTCTGTTTGGCACCACGCCAATTCATACCCTACCTTGAAACACGAACAAAGAGTTCGGAGGAGGAAGGGGGTTTGCTGACCTCTACCTTATGCCAAATGGAGACGGGAGTGTTTTTGACCATCAAGACCCACACCCGTTCTTCAACGACCATCGTCGACCACCAGCCGACAGCAGCAGTTGTGAGTGGCTGGAATGGTATGTCGGCCCATTAGTCGACGGTCAAGAAAATCGGACAGCGGGCGGTTGGTTAGGTACTGGCGGTGTGCAGGGTGGCTGATTCGTTAAGAGGAGAGGTTCCGGTTAGAAGTTTCTACAAGCAAACGAACAATGAACATTCACCAATTGGAAAAGTGTTACTGGGTTTTAACAAATGTCACAATTGAATATGTTTTCAGCAACTTAATCCGTTCGATCAAGTTGTTGAAATGTGAATGTGTTTTCATGAAAAATAATTTCAATTGCAATAATCCGTTCTGAAATCAAAAACAAATGCACCCATTATGTTTCGGATTTTTCCTTCTAGATGAACATTGATTATTAGTCCAAATGATCTAAATAATACAAATGTAGCCATTGTCAAATATTTTAAGTGAAAACGTTGCACATTTTAATAAATATCGTCGTCGTCATCATCATCATCATCATCATCATCATCATCATCATCATCATCATCTACTAACTAGGGGTTTTCATATGAGTCATCATCGGCAATTGCTCACTGGCAACCCCCAGTGGTTTTCTCTGAAGTCTGAATGACAACACGTTGCCTCAGATTTCTCGCATTCTCTACCTCTGTCGATGGCCATTGCAAATTATTTTGGGTCATCGCAACAGCCATTTACCATCGATTTCTCGCTAACAACGCCCGTTGACTTTCACTGGAATTTGGGTGGCAATAAGCCTCCTCAAGGTTCCAGTACTCTCGCACATCTTTAGTGGAGGTCTGTTTCGGACTCACCCTTCTCGATCTTTCCATCCTACTTGACTTGGTATCAGCATGTGTATGTGTTATTATGTTTGTTTTTGTATTGTTTTCCCCACCCCTCCCCCCTTTCCATTTATATGTTGCTGGTCAGCGTTTGTGGGTTATGTGTATTCGTGTGCGCATTCAATAACTTTCCTTGATATTTCTGCTGTTTCTATATTTGCCGTCTGTTGTATGGTCTTAATTTTCCCTTTGATTCCAATTTCTCCTCATCTTTTGTCCGTGGTTGTCGGGACTCTGCCTAGTGTTCCTATAGTTATTCGTATTATAGTGATATTCTAAATGTTCCATATTCCTTTCAGTTTTCTGATCAGTTCCATATATTTGCTTTGTTTTTTCTGACTCTTTGGTCTTCAGTATGTGCGGTTGCTTTTCACTATGTGAACTGCTGGGACAGCGAAATCTACGGTTTGGGCAGTTTTTTTCCTTCTTATTGACTATAATCACGTCGGTCTTCTTCGCTAGATGTTTTTGTCTGTTTGTCCATCCACGTCCAAAAGAATGTTGTGATTTGCGTTTTCCAACATTGTCTTCGGTGTGTGCTTGTACCATTTGTCTGCGCGTTCAAAATGCAGGCATTTGCATGGTTATTAGTGGGCTGCGTTTCCCATGCAGTTGTGTCTGCTTCTGTGTTCTTTCTCGGCAAGTTTGCCTCATTCAATTATTATATGGATTACTGTTTCGTTTCTTTGCCTACAGAGTCTATATTTACTGCTTTCCTGGAGTCTGTCTATTTTTGGTTTGATATATTTAATTCTGATCGCGTTGTTCTCTGTGGCTGTCAGCAGAGATTCCGTTTCTCTATTTGGGTTTCTTTTTTGTAACCGTGCCCAGGTATTTTCATGGGTATTTTCTCTGGCTTTTCATATGAACCGGTCATGCAGCTGCTCTTTCCCCATTTTTCTCGTCTTTTTGTATTCAGTTCGTTGCTCCCGGTATTGTCTATTTTGGTGGTGCCTCTTGCTAACATGATCAATCTTTCCGCGTTCTGGGTTATTTATTTTTCGTGTCATCCACACAGTCTTCTATACTTTCGAGTTCTCGTCCCACTTTCCCCCCCCCCTTTTACATAGAGACTATCAGTATCATCCTGCGGGTATAGCGCATTATGCATGGTCATTAGTTTCCTAGTCTTCTGGTCCATATGCCGAAGTTCTTCTTTTGTCCAACCTGTGAAGGGTGCAGAATATTCTTACTAGGGACACTTCCCGGTTATTGATTTTTTTTTATCAGGTTACTACTATATAATTTGGTTACTGAGAGTTTTCTTCTCCTTCTTAGGTATTCTTTTCCAATCTTCTTTTTCATTTCTCTTGATTTGATTATGCTTACTTCCAAAACTCACAGATTTTTATAGGTCATTTTCTTCTCATCTCATCTTAGTAGTAGTAGTAGTAGTAGTAGTAGTAGTAGTAGTAGTAGTAGTAGTAGTAGTAGTAGTAGTAGCGGTTGTAGTGGTGTTTGTGATAGTGGTGGTGTTTATTTTTACTGTTTTTCACCCGAAACGAGACATATTGCTACTGAATCGTAAGGAGCTACTTTGATTAGGGCCAACATGGGTAGAGAGTTTGGCAGCAAGATGTTGTTGTTGTTGTTGTCGTTGGTGGTGGTAGTGGTGGGGGTGGTGATGGTGGTGGTGGCCAATAACACTTGAAAACTGTGAACAAAATAAGCGTAGATCGGCCAGTTTAGAAACAGATGTTTCTCTCGAGAAACTTCGACTAGATTTGTTTTCACCTCGACTGTTGTTCCTAGTAAAGCAAAAGGGATGTGAAAATAAATGAACCCGAACAATAGTTGACAAAGTCATAGGTACAAATCCATGTGGAAGGGTGGATGCATTAAGAAAATCTTTGTCTACAAGAAAAATATAAAATGCATGTAAAATTGATTTACTTCGTTAGAAGCAAAAGCGAGACCGACTGTTTTTTGACGCATCGACTCTCAATTGGACAGATGTTCAACCAATCACAGCATAAGAGATATTCATTTTCAAATATCGTGCGTAGTATAAAACCGCAAATACAGCGTTTTCCTTTATCTGTTCCGGTATTTTTCATTCAGAGACAACACCCGTGCATACGATACATCCTGTCTAGGCCCCATTTGGGCAGAAATCCACTCGGCAAGTAACACGCACACATATGACGAGGGGCATTCACGAACCACTTTACGCTTAACGAAAGCACATACACGCCGCTCACCAAACGTAGGTAGACTCTCACTGACAAAACACGCACGCTAGTCATACACACATAGACGAACACGCCCATCCCATTTACGCACACGCCCATCCCATTTACGCACACGCCCATCCCATTTACGCACACGCCCATCCCATTTACGCACACGCAAAACAACTCATTTACTCGGTACGTTCTTTGGACTCTCTGAACTCCCATTCATTGCCAACACTTTATTTTGCATTGTCTTAACAATTTGTCAATAAAAATGAATTTTTTGGTATGGAAAGACTTTTCATTCTTTCTTTTCATGATGTCCTATCTTCAACAACTTTATCAGATAAGTGGGCTATTAATGAACAATTCAACTAACGGTCGCGATAACATGAATAAGTTGATTTTAAGCCTCACCGGCTGTGATCCTCAATCTATTGTTATACAAAATGTGAGTTTATCAACGTTTGTTTCTGTAAGTTTTTTTACTTTAATAACACAGTTATTTTAATGTTACTGCCTGTTTCGTTGTTTTCCGTATTGTTCACCTTGACGGTGATTTTGGCGACACTAATCAGCCTCTATATTTTTGTCATGTTTTTCTACTTTTTTATGCTATCGTCCACGCAGACTTTAATACTTACCAGTCTTTTTCCCCTTTCTTTCATTTTTACACGGTGTCGGTCACTATCATCATTATGACCAATGCAGTGTTTATGGTCATTAGTTTGCTGGTACTTTGACCGAAGTATCTGAGTTCCTCTTTAGTTCACTTTACATATGATAATGTTCAAGTGTTTTTTCCTTTTTATTATGTTTCTACTATATAATTTACTTTTAAAAAGTTTTCTTTTTTCGTTTCATGTATTATCTGCTAATAATCGTTGTACTCTCTGTTAATAGTATGGTGTTCGCTACCAAAATGTGAAGGTATTAATACTTTTGCGTTCACAAAGTGCTCTCGATGACATGATTTCCGTTGTTTTGGGGTTTCCTTTCTTCATCTTGGGTTGTGCACATTTTTACATTTCAAATTCCTATATACTGTCTAAATATTCTAGTTGTGCCTTTCATCATCTATTGCTTTTTGAAAATCGTCTAACATCATCAATATGTTACATAGTAGTACTCGTGTTAATGGAAAAGTTAAAGAGGAAAGAGAGTCAGAGAGTTACACCGGACAGTAGTTATGCAAATAACGTGACTTCCGGTAGGATCCTCTCACTTTCTTAGCCGGCGAGACTTGAACGAGGAAAAGCGTGATTTTTGTGTGCTGCCCCAAGACGGGGACAGCACTCGTCAGGCGACTGATATAGTGAAGTCTTCCTCTCTCTCTCTCTCTCCCTCTCTCTCTCTCTCTCTGTATATATATATATATATATATATATATTTCAATTCTGTCCTTTTGAATACACCTTTTCATAAATTTATAAACAAATGTCGGCGTGGTTTTGTATGGTCGAACAAAAATGCCACTGGAGCTCACAACTATGATGATGACGGGTACGACGACGACGATGCGATCAACTCGCGTTGGTAAAAGACTTTATACACCCATTGCTAAGCGTGTATAGAACACACACACACATATACATATATATATATATATATATATATATATATATATATATAACAAAAGTAGTAGCGATAGAGAATCTCTCTGAAAAATGTCTCTCTGTATCTGCCATTGTCAGGTGTTATACTCTATATGTTTGCGCCTGGCTCTATTGTTCCATTGCTTTGTCCATAAATTTGGCAATTTTGTCTCGTATTGTAAACGTTTTTAAGCATTCAATGATCCATTTATTTAGGAATAATGTCGTACGATTCATTTTAGTTGACCCGTGCCTTATCTTCTTTTTCTGGTGTTCATTTTATTCAGTTTCTTTTTACGTCTCCTTCTATTAAAGGATAGTAGATCTTTCCGCTAAGGTGTGCTTGAAAGATGTTCTACAAGATCGATATGCAGGTTATCGGTCTGTGATTGCTTTGGATCGTTCTTTTCTCACTATCTTTCTGAATTAATGCTGGTGTCCCTGAAGCTATCCATTCCTCTATGCCTATTTCCAAAATATATATCTTTAGATTTTCTGCTCGTCTTTTATGTCGGGGATCTAATTTCTTAAACCGGAATAAGTGTACCCAGTTATTACAACGTAGTTTTTAGTTTGCCATTTCCGTCTTGAGGGTTTTCTCATTAGTTTCAGTTTCTGCTGTTTTTTCAATTTCCTGGATATTTATCTTTATGTTTTTCAACCACTCAACTTTCCTGTTGGGCTCTTGGTTTTCCCCCATTTATTGCTCCAGAAGTGTCTAGTTTATTTTGAGACCGATAACTCTGTGTGTGTCTTTGTTTCAATTACGTTATGATAAAACTGGCTTTCATTATTTGTGAAAGTTATGTTTTCTTTTCTGTTGCTTTTCTTTGTTAGCATATTTTGCTCTAGTTATTCATTTTTCTTGGTTGAAATATCTTTTTGTTTTTTTTAGCTGTCGTTGTTTTCTAGTTTTATTTCACAGCTTTGACTTTTATTTTTATTTTTTTAAATTGCAAATGCCAGTTTACTTTCACATCCGGGCCAATTCGTTTTACTATTTTGACGGGTTTATAAGTACCGATTTGATCCAAGTATAAAATAAGTTGTTCAAGCATGTAATGTTGGTGTCTGTGTGTACTTTCGTCCAATCTTCGTTCTGTATGGATGATACTATATTCAGTCATGATTTTCTTTGATGCTTCCAATTTCTTCTGCGTGTCTTGTGGTCAATGATTTCTACAGCTTCAGTATTCGTATTGTGTCGTATTTCTACCTGTGTATTTTCCGAGGGAAACATTTCTCGGCGTTCTGTTACTTTACTTAACTTACCGTGTAATTTAATTAGCTCTAACTGGAAGAAGCGTTTTCTTTTAAAGGTGTGTCTTGTTTTATCTGCAATCCTCTGTTCCGTTGCATAGAAGTCTATTTTCCATGGACTCATCATGCGGTCCAAGTATCGTCTTGGTGTGACGTTGCTTTTGTAATAGCATTCCACAAGTAATCTATTTTCTTCCGTGGTTAATTTAATCCTCTGCCTTATCTTTCGTTTACTGTATTATTATTATTATTATTATTATTATTATTATTATTATTATTATTATTATTATTATTATTATTATTATTATTATTATTATTATTATTATTATTATTTATGGTGTTGTTGTTATTATTATTGTTGTTATTATCATCATCATCATCATCATCATCATCATCATCATCATCATCATCATCATCATCATCATCATCATCATCATCATCAAACATTGCATTTATAAGCTTGTTGTAAATACGAGACTAACCTTTGACATCCATTAATATAAATAGATTAACATTAATATTTATTCATATAAATAGATATTACCATTTTGGTAATGTTGATATATGTGTAGTTATATTTTACGTAAAACTGTCAAGAAATGAAAAGAAAAAGGAAAGAAATTCGCCTGTGTGATGGTGTGTGTGCACTTTTTCTTAACTTACAATTCTTTAATTGAATTTAAAAACGATAAATAAAATAAACTGAAAGTAGAAGTTAGTAACCCTTTCCCTTTTTTATGAACTCTTCCTTATGCCTCGTATATATGTATTTCCTGTTAGTTTTACTAAAATTACCTCCCCTGAAAAGCAATCAGCAAATATTTTAAGAAAACTTTAATAATTTATCTATTTTTATTAAATACCTTTAATTAATTACTAAATAGCTTGACAAAAATATTGCATATATATGGCAAAATAGGACACTAAAATAAACGAAAGAATAACGCCAAATATTAAGTTAATATAAACTGAGTAAAAATAGCTAAGCAAATTAGGCAAGTAAAAAGTTTGCCTTTCAGCTTTTCGTCTCTACGATAAATTTCAAAATACTATGTTGCATTATTGATTTAAATAACAGTAACCCGTTTTGATGGTGATATAGAAGTGGTAAAGGAAAAAGACGTTTGCATATATATATATATATATATATATATATATATATATATATTAATCAAGTTAAATTATGTTAATAAAATGAACATAAAAACAATATTTTAAAGTGCTCAATACCAAGCAGTGCATTTATACATAAACAATATTACAGTCTTACGTCTATCAACCAACGTGTCTATCTTACAAAATATCTTCAAAGAGGGTATTTGTTGTAGAATTGAAACGTTTGTCGATTGACGTAAAACTGTAATATATATATATATATATATATATATATATATATATATATATATATATATATATATATATATATATATATATATTTACGCTTATCTTTGGTTATTGTCGACCGATATTTACCGGTCGTTTTTATTATTTATCACTACCCTGAACGGTTTGTTAATTTTAAGAATATGCAGAGGACCGCATTTTCAAATTCGCCCTAATCGGACGAGCCATCAATATTTGTATATATAGATTTTTTTATTACTTAATTTATAAATTAATTTTTGTATACAAATTTATTTAATATATTATTAAATTGCTTTTTGCATTCACAAAGGTAACGTTTGTGCACGGAAAAAGTAATGTATCAATATATATTTATCTATATTTACAATTATTATTATTATTATTATCATTATTATCATTATTATTAATATTATTATTATTATTATTATTTCATGTATCCACATATCATATTATAAGGAGATATAATAAATTATGTATCGATTTTCAGTAATAAGTTCAATTTGCTTAATACGCGAGCAGAGCTAAATAGAAAGTTATGAAAATATATTAATTGCAATTAAGTTACACAGAAGCGTTTGCGTTTCATCCCCGTCGCGAATTATCAGGCTATATATATATATATATATATATATATATATATGTTTTTTTTAATTTTAACTTTTGTAAAAGAAAAAGTAATAGCTAAAAGTAAAAATATACGCCAAACCACACCAAATAGTCGGACATTGTCCCAATCCTTATACATAGCTGTTTTTGGCAAGCGTCAACGTCAAATCGACTGTTGTTGTATTTTCTGTCATTCTGTAAACTATTGTCGCCCGGTCTTATCAGATTGCGGATCTTTCCGTAAACATATGTGAACTGTTATCAGTAATATTATCCCATACGCGCCTTTCCGCCACCGTAGATTGACTGCTAAAGATCTTTCATTTTCTGTTAATTACATATTCTCTAGAGAGAAGACTGATAAACGATGGCAGGTCTAAATGGAGCGGCCATCATGCGTATAAATATGACATTATCTTGAGCTTTTTCTATGTATCGAAATATCTACCTAGTATATATTATATAACTATGTCATTCCTAGCGAGCTATCTGTATATATTATGCATATATATATATATATATATATATATATATATATATATATATATATATATATATATATATTAAAGAAATAAAGATGAAGTTAAAAAATTGCATGAAATTACATTAAATTACATAAAATTGATACAAATTTTATTACATCGAAAGTTCAGATGCAAGGAGTTACACTAATCCTTAAACTATGTTTCTTAAAATATTGAACCTCTTCTCGTCAGAGGATATAATTCGGTAATGTGAACTTTCGATGTAATAAAATTTGTATGAATTTTATGTAATTTTTTGTAATTTCATGCAATTTTTTATCTTCATCTTTCCTTCTTTAAAATTGATTCCGCTACTCAACGTATTGAGCGTTACTTTATCACGATAGATCACTTCACGATACATCACTTATCGTTAATTCTATTATTATTACATATATATATATATATATATATATATATATATATATATATATATATACATTTATATATATATATATATATATATATATATATATATATATATGTATATATATATAGAAAAAGACTTTAGCTTTTATTAATATATATATATATATATATATATATATATATATATATATATATATATATATACTATTAAATGCGGACGCACGTGTATTTATATTCTTAACTATAAACTTGGAAAAGTACAGGACAAGTTGAATCAACTCTTAAAATATTGAAGCTTGAATTGAGATCTGAGGAATTAAATGTACAATAATAAAATCACACTTAATCACAAGGTTGCTAAAATGGCAGACATATGCAATGGTTTTTCTTGTGTATTGATGTTTTGTATTAACACAAGAATAACATAAAACACTCTTAATACTTAATTATTTAATTGTCTGGTAGATTTCGTCTAACTAGTTACCTCAAGTAAACAGAAAAAGTGATGACTTAGGCAAATTAACAAGTTAGGCTAATTGATTTTTTACTTGATTTAGTGACTTGACCACTAAACTTTTATTACTTTATCACTAAATTTTTAAATTTTCTTTTTAAAATAAAGTTGGAAAATGTTTTTGGAAATTTTGAACATTTAAAAAAATCTATTTGTCAGTTAAAAGAAATGCAAAAAAATACTACAATTAGAAAAAGTTTTTTAAAAAAATAGAAGTTGGAACAAAATGGCGCTGACAATATGAGAGAGTTGACTATTAGGAAAAGTTGAATGTAAGTCAATTATGTCAAATTTTGGTTTAATTTTTTTTCATTAAAATAAAAAAAAATACATGTGCTTCGCATGTAACACAAAAAAACAAAATGTCATGACCTGTGCAGTATGGATACCTTGTTAAATACAGTCATATTCTATAGCTGAGTAGAGTCAGCCACAGAATGAACTCCACTCGAGGTAATGTGGTAAAGAGCTTTCGCTCATGGATTCTTCACATTTTGAATGATGCTTTAAGAAAATTATACTTTATTTAATGAATCACCAAATTCATTATTGTTTATTATTCTCTTCATATTTCTAATTTTACTCTATATTAAATTCTTCAAATCTCAATTCAAGCTTCAATATTTTAAGAGTTTATTCCAATTGTCCTGTACTTTTCCAGGTGCATATTTAAAAATATTAATACATATGCGTCCACATTTTTCAGTCTAGTCAACTTTTGAAGTCATTGTAGTTCTCGAATGTACAATGTATTTCTTATAGTTATTTAAAAAGGAACAAATAACAAGACCCCAAAGTATCAGTGATTAGGTTCACTTGAATCACCTGGACTTTGAGTTGGTGGAAATATTAGTAACAATTGTTAATTGAGTTGAACCAATACTCATTATGACATCACAATAATGAAAGCATCTAATTCGCTAGTGAAGTAGCCTTGAATTTTTAGTTCTTATCTGTTGAAAAAATGTAATTCAAACTTACCTTTCTATCTGTCTTAAAGTACAAATAAGGAATTAAAACTAACTTCATTATAAAAAAAATGTGTAATCAGTATACTTCGTATAATTATAATTTTTGTAACTTTGTCTCTATGGGTAGTACTGAATCAAGTAGTAGGGCAAACATGTAAATATGTTTGCCCTACTACTTGATTCAGTACTACCCATAGAGACAAAGTTACAAAAATTATACTGTAATAAATTTGAATTTAACTTTAAACATTGCGTTAGCAACAGCAATAACTTCACTTGTACATTTTGAAACCAAAAGAATTGTTATCATAATATAATCAAATGAAACATTTTCCTTTTATGGACAGCCCTACTACATGATTTAGTACTGCCAATAAAGACAAAGCACAAATGACTATATCCCAATCATTACAAATTTAAATTTCACAAATCACGTAATAATACATGTCTCAATAAAGCTTGCAATGAAGGTATAATAGATTTCTCAATAAAGCTTGCAATTAAAAATAACTCATCTTTTTTATATAAAAAGTAAAAGTACATTATTAGAATAGTCAATTAAAAAATGTCCTTTTTTGTACAGTCCTACTACATGATTCAGTACTGCCCATAGAGACGAAACAACAATTAACTATACTTTAGTAATCAATGTAGAGAATAAGTTTAAAAATGAAGTTATGTAGAAATAATGAATAGAAAACAATAAAAATATATTTACTTATATAATTTATACAAAACTATTTTAGAATATCATTAAAAAGGACATCAGATTTTCCTGGACAACTCTACTACATGAGTCAGTACTGCCCATAGAGTCACAAATAAAAATATTCTATAAATTAATAGAGAGTTTTACTTAAATAAGTTAAGAAGCAAAATAAATAATGGGGTGTTTTAGCACTTATACCCCCCTTTAAACTCTCTAAAATCCCCCAAAAGTTCTTATTATTTAATTCTTCTTTTTGTTGTTCTTTTAAATAAAATGTCTTGTTTTTTTATTTCAATTATAATTTCCTATATATAGGAAGTTTACGTCTCTGGTGTTCAAAATAATCGAAAGTTTACAGAGGCGCCTAATTTCCAATGTACAGTATCAATATTTTTATTCAATTAGTAATAAGTTAAGAATTGTCAAAAATAATAATATTTCTCATATCTAAACGTTATATTTTTTAAATAATAAAATATATTTTTTCTTATTAGTTATATTTTATAATTTCAGGGTGTTTTTCTTTTTTTTTAATAAATTCAAATTAAGTGATTTTCAAAATTTTTACAAATTTTCAGAATTATAATTTTAAATTAAAGTAAAATATAATAAAAATATGCTGAATATTTTAAATTCAAATATAAATAAGTTCAGAATAATTTTGATTTTCAGAATAAGTTTCAGAATAATGAGAAGAAATTTCATTTTCTGACTTTCAAATAAGTTTAAATAATTTATTATTATTTCATAGATCAATTATTATTGGCTTCAGTCTTAATTCTATTTTCAGAATTGCAATTTTCATAATGAAGTAAAATAAGACAAAAATGATTAATATTTCAAATTCAAATAGTAATAAATTCAGAAAATATCTGATTTTTAGAATAATGTCAGAACAAGTTTCAGAATAATAAGAATAAATTTCAATATCTAAGTTTCAAATAAGTTTTTTTAAATTTATTATTTCAGAATAAATTCAAATATTATAAGTAATTTAGTATTGCCTTCAGTAAAAATTCTATTTTCGAATTTTAATTTTCACAATAAAGGAAAATAAGATAAAAAAATCTGTTGAATATTTGCATTTTTTATATTCAATAAATTCAGAAAAACTTTGATTTTCAGAATAATTTCAGAATAAGTTAGAATCATTTTCAGAATAATAAAAATGAATTTCAATTTCAGGTTCAAAAAATTGTAAATTATTTTAGAAAAACTAAAAAATAAGTTACCAAATAATAAGTTAATTATTTAAAAATCAATTATGTATTTCAAAATAAAATGTAATTTTCAGAGTTTTAATTAAGTTAAAAAAAATGATTAAAAAATAAGAATAAATTCTATATTTCAAAAATAATTTTCAAAATTTCGAAAGATATTCTAATATTTTTTCAGTAAAATTATATTTTTATTGACTCCAGTATCAATATTATTTTCAGAATAATTTTAAAAATATTTTTTAAATTACAAGTTTATATTTTTTCCATGAATAAGACAACCACATCAGGTAATTCGGGAGGAAATTTAGTATGTTTTTTCTGGATAATGTTGTCACTAATTTCCAAGTTTCAGTGCCATTTTTGACTAGACAAGTATAATGACCTGCCTTAGATGATGCTCCCTTATCGAGAATGGCATATTTTAATGTAAAATTAGTTCTATATGTTTTTGCTGCTCTTTAGAACTGAAGTTCATAATATCCCGATTAATTATTGGTTCTCCTTCATGATTAATCAAAAATCTATTAATTGAGATGACTAGATATTTGAACTCATTAGTGAATTCAATTTTTGGGGTTAACTTGAGTTCAGTATTTTCTGAACAAGTATACCAGTATTTAATCAAAGTAGTTGTTGAAAGTAAATATCTAAATTGTTATGTGCAACTAATATGATTTAATTTAAAAACTTCTTTTGTTTCAAAAGGGTACAAAAGAATCTAAAGTTTACGACCGCGTTTCTGGTGTATAAAAGAATCGAAAGTTTACAGAGAGCCTATTTTGTACAAAAGAATTGAAAGTTTACAGAAGCGCTGTGGTGTACAAAAGGATTGGAAGTTTACGTCAGCGCCTCTGGTGTACAAAAGAATCAAAAGTTTACGGACGCGCCTCTGATATATAAAAGAATCGAAAGTTCACAGACGCGCCTCATTTGTACAAAAGAATCGAAAGTTTCCTAGCGTGCCTCAGGTGTACAAAAGAATCGAAAGTTTACGGACACAGCACAGGTGTACAAAAGAATCGAAAGGTTATTGATGCGCCTCTGTTGTACAAAAGAATTGAAAGTTTACAACCGCGTCTCTGATGTTCAAAATAATCGAAAGTTTACAGAGGCGCCTCTAGTGTATAAAAGAATCGAAAGTTTCCAGAGCGTTTTTTTTGTACAGAAGAATCGAAAGTTTACGAACGCGCCTCTGGTGTAGAAAAGGATCGGAAGTTTAGGTACGGGCCTCTGGTGTACAAAAAATCGACAGTTTACAGGCGCGCCTCTGGTGTACCAAAGAATATAAAGTTAACATCTTCAACATACCCAAGAGTTAATATCTTCAATATAGTCAATTTTTCTTCGTATTCTTCATTCATGAAAAGAATTTTCAATTTGGTTTTTTTTTTTTTTTGCTTTCTTTCTTCTAAAAGTGTGGCTCCAGTTTTCAGTTTGGTCTTTTTTAGCCCTTTTTCCTGCAAAAATCTGGCTTCAAAAGTCAATTATCACTATTTTTAAATTGTTCTACTAAAAGTCACACAGCTCAGTTGTTATGGCTTCAATCTTTTAAATACTAACATATTTCGAATAAGCTCATCGAGTCCTATATTTCTATATTTCCATCATTAAATTATATTTTTGACAATAATAAAGAGAATATTTTAAAAAAATATCTTGAAAACCTGGACAACGCAAATTATTTGTTTTTTAAAATAAATTATTTATTTACTTTAAAAACTTTAAAACACCCTTGTCAGGAGTATAATCATTTTTTTCCTCTTCTTTTTTTCTCCTTGACTGGGACATATCTATCGTAGTCAAGTTGAAATTCGTCTTAATGTTATCGACGACCAATGTTGATATGCCGCTGTGTGTAGCACGCGGTTACACGAATAAGGTAGTTTGAAAAGTCACACATTGAAAACGTTGCTGAAATAGCAATAAGTAAAATATTTTTTTTAATATTTTGAAAACCTGGACAACGCAAATTATTAGTTTTTTTAAATAAATTATTTATTTACTTTAATTTTTTTTTAACTTGAGTACTTTCGGTGACAAACACTTTTGTCAGAAGTATATGCACATTTTTTTGTTCAAATAAAAACAAGTTATGGTGATTAAAAATCAATGGGGGGCATTATCCTACACATGTATGACTCCAGCTATAATATATACATCTTTTCTACTGTACCAAATTTTAATTTCTTTATGTACAAAAATGGCTTGGGACAAGTCAATTCTAGTGCAAAATATCGCATCAAGTTTGCATGAAAACTGAATTAATGACAAGCCCAAGAATTGGTCACGATTGGGTAAATATTTACCTTAAGAATATTATTCACAGACTACTATGTGTCAATGATATATAAATGAAATAAATGGTAAAGTTTTTTTTCATCTATCCATAACGATATTAACATCAAAACATCTTATGCTTATTGAAATACCGTATATATAGTAATCTCCATACTCCCTCAAACGAATCTCGTTATTGCTCAGTTGCATTTTTTTAAGTTTCAAATAAATTAATACTCTGTAATATAAATTTCTAATTTGTATGCCAAATGTTCTTCCATATACGCAATCGATTTATCGATAGTACTATTATTGGAATTAGTAATAACATTAATTAAAATGATTTTATATATAAAAAAGATAGCGTTTTAAAAACTTAGTTTATAATTTCATTATAAAGGGAGATAATTTACATGAAAACTTCCGGCATTAGTAAAACGTCAAATTTCGCTGCCCAACAGATATTACACTTTGATCTTAGCCTAAAGGGCAAGAAACTATTAAAAATAATGTTTTTGTGACATTTTTAATGAATGAAAAAAAAACTCGATTTTACGGAATATCTTTTAATTGGGGTGGGTAGTGTAGTATTGGTTCTTTTGTCATGAGATCGTTCTCCCAGGAATTACCTCCGTTCTTAAGTGTGGAACATATATCACATAGTTTTGGCTTCATTTTTTTCATTTTACATTACGTCGGATCATTTTGTCCTCACCTTTCTTCATATATATATATATATATATATATATATATATATAATCAAATATTAAACTAAAAGTAAACTTTTAGTAGATAGAACCTATAGTGAAATAGTTTAAGCTCAATATACGAGATAGAGCAATTATAAAGATAGATGAAAGAACATGTACGAATGTCCTGATTTATTTCAAACTTCGATTGTTCAATGCAAGGTATATTCTGTAATAAAATTATGTTTATTATTCTTTCCTTAAGCCAAGGCTTTACAAAGATCTAAATCTTATCATCAGATGAAATTATGCAGATAGATAAGTTGGCAGTGGAAAAGCCAAAATTCAACATTTGAAAAAATATTAGGAATGGAGAGTTGAAAAAAGTTCGTGTAAAGAAGATATGGGGTTTGTCCAGTTGGTAATTGTCCGTTGATAAGGTGTCCAATGAAAGGAGATTTAGAATGAGAAGAAAAGTATTCCGTCAAGGTAGCATGGAAAAGCGTTAAAAAATGAAGTAACTCCAATAGTGAGATGTTGAGTTCAAATCGTAGGTGGAGCGCAATTAATCGGAATTAATATGAGAAATCGGGCCATTTTAAAAATTCTTCCTGGGCCGGAGCTGAATTGTATACAAATGACTTTGGTAGTTAAATATTTAAGAAATTCTCAGATGAAATCCTTTAGTTAAAAATGAGGGCAAATGAGGAGGGGAGATGGGAAAAGGTGAAGTGAAGCATGAAGGGAAGAAGGTGGAAGGATTAGTTGAATGAGCCATGGCTGCTGCTGGAAAGACAAGGGAGGTGGGGAGGAAGAGTTCTTGTAATAAGGTCAGTGTAGATGGGTACTACATCCGATCCGAGTGGGGATTGGCCATAGGTGACAATTTAGGTCATTGAGTGTATATATTATTTGAAAACAAGAGGGGGTCCGTTATTAAAACGGATTTTGAACGAAAGACAAAAATAATTTCGAAAGTTTAAAAGGGTTTTCGTTGGAAAAATTAAGGTTCCAATGACGGATAGACTTTCGAACTGTGATTTTTGTTCTTTCCGCCAAGAAACACGTGTAGGTCTACGAATAGATCTATATGTAAAAACTGATGGTTTTATAGGTAAGACGAAAATGTAAATGATTCTCCACTGAAGTGCGGAAATACAGAATTCAAGGAACTGATGTGATTGTGTATTTGGATGGCTTTTTAAATAGACTTTGGAATTGAATGAACATAATACAATTTATATATGTATATATATATATATATATATATATATATATATATGTGTGTGTGTGTGTATGTGTATGTGTGTGTGTGTGTGTTAGTTATCTAACTGCACTATAAAATATTTTGTTTTGTTTGGATTTCCATTTTAATAGAAGTCTATTTAATGTTATCGGCATTGACGTCACCTTCTTTATGGTAGACGGCTGACAGTAATGAACGCTTCCAACATGATGAGCACCACTCACAGAGATCTAACCTACATTTGCCGACATTAAATCTTCAACGCCATTTAAGAACCTTTCGTTGGATATTTTTGAGAACACGCAAACACAAATAAACGCCACTGCTTTTATTCATTTATCGATAATAATTTTATTTATTGATAATAATTTTTATTTATTAATAATAATTTTTATTTATTGATAATAATTTTTATTTATTGATAATATGCCATAAATATTTTAATACGGTATGAATATTTCAATTATAAATTTAAAAATAAATTCTTAAAATGTATAAAATTTTATTAATTTCATTATTTTAATTAGCTGTAACCATATTTTTGCGGGGAAATGAGGTGAATTTCGAAATCTCCAAATAATTCAATAATGTCACAAACTATACTGCAGAAAAAATGCGATAGAAAAATATTCATATTAACATTTTAATGGGGTGCGTGGTTTTTCATTACAGATACCGTCGCAGAATAGTGAATCCACTATATGCGATCATTTACAAACAAACACTGTTGGTACTGTGATTTCCCGCCAAAAATGGTAAATAACAAATAGTGTTACATAAATCGCATGCAATGAATCGTTGACAATATGATATATCGCAAACAATTTAATTTAAACACATTTTTAAAAAAACATTGACAAAGGAACATGTGTTTGAATGCAATAGCGTCAAGATGTCCATCGTGATTCTGCAGCTCACATTTCACGGCCTTCAAGGTAGTCAAGGAGCACTAGGTTGCCGCTAAGATTTCCGACTTTTTAAAATCTGGTGCAAATCATCATAATGGAGGTCACTCTCTTACAATATGTTGATGCTTTCCGGTCGTCCATGGGTTCAAGCTTTCAAACCCACCAATCGTACACATAAACAACAATCCGTTGCACTTTACTGCTGTTAAATAGTTGAAATAATTCTAAAATGAAGGAATATATAAAAGTATCAAACTTGTCTTCAACAGTTTGTATATAAGAAATATAAAAAAATTGAACAATAATTTGATTTGAAGATTTTCAGTCTGATGTTGATTAAAAAAATTGTTTTTCGTGCGAGATCAAATAGAATTATACTTCGTACCATCATAACCATGCTGCTATGATGGGTGCACAATGTGTAGTAAAATCCGTCATGAAATCATCCAAACCGACTCCAATGAACGGGTAGAAATATGTAGAGATGACACAGGTCAGTTTCAAACAAGGATTTTATGCCTATCTCCTATTTCAGAAACAATGACAAACGATCCGTAATCGCCCTGGCAGCGAGAGTATGGAACTACTGCACTAACAATACTCAATATAAAATTAGATGGAAGATGCGGTGACGTCAACCAGCGTATACACCCGTACTTAAAGAATGTCATATTTTTATGGTTGAAAAGTAATAATCCTGCAGGAAATACACCCACTTATGAAACAATCTTTAAAGCTGAGATCAGGGGTATTTAAAGATTGCATAGAAGAAAATACTTGCTAGCTAAGGCTTTGAACATGCCTCCATTTTATCACCTATATTTAATCTGACAACTAGTGCTTTCGTGGCAGAAGTTCCCATAAAAATGAACGCTAACCCATTAGCATGAACAAAACTGCTACAAAATGTCAATTTTTCTTCTACCATATAATATTAATAAAACAACATTGATTGGTATCGTGTACGTGTATGTATGAGTATGTGTATATATACACATGCATGCACATATAGATGTGTGTATATATGTGATATATATGGGTATACACGTGTGTATATGTGCGTATACATATTAGTGACGGGACGATTTCAATATTTTTCCCGATTTTGATACAATAAACGATTTTGTTCTAAATTCCCGATTCCGATGAAATTACTGATTCCGATTCAAATAAAAAAGCACCCGAAAGAACACAGCCATATCATATAGTAATCAGCTGGACAACTATAAGCTCACTATCGAAAGAGTTCATTAAATGGCGTTGATTCAAGTTCGTTTATATAGAAATTTTCCGATATTTGAAGCTTTTATTAACTTTTTCCTAAGAAGAACAATGCGGTTAAAATTTAAATATACCAAAGTATTTTTTAAATCAACTAAAAATTTGTTTACGTCATTGTTTTAATATAATTTTGCGCTGTAACAAAATCTATAAAAATCGGATATTTTTTTGTATCTCACCGATAAGTTATAAAACATACACATTGCGAAACACTTAGTTAAATAAATTTCCTTTCGTGTCATTGGATTTTATGAATTTATAACTTTGTTACAAGGGTCTTTCCGATAAATCTGCCACCGAAGAATTAACCAAATTAATTCTACCCCAAATAATTTGATACACCCCATATATATTTTTCTTTACACTGTTTTTTGGGGGAAGGTGGGCACCTGAAACCAGAAGGATAGCTCGACAGTTTGAGAACCTCACGAAGAAGATTTACAAACGAGAAAGTTCCGTGACGTTCAACAACGCTTGCTTGGATAATGACTTGCTGCCTAAGTATATATATATATATATATATATATATATATATATATATATATATATATATATATGTGTGTGTGTGTGTGTGTGTGTCTCTCTGTGTGTGTGTGTCTGTGTGTGTGTATTATCATCTGATGAAGTTTTTTTTTCATCCATGAAAGTATTTTACATAAGATGACCTAAAATATCAATAAATTGTTTGTGAATGATTAATTTATTCAGTGTGGATATCTAATAAATGTCCTAAAAGTTCAGACAAAAATATTTGCCCACCCTCCCCAAAAAACCTCAGTGTTTAGAAAAATATATATGGGATGTGTTAACTTCAATCTCCCTTAATCATTATAACCATCCAATTCTCAGTCATTAATATCAATTTATACATAAACTTAAAAATAGCGCTCATCATAATATACATAATATATCTCGCAGATAATTACATGCCTACTCGTCAAACTTGGCAACACACGCTTACCATTATGACTCGATCTTACTTTCAACCAATAATACCATTTTATATCAAATTATTTCAATAGCCTCCATAGTCCAAAGGTCCAATATATAGACGATGTTTTGATAAATTTGTGTATTCAGGGTTTTTTATCTTAAATTTTCGTTTTGCTACAAAGTATAGACATAGATTTTCAAATCATTACTCACTACCTACCTAAGATAGACTACATTTTTCCAGCAGCTAACACTGTCCAGAAAATATTGGTTGATTTCGACTGATTGAAAGATATATATTTGTATGTATGTATAAATATGCATATGCATATATATATATATATATATATATATATATATATATATATATATATAAATGTGTGTGTGTGTAATATGAGCATCAAATTAATATTTATAATTAAATCTAACATTTATAATTACATTTTTAAATTTAATTATGATAAAGTCCACTATTTTTACTTTTCCCACCCTTTTTCTTATTCATTTAGAATTATTTACAGTCTCCAATTTATCTCTCCACTGCTGGATTGAGACCTTCACCCCCACCCAAAAATGTTGATATTTTAAAACAGTATCCTTATTAATTACACTATTTATAAGTGAGAACTCTTAGAGATTTAAATGTTTGAAATAATATGACTTACCGTTTTTTTAAACTTTATTGCTTCCCTTAGCGTTTCTCTTTTATAAATCGTCGGTATGTTCTTCCAGATATAACCCGTGCCTTTACAAATCTAACCAACCCTCAATAACGAATGGCCTTCTGAATTTGAAACACATACTTAATCATAATATACACCAGGATATTTTTTCAATGAACTCGGAGGTTAAACACCGGTTTTTGCCATGGGCAGAGATCACTTCGTAATTCCAAGGCTATTGAACACAGTCACCGATGAATTGTCGCTTTTGACAAGGAAACCACTAATATGACGACATACAAATTATAACTCTATCAATTAAAAATATACTAGACATTTACCCCGACAATTAAGCACTGGTGGACAATTTCTATTTCACAATAATACTAAAAAGTGGTCACGGGTTCGTTGAGCACGCACAGTGCTTCATGCAAACCAAATCACACACACACACACACACACATACATACATACATATATATATATATATATATATATATATATATATATATATATATATATATATATATATATGCTAAATTTAAATCGTCAACGACTTCCTGGAACAATGGGAAAAACGTTCTATGCGCGTTTCGCCGCCGTCTTTTTAAAATGCTCTTATTTCTCCAGCTTTTTGTTCATTTGCTTTTGGCACCTGATGATGATTCGACGAAGAATCGAAAACGTTCGTGAAACATGTGAAACTTATGGAACATTTATTAATTTGTTTGATTTAAATACAAAAAAAAAACATCAGAAAATTAAAAAAAATTCAGAGGTATGATTAAACAGACGAATTCTGTTATTTTTAACAATGTTTGCATATATATATATATATATATATATATATATATATATATATATATATATATATATATTCATGACCTCGGCGTAGTTGCCTTAAATAGAAGATACGATGTATTCTAAAGTCCTATTCACACGAGGCAGGCACTCTTAATAAATCGAGAAGACAAATAACAGAAAGAGAAACACCCTAGACAGATAATATTTTCAACATTTTACCACACAAGCAGAATTGAATACATAAATATACAAATGATAAGAATAAATATGAGAAAATGACAAGATTCATACCTACATATAGGTAGACACTGATCTGTACATAAAAAAGAGTTTGAGGGGAACAATATAATGTCCATGTGGCTATATGTCGTTTTTATAATGATTTGTTGATGGGTAAGTGTTGATTCTAGTTTTAAAAAAATAATTTTAGGTTTAAAAAAATATTTTTTAGGAATTTTTTTAAAACGTTCCACTTTGGAAACTTTTCTTTCAGTATTTCGCTCAAAGGTAGAGAGAGAAGTCGACCAAGTGAACCGTGTAGGTTTTGGACCCCATTTTCGTTTAAACATAACCTCGAATGCACTTTAATTTGGATGTCTTCTTGTGTGTAAGGATTAAAACATAAGAGTTTAGAATATAACAAATATAAAGGGTTTTATTAAATTAAGTATTTTTAAAATTTTTCATTTCTAATTTTTAATTTTGATTATTTTAGAATTTTGTGAAAAAAAATTTTTTTTAAGTTTCTTTTTTAAAATTCCCAATGTTCTCTTCCTTTAACTTGTGATTTTATTATTATGATATTTGATAACCATCATCTTTTTAATATATTCATTATTATTTATTAATTGATTCTTCATTAAGTGTTTCATTTCTTGATTCCTATATCAATTTGTTTAGAGTCTTATTTTATTCTCTATCATATGTAATAAATTAAAAATTTTAATTATTATATTATTATATTAATTTATTTTATCATTAATACTCAATAATAAATTCTAATTTTCTTAGTTAATATAATATCAATAAGAGTACTAAACCACATGTGAATTGTATCGCGATTAAGTGAGTTGTCACCTTTAGACTACATATAAACCTGACTGAATTTATGTTTTACGTAACACAAACGTTAATTTGAATATATTGTTTGTTGCCATTGATTCACATTTCTTCTGTTTACCCTTCTTTCCCCGTTCGGCACACGTTTTTTAAATCTTATTCTTAAATCTTGTCTTAATTTTTAAACCTAGATATTAAAACTTTTATTTTATTTTAATTCATTTCTCCAGGATCGGAGGTCAACATGATATTGGTATTGTATCGATATATTTGTTGAAAAAAACATAAGAAAAAACTGTTTTTGCTTGCCCATAACTAAAATACTGGCATAATTTGTAGATAGAAATACCTAATTAGTACAAATTATGTAAATTAAAGATATCGACAATTAACATCCATCTTCTGGAAATACAGACATAAATAGAGGCTGAATAGAGTTCCGAGGCTTAATAGGTTCCCTTTGTTAGGATTTGAAACCGACGGTACCGAGATTGTTCGTATATTCATATATATATATATATATATATATATATATCAATGTCTTTAAGTTGACACAAAGGTTTCTGTAGTAGCTCAATGGTAGAAAACAAGAGCTTTTAATTTGACATCATATAAACTTTAGTTATTCAGAGAAACATTCCATATTTTTTATAAACACTTTAGTGAGAAACAATTGTTTCTGCCCATTTCGGAAATATATATTTTATGATGTAAAACATCTTACAAATATTCATGAAGATGGTTCATCAGTATATAATTTGAGTCAAAAGCAAATATATATATATATATATATATATATATATATATATATATATATATATATATATATATATATATATATATATATCATTTAAATTAATATGAGATACATTTCAATTTTCTAGCTGGATTTTTGGAATTTATACACTGACGAAGCCCCTTTAAATATTTGTGACATTTTCTATATCAAGAATACATATTCTCCAAATGTGCAGAAACAATTGTCTGACAATGAAGTGTTTTAAATGAAATATGGAATGTTTCTCCGAATAAAATAAGTTTATATATATATATATATATATATATATATATATATATATATATATATATATATATATATATATATATACAGGGCTTTACGCGCTCCACTACTTTTGGAGCTGCTCCCGCTCCTGCTCCAGCGCCCAAATTTGGAGCTGGCTCCTCTAACGCTCCTCTTTTTCAAAAAGGAGCCTCTCCTGCTCCAACTCCGATAAAAATGAGCGGCTCTTTTCAGCGCCTCATAATGAAAATGTACCTTCTTTCATAAACGTTCTATTCTGCCAATGAGTTGTCAAAGGATAGGGGTGAGCGTCAAAGGATCTCGTCAATATGGGTTAGGATGGCACTTTAAGTATAAGACCGTAAAATAATATTTGACAATATCTCGCTTATATTTTGAGAGTTATAAGAGAACATGTCGAACGAAGCATAAGATTATACGTAAATTTTTGTTTCCTGAGGTATATAAAATAGAAATAGAAAAATTCCCGAAGTATTTTAAAACAATTTTAATTTTCATTAAATTAACAACATATTTTTTCAGGGAAGAAAAATTTGACCCGATATTTTTTCTATTTATTTTGGAAGGGAATTTAGATCTGTTTTAAGTAAATAAAGTTTTACTTTTAAACATTATTAGTGATTATTTTCTTTTTAAAGAAAACATTTCTCTGGGAGACAGTCAGGGCAACATTAATCGTCGTGTTGTTGTTTAATATTTGTTAGCTTTACGAACGGAACTATATAGTATAATGTATATTATTATTTACAACAGAGAAACGCGCAAGTATTTTCAGACAAATCGATTTATCCATTTTTTTTTCAATAGTACAATTTTGGGCGAAAAAAAACAATGAAATTCATTTTTTTAAGATTGAATCAGAAAAAATATTTTTCATAAATTGGCCAAAAAATATCAATAAATTGTAAATTAACAATTCAGAGATCAATTTAATGTCTTAAAATTTCATACAAAATATCTGGCCTAGACCTTGGGAGTTGACAAAATATCGGGTCAAATTTTCCTCCGCCGAAAAATTAACTGGAGCAAGTTTTCCTAGGTCGGGCAAAACTATTTATTAAAATAAAAATTTGAATAAAAAGGGTGAAAACGTCTATATTTGAAATCTCTAACAAAAACAACTGTTTACAATTTTAATATTGGATCATAGATTTTTCAAGATAAAGAAAGATATCTAATCTACTTTTGTTCCTAAAAACAACAAATTAGTCAGAAAGTCTAATTATTTTTTTTTTAAATAAAAATTGAAGATATTTACTTTAATTTAATTAAGTTTAAAAATCGGTTTAATTGTAGAATAGGGACCGCTGTTTTCTTACGCTCATTTCGCTTGGTATTCGCCCAAATTTTGGATAAAACTGATCGTTGGTTTTAATTATATTTTTGGTCCTGAAATAAAATTTTCATTTACTTTTTAAAGTGTTGAGAATCTAACTTTAATTCGAGGTTTTAGTCGCTGGCGACTATGTTGGTTTTTCTTGCTTTTTTCCTTGGACTAAAGATATTTTTTATTGTATTAAATATATTTTTTCCTTGGACTAAATATATTTTTACTGCTTTAACAATTTATTACACACACAAACAATAACTTTGAACATTCTATTTACGAAAGCAAGTTTTAACGGAATTTAACGAATTTAAAAGCAAACATGAATAGAAAAGAAAACATGCTAGTTGTTAATTTAAGAATAACCAAATGTCGCCGAAAACATGACGGGCAAAAATGTGGCATAAAAGTTCAATTTGATACATGCTAAAAATAAATTTGAATTTTTTGTCAGGCCAACATGTACCATTTCAACCCAAAAATCGATTTTATCGAACATTTGGATGAATACAGAGCGAAATGGGCGAGAAAATCCAACGGCCCCTATAGTATAATTGAAGCTAAAATTCTTTATTTAAAAACACGAATTAAAAGAAAAATTGGCTTATTTATTCAATCAGCAATACATATCATTGTCATAAATACAAACAAAAGTTCAAATCTATGAGAAAATAACTTCAAAGACATTTATAGACTCACTAGCGCATTTGAAGACATCTGGTGCCAAATTGTCTGCTGCCTTATAAAACTGTATCATCAAAAATCTAACATGTCGGTGTGAAACTTCAAATGTTTTGTTTTATGCTTAACTCTCTAGGTCTTTCTCCCTCTCTCTCCCTTCCTCTCCCTCTTCCCCTCTCTCTCTCTCTCTCTCTCTCTTTCTCTTTCTCTCTCTCTCTCCTTATCTCATATACATTTACCATAGATGCAATTTTTAAAAATAACTCAGAGTAAACTCTGAGACTTTCTTTTTTTTCGTGTTATCGCTGAATAAAGAACTAATGTTTTAAAATCAAATAATTTTGAAGTGCGGAGCGCTAAAACCACGCTCTTTAGTCCCAGATGGAGTTGCTCCCGCTCCACTCCCGCTGAATATAAAATGAGCCCTCCTCTCCTTCGCTCCAGCAAAAAGGAGAGCGCTCCAGAAGCACGCTCCTTTTTGGAGGACTCCGTAAAGCCTTATATATATATATATATATATATATATATATATATATATATATATATATATGTGTGTGTGTGTGTGTGTGTGTGTGTGTATAGATATGTATGTATATATTATGGTTTATGAATAACATGGTTTATATATATATATATATATATATATATATAAGAATTAAAAGAAATATTTATCATAATATTATATATATATATATATATATATATATATATATATACACACATAATTATATATATGTAATTATGTGTGTGTATGTGTATATAGATATATAATATTATGATAAATATTTCTTTTAATTCTTATATATATTCACATGTGTGTTATCCTTTTCCGGAAATCATCAGTGTTAGCGATGACTGTGGTACCGGTTGCACGATTCGAACCCTGGACCAAAGTAACCTTTAACTTTTAATTCTTAACCTCAACCAATGCAGTCAACCCACAACCATTGGGAAAGGAGATATTTCAAGTCTTTTTATGTCTATACAAGCGGATATATTTTTAGCATGCTGTCATAACAGTTCAAGAATCCAGTTGGACGGAACTTCGCATTATGCATTAATTGGCAGCATATTTTAATTCTCTTAAAGGGCCTATCCGGTTTTAAGGAGGCTATAAACAATATTATGATAAATATTTTTTAAATTCTTATCCACATACACATGTCTTTAATTCATTTTCCGAGAATTTTCAGTGTGAAGGGTTACTGTTCTTCCCGTCGCACGATTCGAACCTTTAACTTTCAAGTCCAACCCAACAGCCATGGGGTAAGGAGAGAATTAAAGCTTATTAATACACAACATAACAGTGTTCGACAATGCGGTTGCGCGGAACTTCGTATTAATTGGCAGCCTGATTGTAATTCTCTTAAAGGGTCAATCCTAAACTATATAATTCACTGATGAATTCTGTCACAATTGCTATCAAATTAAAACATACAATATGGCATGATCTAATTACATGGAGGACAAGTGAAAGAAAATATATATATATATATATATATATATATATATATATATATATATATATGATCAACACTGCTGGGATGCCATAATAAAGAAATACTGTTTTGTTTTTAAAATCCCGAAACAGTTTTCATGGTAAACAACTGACGATCCCTTATATATAAAAACATATATAAAAATATATTTATATTAGAGTATATTCTTGGAAGTAAACTAAAATAGTGATTGCAGTAGATTGATTGACTTACTAGAGTAAAATCTTTCAACAAAAATTTTTTTTTTTTTTTTCCCAGTTTTGAAGGTTAAAAGAACTTCCGAGACTATATATATATATATACCAACGGAAATTGTCTCGCGTGGCATATCTGCAACAATACTTGTTCGAGTAAATGCTTTCTGCTGATCAATCTGCGTGACCAGAAGTGGGCATTACAATATTGTAAAGATGGCGTTATCCTGTAGAAATAAAAGCGCAATAACCATAGAAAGAAAACTCCTATACTTATTCTTATTAGATTTGAAAACAATGTGTCTGTTTCTATCGGCTTTATTCTGTTCAATTACGCACTGGTATCACCGGAAAAGGATTTGATACTCACTGGTCTTCGATCTCGAGGTAAAATAGCGAAGTATGTTTAATTAATCGTTCTAAATAGGCACCGTGGTTCGGCATTAAATAAAACTGTCATGGAAAGATGTGGTTTTAGAATCTATTTAAGGAAAGAATCCTCGGTTCGACCTTATTTTGACGCTTCCAATCAGACGCAGTGATGGAAGCACCAAAAGTAACCGCCGATTTCTAGTGCAGGCGCCTTTTGGAATTTTCTGCTATGTTCTTCTTGCCGAGGCATCTATTTTGTCGAGGATCGCCACATGAACTACAACTACCCGTAAAGGATAGAATGGTGTTTTCATCAAGGTTTGGCTACTATAGATCAGTTTGGTTCTGACTATGCCCAAGCGCATTAACAGTGTTACCTCGTGGAATCGCGATAAGCTAGCCATATCGTGCAATTTAGCTCAGGACCGCCGTGCATGGGTCGTAATGATTCGAGATGTTGTGTAGGCCAGGGAAGTAACTGGCTCAACACGGCCAGGGTGAACACCGTTGCAACAACAACAACAACATTAAATAAACCAAAAGGGTTACAAAAAAACAAGATTTGCATACTCTCTAGGCAGAATAGACTCTCTGCCCGGGGGAGGGGAGACTCCGTTGTGTTGACTAGCAGGTTATGCTAAGATACTCGCTAAAGGCATGTTTATGACTTTGGACGGATGGGGCAGGGAGGTTTCGCCATCCTCCCAAATACAGCACCTAGTATCCCTAAATGGCCACTAATTTGGTACTGGCCAGGTTCAGTGTCGCTTAACGTCGGTAATCTGACAAGAATCGGTCTGTTTATATGCCGCAAAGCAGACAAATCAAACCAAACTATATACGGTCATTTTTTCTTTCTGCTAAAAGTACTCCTAGAAAAGAATAAACTTCCTTTCTGAAACCGCCCTTTCCCTTTATTTTTACTGAAATGTAAACGCCATGCAAATTACATAAAAGACGTCGGGAAAAGTGTCCGTTTGTTTCATAAATGATCGATTAATCTCGTCTCATCAGTCAATGTCACTTGTCTAAGCAGGTTTTCTCATTTTAAATCGACGGGAACGTCGCCTATCACTTCTCAGCGTCTCTGTACGGCCGCGCAATGCGACATATGTGAGCTGTCTAATTTGGTTAAAAGATCAACATTGCACAAATCTGAATTGAGTTCGAGCCAATCAAAACTGCACATTGGATCAACAACGTCCAAGTTGTACAAACGGAAGGAAGAAAGGAAGGCAGCAATGCACGTCTGTGTTTTAGTATTTTAGTCGCTTCAAATAAATAAGCTAAGAAAAGAAGACTGAACGAAATACGAAGAAAGCAACAGAAGTGAAGAGAAAGCACTGAGTGAAAAAAAACAACAAAGAGAGGATAAGAAAAATGAAAAGAACAATGAAAATCGAAGAGAAGAAATGGAGAATAAGGGAGAGTGTAAGAAATAAAAAGAGAGAAAAAATAATGTAAGAGAGAAAGCTAGAGTGTATGTGAGAGAGAGAGAGAGAGAGAGAGAGAAGCGGGAGGAGAGAGAGCGTGTGTAAGAGAAAGGGGGTCTGTGAAGAAAGAAAAGGGACAGATAGAATGAGATGGGGAAATATAGAATTAGAAGAAAATATTTGAAGAGAATCTAAAAATAAACAATCAGATATTAGAAAAAAGAAAAGAGAAATCATCATCATCATCATCATCATCATCAGCATCATGATAATCATCATCATCATCGAATTCGGTTTATCGTGTGTTTTACATGCTGGCATGTGTTGCACGGCTTTTAGAAATTGACTTCCAAACTAACCTATCTCTGACAGGTCTTTATTTATCCTTCTTTCTCGCAAGTTCATCCTTATCACGTCCTTCCATATTTTCTTGTAAACTTTACTATTACAGTTTCAGTCAAACTCGCACCCAATCAAAAAAAAAACATTTAAAATAGATTAGAGACAAAAAAACTGACAGAGAAACTAATTTCTATAGTTTTACTAGACCACCCGTGACCCGTTGGGTCAGTTTGTTATATTAGCTATGGAATTCATGTATGTGCGTGACACTTGTGGAGAAAACAAAAAAACTATTTGATGAAATTAAATGTAATTGTTGAAAAAAGAATATAGATAGATTTCTATGCGTCGTTCTGTTTATTATAATTGTTTTTTTTTTAAATTACAGTTACTGAATTATAAGTGGTTGGCCATACTTATAGGTAAATATGCACTGAACAGGTACCATAATACTTATTATAGTTAAATTCAAATTTTTATATATAATCTTTTAAATGAAATTGTTAGTTTCAACTAACAATTTCATTTAAAAGATTAAAAAAAATGTATTATTTCTTCCCCTTCCGCTCGAAATGTAGAAGAAAAAATATTAGCGGCTGGTTGGGATCGAACTATAAACCAGTCGGGCCAAAGACAAAAATACTACGTCGCTTACCGTTGCGCTAAAGGGAAATAATTAAAATACTATGCAGAAATTAGGCTAATTAAATGTTATTAATAATCTAGGTGCGGCACGCATGCGCAGAGCGTTTGCCGGAAGCGTGACACACGTACGTACACCTTAGCGTATTAATATATAGATTGTTGTTGTTTTGTTTGTTTGTTTTTGTTTTTTAAAAGGGTTTGAAACTGCGACAGACTTTACGAAGTGCTCCCGTTGAATGTTTTTAGTCGTCAAGTAAACAAAAAAACTATTTGATGAAATTAAATGAAATTGTTTATATTAAAAGCGATATAAAAATTTCCAGAATGAAAAATTGCATGCGTTCGTTAATCGTAAGAGATTAACGGAATCGGATTAACAGATTTAAGACGATGCTATTTACGCATGCGCAACCGGATGTTGAAAACCGGAAAGCTGAAAGCTGATTGCAAACATACAAGACAATAGACTTTTAGTATTATATAGATTAAGTAATACATTTTTAAAAAGATCAGTGCGCGCACGTGAGCGTCAATTATATGCATGTGCTTGATAAAATCCTAAACTATTGAACTTATCATGAATTATGGAATATGTATTCTAGACAACACGGTGAGTAACGTGGACACATTATCATTATTTTTTTTTGTAATTTTTACAATTTATGGAGGTGGCACTGAAACCATACCATACACTCAAAAGAAAGAAGAAAGCAACAAAATGTTAAACTAATCCTATATTTTTTGCTTATACCTGTCCTGAGACGAGTATTATTCTAGTATATATATATATATATATATATATATATATATATATATATATATATATATATATATATATATATATACATATATATATATATATATATATATATGTATATATATAGAAAAGAGGGTAGTGCAGTATTAGAAAACGAGAGAAAAGTATATATGTAAAGGAGTAAGGCTATCAACATTTGTAAAATGTTTTTTCAACATTTATTTATTATTTTGTTGTTTTATCATATTATAATTTTTTATTTAATTTTTTATAATTTTTTTTATAATTTTATATTTTTACAAAAATAAAAAATTATAAAATGATAAAACGACAAAATAATAAATAAATGTTGAAAAAACATTTTACAATGTTGGTAGCCTTACTCCTTTACACACACATATATATATATATATATATATATATATATATATATATATATATATATATATATATATATATAAGTCCAGATCTATATAGAACATAAAATTTCAAGCTGGGAGAGCGGATTAAGGCAAAAAGAATACAGGGTTTTCTGGAGTTTTAATTATAATTATAAACCACTCGTTGGCTTTCTTCAGTCATATTTGATCTATCTGAAAAAAATCAAACGGGCGATTTATAGTTCTCCTAGGTTAACATTTAAAGTCCCATTTTTATATCAACTTCTGTAATATTAAAAATATATATTACACTCTCATTATTAAATAATCAAGCAGTCTTAGATTTTTTCTACTAAGAATAATATATATATATATATATATATAGAGAGAGAGAGAGAGAGAGTGAGAGAGAGAGTAAGTTATGAAAATTTATTTATGTTAATTAAGCTGCACAGAGGCTTCCGCGTTTTATTCCCCTAGGGAATCGTCAGGCTAAAACGCGTAAGACTGTGTTGCTTAATTGACATAAATTTATGTTCGTATCCTACTACCTAGCGCTACTCACATATAACATCTTATATCTCCTTATAACATTTTATGTGGATACATCAAATAATACAATATATATATATATATATATATATATATATATATATATATATATATATATATATAATTCATTTAGATACGGTATATTACATATTTCAGCAATGTACCGCGGTTTCATCCAAAAGGGCAGATTTAGACATCTTTATTGTTGACGCCATTCCCTATCGGGACATGACTACAATCATTTCAGCTTGCCGATGAATCCACTGGGCACAGAGATTTACTAAACATGTCTAAATCTGCCCTTTTGGATGAAACCGCGGTACATTGTTGGAATATGTAATATGCAGTATCTAAATAAATTATATTAGCTCTCTTATATGATCGAGCACTTTATTTGATTTCTTTTCATATACAACCTGACACACACTATATATATATATATATATATATATATATATATATATATATATATATATATATATATAGAGAGAGAGAGAGAGAGAGAGAGAGAGAGAGAGAGAGAGAAAGAGATAGGGAGAGAGAGGGGTGAGAGAGAGAAGCGAGAGGACGTAGATAGAGAGAAAAGCGAGAGAGCGAAGACACTGACTGTAAGAGAGAGGGGAAAAAGACGTTCAGATGGTATACCTTCCATACATATGTATGAGATAAAATGAGACAAATCGATATAAGTTTCTGTTCAACAACTGAGTTTCTTTTTTATTAAAAATCTTATGAAATATTGATTCTTTTTTATGAGAGAAAGAAAAAAGAAGAGATGGAAAAAGGGAAACATTTGTAGCGATTTTTAGAAATTCGAGAACAGAAAAGAAATGAAGACGACGAGAGAGAGAGAAGTGGGCTTGTGGGGAGAAATGCACGACGAGAAGGGAAATAAAAAAGGGGGAAAAAGAAGAAAGCTAGAAAGAAATATATCGCCAAATTTGATGAGTGAAAGAAAGAATAGAAAATATAAAACGAAGGAAAAGTGTGAAGGAAGATACTAACAGTTTGAAACGAAAGTCCGTGGATAAAAGTTATTGTGAGTCGATGAAAAGAATAAAAATAATACGAAATAACGAAGGAAAAATGGAAAAAATAATTTGAAGAGAGTAAGAGAAAGAAAAGGAGAAAAAAGACATTGAGGACGGAACAAAAGTTGTAAAGGAAAATGAATTATGATAGAATATAGGAAGAACAAACAAAGAAAAATAGAAATTGACGAAGAAAACTTAACAGAAAAAAAAAAAGAAATTTAAAAAAGCTACAATACATATTTATTCAAAATAAAACTTTTATAATTACGGATGAGCCTAATCTAATCCATAAAATTATCTCCCCCGGATTTTAAAAGTTATGCTTTAATAGCATTTAAGCTGAAAAATCAAGCTTTAATTCTGACCAGCCAATCCTTCTAGACTGAGGCAATTTTATTTTTTGTCTCAATCCAGAGTGCCCGTTTTTAGGGAATCTGGAATTTCCCCACATTAAAATCCGACCCTGTGTCTAACTCAGTCCTCGTGGGGAGGCAAGTGAATAAGAACGAGCTAAAACGAGCGAATCCAAAATGCTGGTTGGCTGGATTGGCCACGGTGTTTGAGGTGTGCTATAGGTGGGCCATTATTTATCTTAAGTCTGGTATGAAATCAGTTGGCACAACCTGAGGATAGAAAGCTGTCTAAGCAGCGGGAGCGGCCAATATTTTCAAGAGTGGTGTTGCCCACTTTGTATGAAAGGTGGATATAGAAACCAGGTCATCGTGTTTGTTTTGGGGGGATATACCTTCTTGCATATACACACAACATACATACACAGTCACACTCATGCGTATACTCACCCATATGCATACAGAAGTCCTAATTCATATTCATGCTTTCACTCACATACACATACATGAATACACATAAAACCTGACATATTTATAATCAAGCTTGAACACTCTTATTTCTCCCTTTTTTTCAGTGTTCTACTCTCTTTGTTTTATTTTCTAGCGATGGGATATTCTACAAGATGTCAGACATTCAGTTTTTTCCGATCCTAACTGTCCCTTAAGTGCGATTGTTTGTATCCCCCTTGTACTTAGTTAACCGGGTATAGTATTTTCCTGGGTCCAATGGCTCGTATGATTACTTGAATGATGGAAATCTTTCTAAGGTTCCAGTTTCTTTACATGTAGTACATACGACCTTGGTATTTAGTACACTTTACGTTCTCAGCTCTGTTTAAGCCAACATCATTAAAGACACTGACTTCAACTATGTTTGCTATTTGCTCCCTCTTGTCCCATATCATGTCCAGTTTAACAGCTCCATTTTATAAGGGTGTAATATACACATTCACAGCCAGACTGCCAGTCCCATTCGTATTCATATGAGCACTGTGATACGTACACATATATTGTCATATAATCAAGTCTCATTCACATTCATACTTAAACTCATATTCCCACTCACATCTACACAAACACATATATATATACATATAAAGCGTTACTCATATTCACACAAAAAACAGGCATTTCGTAGATACGCATACACACACAGCTTAATTTACGTTCATTTAAGTTCATATTCACTTAGACTTCCACACTCGCACATATACACACGTAGAGCTTCAATCACAACCACGCCGAAATTCATGATGTAATACTAACATATGGACGCACGCATAAACAGATCACTCATTGAAAAAGAACTTTAACTCTCTAAATCACAGAATACTTAAACACACACGCGCACATAAGCGAACAGACATAGGTGTACGCACGAACTGGAAGTTAATTTCGCGCCACTGATATCAACGCCATCTTTAAAAATGGAGCCAGATGTTCATATCATTTGCGTCTCAGAATCTGGAGACTGTGGTGTGAATGCATTGCTGTTTGGGAATATTAACGAGATGTATGTTCTCGTAACTGGGAACTGGGTTTATATTATAGGCGTGTTATTGTGTAAGTGAACCTAATACTTTTGAGAAATCTCTCTCTATCTCTCTCTCTCTCCTTCTCTCTCTCTTTCTCTCTCTCTTTCTCTCTCTCTTTCTCCGTTATGTTTCCCTTTCTCTGTGGGCGCACGCTCGTGCGATCACGCGCGTGTGTAACAGATGGACGCAATCTCAGTGGTTGTACTTGTTTTTAAAGAAAACTTTTTTCTTCCTTGCTGGACCCGAACGAAGGATAACAGGTGTTGCCAGTAAAGGACCCATAAAACAGATTAGTTAGGTAAGCTGTCACATCGCTTTTCCTAAATCGGACCAACTCTCGCACAACTCTCCCCCCTCCTCTCTCTCTCTCCCTCTCTCTCTCTCTCTCTCTCTCTCTCTTACAAACACACAACACCAACAATTACACACACAAGCACACACACGCGCCTGCGTGTATATTTATTTCATTTCAAAATTTACATCATCATAATGGTTAGAAAATTTAGAAGTTTTGTTTGGCAATGTCAGAAGTCTACAATTGTTTGTGTTTAATTAGTATTGGATTTCTTGGCAATCATTAGCTGTTGTTATTTTTAAGTGCTTATAAATATAATATCATATTCAACCTATATTATTATTAGCAGTAGTATTAGTATAATTATTATTAGTAGTAGTAATAGTAGTAGTAGTAGTACATGGAGGAGGAGAAAGAAGAGGAGCAGCAGCAGAAGTAGTAGTAGTAGTAGTTGTAGTAGTAGTAGTAGTAGTAGTAGTAGAGCACTATTTAAAAATAATGTGTGTTGTTATTATTATGTTGGGTAAAACGTTGCATAGTTTATGCATGTTATTACAAATGAAAACAATATTGAACTTTTTAAAAGTCATTTAGTGACTGATGCATCCGATGTTTCGATCAATATGAAACTCCTCAGCATGTTAAATAGTGTGAGCCAAATTTATGAGCTCACAGAAATGTGTCTCGCATAACTTATCATAAGTAAGGTCTTACCTGAGTACGGTCTCATTGATCTAAACGTCAACTAAATAAGCAAATAAAGAAGTTTAAACAATTAAAATTATTTTGCTTTTTAACAAACACACACACACACACACATACATATATATATATATATATATATATACATATATATATATATATAGGTGTATTCATATCTATTGATTTTTACTTTTTGTGGAATATAATATATCGGAATATAAACAAAAGCAATACAGACACATAAACCAAAACTAGATTAGGACTGACGTGTTTACACACACACACGCACACACACACACACACACACACACACATATATATATATATATATATATATATATATATATATATATATATATATGTATATGTGGGTGTGTGTTATATTATACTCCGATATAAAACCTTCGCTTTACATCGTTTCTCAGTTAACTTGCTTCGGCTTTTCACTGAAACCAGACTTTGTAGAAAGAAAGCGTGCTCTGCGTGTCGTACAAACGCAGAGCATGGCCATCTTACATGTACAGATATCCCTACAAAACCAACGATGATGAAGACCTGTAAAAATAAATCAGACATGCTGAACAATATGCGCGATCACAATCGGGCATTGCAATCCTTGTAAGGATGACCTTCTTCTGTAAAGAAGTCTCAATCATCATTGTATGTGTATATATATATATTACTAATTAAACCAAAACTATACTATTAATGCTAAACTCTCTCTCTCTCCCTCTCTCTCTCTCTCTCACTCACTCCTTGTATCTCTCTCTTTCTCTTCCCATTTCTCTGTGGGTGCTATACTATTTCAGACTTATGTACTAACTTCCATTGCTCAACTCAGTGGGGTAGTATAGTATCTGTTTTATTGTAATGAGACCATCCTCTTATAATTTACTTCTTCCTTTTAATGTGGCAATACAGTATCTGTTCTGTTGTAATAAAGCCATCCTCCCAGACATCACCTACTTCTTTATGGAGCTAGTTTAGTATGTGTTCGTTCGTCATGATACCATCATACCAAGCATCACATTCTCCTTTGGGGAAGAGAGTGTAGTATATATATCTATATATATATATATATATATATATATATATATATATATATATATATATATATATATATATATATATATATATACATATATATTCGTTCGTCATGACACTACCATCCCAATCATTCATATTTCTTTGTTCGGAGAAGGGGGTGTAATATCTGTGTTCTGTAACAATAATACATATTTAAATGGTACTTATAATATATATATATATATATATATATATATATATATATATATATATAGAGAGAGAGAGAGAGAGAGAGAGAGAGAGAGAGATGTATCTATAGCTTATAAAAATATATATTTATATATCTCTATGTATACATATATATTTTAAAAAGCAAAATAATTGGGATTGTATATATATATATATATGTATATATATATGTATGTATATATATATATATATATATATATATATATATATATATATATATATATATATATATATATACACACACACACAACTTATCTTACATTTACGTTGATAACATTTAAAAATAGCATTTCATTATATCAAGAACTTTATACCTCCTTCCCGACTCTGAAAACACATCTTAGTGCGTTTTTTTCGTAATTCGAATGAACTGCTTCTCTAAGATTTTGGGTGTTCACTTTTCCAATCCTTTGTTTTCATGACGTCAGAATTCTGTTGTTTTTTTTAATATTTCAGATAACTACAAGATTTCCTCTGAATCCCAGTGTCTACATTGATCGCCTTTTTAACATTATAAATGGCCCTACAAAGGAAAAAGCAAATATAATGACGGTGCCGGTATAGTCAACTTTTGCCATTTAACTTTCTTGTGAATCCATTTCCAATTTAATATCTGTAAAAAAAAGATAAAACCAAGAACTCACGGTCATATATTTGTGTTCTATTAATTTTGCTATATAGTCCTTCATTAGTTGGTGAGAAATGTTCAGTTTAAATGTATTGTCAACAGCTTGAGTAGTTGTTGTTCGTACGAGTCGGAGATACGTCCTCAACATTCAGTCCGCAACTAGGTATGGTTCTGTTATCTGAGGAGCTCCAACTTTTCTAGCCTTTACCTTGTCTATGAGAAAGAGTTAACTTACTGACAATCACCCGAGACACACTTACCGGGGAATGCAGACGTGGCCTGCTTAGCCATGTCATATTTTGTAGGCTAAAATACACTTCACCTAGTGCGTTGGCTTTTCAAAAACCCACCGGGGGTCTAACGTCGTGCAGAGGAGGTCAATAAACATATACGTATTATTCATGTTTTAAAATGGCGTCACCTGATTGGAAGTTCATTGATTCCTGATTCTTGCATAACCAAAGGTTCTTTTACAGATACTTGAATCGCCAATAAAAAGAATGAAAATCAATCCATTTATATCATGCATTATTATTTCCATGACGCCGCAACCCACACAAACCATGAAAGCCACAGACCCTATTATCATGTATTAAGAAATTAAACGGGGACAGCATGTCCGTTGTTTTTAAAATCGACATGTCTAAGGTTACACACATCTATTTCTCTAACCTATGGTATGTGTACATGTTTATATATTCGTATGTATAGGATTCACTCGTAAAATAATTAACCGATCATTATGATTTTTTTCAAATACACCTGCTACGGGTAAGGGATCGTATTGTAGGCTATATGTTGTTTATTTTAGTTTCATATAAAGAAGTTAAAAAGGAAGTGGAAGCTCTTCGTGAAAATACAGATGCCTTTGATTTTTGTGAAATTTTAACAATACGTATTAGACATTTTATTAATAAATATTCCCTAAATTTCAGTTTCTTTGGGGGAATTTAAAGGGTTTTTAGGGGGTAACATATGGGCACAACCTTTTATTTAAAGATTCAAATATTTTAGATTTGCAAGGAATTTGATCACTAGTTATTAGACACCAACTAAGTAATATTCCCTGAATATTAATTTCTTCTTAAATTGGAAAATTCAAGAAAACCTTAAAAATGACCATTATATTGAGGCATAGCCTTTTTACAAACTTAGTGAGATTCCATGATGAATGCCAGTATACTGAAATCATATGCCCTTAATAGGGTAAAGATGAAAATTCATATACACTAAATGTACAAAAGCAAGGAAATATAGAATAAAATGTATGAATACTGGTCATTTTTAAGGTTTTTTGGAATTTTCTGGAAAACTAAGGTATATGGTAAACTGAAATTAAAATGCCATCAACTATACCCTAGAACCTCTATCTCTGCCAAAAAATCAGCTGAATCCATCAAATAGTTGATGAGATACAGGGTGACATATACGTACGTACGTACGTACATACACACAGATAACATGATTTCATGGTTGAACTTTCTGGATCTCTGGGTTACTTTGACTAATGATGCTGAAATTCTACACACTTATAAAACCTATCAAATTAAAATGTTGTGCAAAGTTTTAACTAATTTGGTTTATTGGTTTTCGAGTTATGATTGATCAAAGAAATGCATAGGCCATTTGTGAAGTCTATTAAGGGATAGAGCGCTCTCGCGCCTCCCTTGATATATATATATATATATATATATATATATATATATATATATATACCCTGAGAATTTTGAGTATTCTTTTTTCAAATGTATTCACTTTAACAGCATTTTTTGTTGGCGGTAACTGTCCTAACTTTAGGTTCCTTTTAGCCAAAAAGATTTATTATATATGTATTAATTTTCAAAGTTTAATGTTACCAGTAAAATTTACATTTTACATTACCGAGTTTAACCTTCGATGAAAAGATATTTTCTTTGAAAATCCATGGGTTTAGGATAATGAGATCTCTTTGTTTTTTGAACTTCTGATGTTTTAATAAATATTGTATCTATACAACTTTTTATTTTCATCTTTCATCTTCTAAATTTATTACTTTCTTGAACTTTCTATTATCACGATAGATTATTATTTAAGGATACATCATTTATCTTTACAGTAATGTTATATTATATATATGCGTATGTGTGTACTTATGCGCGTGAGAGAGACGTGGGTATATCAAGAGAAAGACAGAGTTGGGCATGGACCACATAATGAAAAGAATCGAATCGACTAATAACGAAAGGAAAGAGTGAATATTCGTTGCGCATTCGGTATGAACAGTGAACAAACACAGACGACCAAATGAACAGGCGCGACAGCTGCAACACACCGGAGACGCCATTTGCTTCTAACTTCTTCTCGGTCTGGCTTTAATAAATCCGGCTTAAACATGCAAACAACGAACGCACGCACGCACGCACACATAGGAGATGAATACACGCATGCTTCATGGTTGTAGTCCCTATTCTAAAACAGTTTTTCTCGAACCGTGCTTCACGGCCTACTTAAATGCCAACATATTATATCTGAAATCTCACATATAAAGTTATCTTGTTGGATTTTCTAAGTTAGACCCAAATAACATTTAAGCTTATAAATCAAACGGGCCTTTGTCTAGCCAATGTTCATTTGTTATTGTTGGACCGTGTTCTTAGTAATATAATAACGTACTTTATTACATTTATTTTTTTAAATTACATAGTCTGGTCCAAGCGACTTCTAATATGAAACATTTCAGAATTTTCCTCAAAAAGTAAAAAATCAGCAAGGGGGTAATTCATATTTTAGATCGAAGAATATAATAAGAGTGTTGTACTTTATGTGCAAACAAATAAAAGTTAAAAAGATAAAATAACTTCACTGCATCTTGGCCAACGCCGGATAAGTACAGTTCGGTCATAATTGCCACAAACATCTCAACTAAAATTAGGCATGGCCTTAATTAGCTCTGTTGGGTAATGAATATATACTATATGTGTGCTATCTCTGTCTGTCTGTCTGTCTGTCTCACTCTCTCTGTAATAAAAACAAAACCCTATACCAAGAACAACTCCGTTCAAGTAAAACTTTGCGAAAACCCCAATAGTGTCAATAATTTTGCATTGCTAATTTGCATACGTGTTTGTGTACAGACACACGTGCGTAAATTAGATGACGTTGTTGAAAAAAGTGTGTCACTCTTTCTCTAAATTCTCACAGAGACATAAAGAAATATTAGAGATGGGTTGAATATACACAGAGTGAGAGCGACGAGAGAAATGCATCAATAGCTAAGAGAGAGAGAGATGGGTAACTTGTTCAGTTAATTATAAATTACGGCTCATTTGAACAATTCAAACAAATGTTTTTTAAACATAACTCAATCCCAGAACTATGGTATATTTTAACATGTATTGTGTATTATTAAAGTATATAGGAAAAAGGTCTTAGAGAAACAAATGTTGATTAATTCACATTTAGTTGAAATATGTATTAGAATTTTATTCGCTATTTACAAATGTATTAGTTTTAGTGTATGCTCATGGATTTCGCAGTCAACGAAAAATATGGCGGGTTCTAAATTAGTAATGCCACTTTCTAAAGAATGTGTTTTTCTCTCTCAACAACGAATTCAAAAACTGATCAGTTCTTTCAAGATTACATCATACTGTTAGAGTTGCCTTTTCCTAATACGTAGAGTCTCGGATAATGTTGTTGATTTAGCCACGTGGTGACTCATATAAAAGTTATGATCTCGAATACCACTCCCTCTTTTTTTCTCCCTTTCTTGACTGGCCATTGAAGTGGCAATACGTTTTCCAAGTACCCCTCTCTTTTACCCGTTGCGTACTTATTCCGGTCGACACCAAGTTTGTAGTTTTTATATATATATATATCAACTCCAGCTTCTAGCGTAATAGATGTCAACTTCCGGTCTCAGGAAGCCTAACAATTACGCAATCCTTCTCCGTCAATAATAAAGATATAAGAATAGTTTCAAACATTAATTTCATTTATAATCATTATGGTTCGACAGTGATACATTACATATCCGGCTTGTCATTCACAGTTAGGGCTAAAGAGAGTATATGAAATTAAACATGGCATCTCCATCATGAGAAATGGAAGTTGGGATTGATGCTTGTTTTCCAATGTACCACTATTAAGGTAAAAACGTGATACCTGTTATTAAATGTGTACTTGTGACACATCATTGTCCCCGTTTGCAGTCAACAAATGAATATAAACAAAGCATATACAAGGGTTTGTAAGATTCAAAAATGTTGTTAGTTATCATAATATTCTTAAGACATTGCTTCAGACAGCGTCGTCAGCGATGTTTTTCTGTGATTGTAACAAGTGTCATATCCTTTACAATCCGTTTACGAGACGAGCCAATCATGGTACAACGAACTTGATTCGCTAACCAGCAACTTTTTGAAACGATAGCCATGTACGTTGATATGAAAACGAGTTCACTTATCAAGGCCAAAAGACATCCGAGGATAAGGGTTAATGAGATGGATGGAGAATGGACTAAGTTTGCTTACTTAAAGTTCTTTCAATCTCGTATGATGTTCCGTTTTGAATAGTTTTACTGACCTCACAACGAACATTCGGAAACAGTCGAGCGTTCATTTTTAAAATGTAGTATAATTGTTGTTGCTGATGATGCTGCTGTTGGTATTGGCTGTGTTGCTGTTGACGGAGTTGGACCTGAATGCAGCGTCGAAAATGGAAATGTCGATTTCATCTGCTTCTGATCGAGGTCCTTCTTGTAGATTTGGAGCACTTCATGTATCTGAAGGAGTTCAGGTTATTCCCGATACGGAGGTCAACAGTGATCAGCTGTTGTCCCAAGTCGTCGAAAAAGGTTGTCATCCGTAGGAATTGAGTGGCGGATTAACATGAGCCAACAGAAGGTTGTTATACCTACTCTGCATTGCGATAAGTGACTGAACGTCTTTGCTTGCCATAAATTGTCCACAGACGCATTGGCAAAAACGCATAGAGGCTGCCGGACCCCGATGCAGATGCCTTTGTATTTCACCAGAGTCCCCTTAGCCGGGCTTCAGACCTAATACCGCCTTCGATGGCTTTACCAGGAGACGAATTTCCCAACGGCATAGCTCTGACACTGCACATTTTTTATCCAGAAGATGAAGTCTCGAACCTAAATGATTTTACGTTGCTTACGTTTATTGGTGTCTCGCCTGCCCATTTCTTTATTATATTGGGATTCCTGCCGTATTCCAACCGGCGAAGCAAAGCACAGGACGTCCTCGCTTTTCGGTATCGATGTTTACTTTCCATCGTTTTCTCATCGGCTCAGCGTATTTATCAAATTTTTTTTTTTTTACACATTCTCTCTAAACAACAAATAACAAATGTTTTCTTTAATTTACCTACCGACTTCGTGAATCACAAACTGTCTAAAAATCTCAGCCTTGAATTCTAAATGCCACGCAGATCTGCATTCCACTCGGTAACTTATATCTGTATAGTCCAGCGATCATCATTGTCATAGCCATTACTAGTAATTACATAATAATAATAATAATAATAATTATAATTATAATTATTATTATTATTAGTAGTAGTAGTAGTAGTAGTAGTAGTAGTAGTAGTAGTAGTACATTCTCTACCCCCTACGGCTAATCCCGCTATAATATTACACCCTCACTGTTTCTACTCTTCAATATGGAGTCGTTTATGTATTCTTTCTGTGAATTTTCACCTGCCCTGAATAACTGTATCCTAGGATGAACATAGAGTTGTCGACTAGGAATGATTTATGGGCAACTTTTTGGCCGACAACATATAAGATAAGATTCACATTCAGATGAATGACTCGTTAGATGATATTTAAAAAGTTCTATTTGTTTTCTATTTACATTTTGTATTATTTTGATTATTCGAACAACTAGGATGTTATTCTCACAACGTTTCGGTGGTTGTAACTTCCGAGCAACGGATAAAGTGCTAAGTAATAATCAGTTCTAAGTGATAGTTTTCTGGAAGTTCAAGGTTCAATTTTCAGTACAGGCGATATTAAGAATATAATTAAGAATTACTTAAAACTGACGGAACAAAAGCAGTTTCCCCGTGGATTAAATAAAAAATTCAGTTCGAAATTCTGTATAGATTCCCGAGTTCGACATAAAGATTATCGAGTTTGAAAAGATGTGCATGAAGAATGTCAAGGATAATATCCGCCGAAACGTTGTGAAAATAACTTCCAATATGATAACAGTTGTCCGAATAATCTAAATAAAACTATAATACATATAATACAATAATGTTTATTAGAATAAGTATAGAGAAAAAATATCGTAATCTTAAGAAATAGTTGAGTGAATTAATTTGAATTTCATGAAGAGAAAGAAAACACGGGTTTATTCACATGTTAAGTAACGAATATTTCATGTTGGTGGCGAACAAACAGTGCCTGAAAAATTTTGAAAAGCTAATTTCTCACCAATACAATTGATATTGTCGATGACATCTGTTTCCAGCCAGGAAATTAATTTCTGCGAATCAATGACGTCCGATGCGAAACAGAAAGTTCGCAGCGTTGTTCAGTTTTCTTTCCTCGTTTCTCTGTTCCATTGTTAACGGAAATATCCCCGACTTGGGCCTTGTCAATACAGACATTATTACGGGGATCATCCAGTGAAAGTTAAGGTATTGAAAACGACGTCAATTGCTAATAAATCCTGCATGGAAATAATTCGCCTGCAAATAAATTTATTTACGACTGCGTAACAAAAATAGATGAAAATACGCTACAGACGATTGTCGATGAATGTCGTGCGAATGACATTTTTTTTTGTTTTGTATCATTTATTTTTAAGTACAACTCTATGAAAAGTAAACATTATATGAAACTATTTAAATTATAATTTAGTGTGATTAATCATTAAAAGACACCGAAATCAATTAAAGCCGCTTGTAACATTTCATGAAAAAAGAAAAAGAATCTGAAATATTTTTCTGAAAGAAAATTTGGTACTAAAATACTTTGATATGCAGGTGAGTTTTCGAAATACAGAGTTGAACATTTAGTGTAACCATTTGAAAGGAATTTGTAAGCTAGCGAATTGGCCATAAGCAAATAGTGTTCAGTAAATCAATCTCTTTATCTGTTACTCCGGTAAGCGAGAATGTACAAGAAATTATTTTAAGAAGCCAATCAAAAGGCTCGTGAGATGAAAAAAGTGTGGATAGAGGCATTGTCACTTGTTTAGGTTGTATCTAACCTACAATTGCAAGATCGAAATATGGAGTAAGTGTGTTACCATCTTATGTGTCCTATGAAATAGTATTTCTCGAGTGTACGTCGATGGCAGTAGTAGTAGATTCTAGTGTATGCTCCACGGGTACACACTAGCTGACCACACAAGAGCAGAAAGATGTACTCTGGTGGCCAACTAGTCAGTGCGCCCGTAAATGTCTACAAGCCACCACCGAGCAAACTACAACCAGGCACGCTGCCAGATGCCTCAGCCCCTGCCGTGACTTCAACTGCTGGAACACTGACTGGGGCTACACGATTACTAATCGAGACGGCACATACCTGGCAGACTGGGAATTCACAATAGACTCGGTGCTCCTGTTACACCGGAAGGAGGTCCATTCATTTGAATCTAGGCGCTAAAATAACGAGACCAACCCAGACCTGGCCTTTGCCAAAGTCATCGGGCAAGAGCCACTCCCCGTACGGCGCGCGCGTCTTGGATCGATTTCTCCGTTCACAACATCATCCGTCATTGATCACTACACTATCGCTCGTCCAGCCGACAGACAAGAAACCAGTCCGAAAGTGGAACTTCCGCAAGACCAACTGGTCGGAATTGGCTTACTGCACGATGTTGACCGCCGCCGCGAAGAAACACGTTCTACGGGAAGTCCGAAAGAACTACGTACCCTGCTGGGACGGAGAGTAAGAGGAAGTCCTGCACGCCCACAACGAGACCAAAACCAAGGCCGAGAGGGTCAGAACTGCCGCAGACCTTATGACCCGCCTCAACAACGAACAGAGAGAGAGGTGGACCGAGACCATCGAATCAATCAATTTAACCCACTCCAGCCGTCAAGCATGGCAACAAAACAAAACCGTGCCCCATCGCTGCCGACGCCATTGCAGCGCAGCTAGTCACCAACGGGAGGTTCCCCAATCCCGACGAGGAGTTCATCAGGATGACAATCAGCGAAGTGAACGACCTACGCAGAGCTCTCAGCGCTGATGCCAACCTCTCTGAAGACTTTACAAAGGACAAGATCAAATCAGCTATCCAACACCTGAAGCCACACAAAGCAGCTGTGACCGACAACATCCATCCCGAGTTAATTCTGCACCAGGGTAGCAATGCCACAGTGATTTCGATCTTTTTGCTCCCTCTGCTTTCGCACGTCTAAGCTCCCAAAGATATGGCGACGAGCCAAGGTTATCGCTCTCCCGAAGCCCAACAAGCCGCTGGATCACCCAAAGGGATACCGCCCCATTGCTTTCTTCTGCGTGCCATACAAGACCATGGAGTGTCTCAGCCATGCGCGCCTCGGTCCAGTGATCGACCTAACACTGCCAAAAGAGCAAGCTGGCTTCCGCCACGGGAGGTCCACCGTAAACCAGGTAACCCTCTTCACCAAAGATATCGAGGATTCCTTCCAACGAGGTGAGAAGGCAGGCGTCATTCTCTTTGATCTCACAACAGTGTACGATACTGTCTGGCTCCGTGGACTCTACCTAAAGCTGCTACAGACGATCCCGAACCGACAGATGGCGGGCTTTATCATGGGAATGCTAACTAACCGCAGCTTCACCCTTCACACCAGCAACGGCCAACATAGCAGACTCCGACGGCTAAAAAAAAGTTGTCCCACAAGGCTCCGTACTCGCCCCGATGCTGTTTAACATCTACGACCCTCCAGACACGCTGTCCAAGAAATAGGGATTCGCTGACGATCTGGTAATCTTTCTGATCAACAAGAGCTAGGAGACGATCGAACTGAGGCTTGCGGCTAATATAAACATCCTATCAAGCTACCTGACGAACTGGCGCCTTAAGGTCTCCATGGTCAAGACCATGTCTTCCACATACCATATAAATAACCAAGAGGTAAGCCACGATCTCAACATCATGGTTGACAACAACAGACTCCTGTTTCAGGCTGCCTCGATGTACATCGGCGTAAAGCTTGACCGCAAGTTTACGTTCCGCCAACACTTGGAAAACCTGTCCGCCAAGACATCGGCCCATGTCGCTCTAATACGCCGCCTAGCTAGTACCAGCTGGGGTGCCTCGACCAAGACACTGCACATATCGAGCCAAGCATTGGTCTTCTCCGCCGCCGAGTACGGCTCCCCAGCCCGGTGAAGGAGCTCCGACACCAAGAAGCTGGACATAACACACAACATCGCCTTACGCAGTCTCTGGCTGTCTGCACGCCACGCCGATCAACCAACTACCGAGACGCGCCGGCATCGCACCACCAATCGTGCGCTGTGTAGCAACTGTCCTTGCACTGTCACGAAAATCAACTATCAATGAGGACCACCTTCTCTACAAGCTCGTCACGGAAACCCTCCACGAGCTCGCCTGAAGTCACGGCGTCTATTTGCGGAACATGCCACCATCTCCTGCTTTCAACATCCGGTGACGTCAAAAAATGAATCTGGCTCAGACGTTGCTGGGCGGAGGAGAGGAGGCCCATACGATGCAACACTGCCTTGCCCCCTCCTTACTGCCCAACCGGTACAGCTTGAAAGATTTTGCAGAATACAACAATAATACAAATAACTGCATAAAAAAGTGGGAAACTGTTGTCTAACTGCGTGCTTCAAAGACACGCAAGGAAGAAAAAACTGTTAACCAAAGTTTGAAATTTAAAAAAAAACTACAAAAAAGTTAAGATAGAACCGTTTTATTTTCGATTGATTAAATTATTACGAGTGCGTTTTTTTCTTAGTCTCACTGTTAAATATATAGTTTTCCGGCAATGAATAACTAATCACAACACATCGTTATACAAAATAAAAGCATTTCTTTATTCATCATAATTCTACACATAGACAGTACAGTCGTTTGATATATAATTAACGATATTTTGCCTAAAAGACTTAGATCGACCACATTACTGCGTTACTGTCAGTTTTATTTCTTCTTTCGGTGTTTATGCGAATAGAATTGCTTAAATGTTTACAATGTGTCATTTGTGTAGGGAGGGGTTATCTATTAATTTATCCTGACTCACAATTGTGTTTGCTTCAGTGGACTTTTTTTCAGAATGCATATGAGTGGATATATGTGTATATGTATATATGTATGTAGATGTGTTTGTATATGTGTATGTATGTGTCTGTTTAGTGTGTATTTTTATATTTGGTGAGGAGTGCACAATTTCCGCATGCTGTAGTAGATTGCTTACTAATTTGCTCTTACAGTTGTTTTTTGTATTAGTTTTATTGTGTATGTGTTTCTTTTATTTCTTACTGTTATGAAGAATAAATAAATTTTGGAGTTGGGTGGAAGAGTAGCTCATAGGTAAGTTCTGCTCTTATTAACATTTGTATATTTTTTGTATCTGGAAAAATATTAAATAAAGACGTTTTATTTCCATATTCTAACTAATTCCCATTTTAGATCTTGATATTTATTTATTTTTTCGTGTTCTTTCTCCTGCACTCTGATATCGAAGGGACAGGCTATATCAATGATTAAGCAAGTTCTCTTGTTTTTGTTCAGAGAGACTAAGTCGGGTTTAGAATTCTCAGGAACCTTGTCAGTTTGTATGCGCATGTCCGAAAGGAGTTTGACATTGTCATTCTCTTGTACCACTTCTGGCTTATGCTCATACCACTTTTCATTGTGGTCCAATTCGTAAAGTTTGCATATATTCCAGTGTAGTACCTGAGCGACTCTGCCGTGTCTCCATATTTTATACTGATGCTGTGCAAGCATTGGGCACTCAGCTACAATATGCACCAAGATTTATTCCCTTTCATTACATAGTCGGCATATCGGTGATTCTGCAGTTTTGTCAATGTAATGTTTGATGGACCTAGTGCGAGTGGCTTGTTCCTGGGCTGACATTAAGGTGCTCTCAGTAGATCTTTTGAGATCAGCCCTGACTAACCAATTCCAGATGCCATTATCTCTAAATGCAGTATTCTTAAAGAATACACCGTGTAATTTATTTCCAAATAATTTTAACCCTCTTTCTTGTAACCTTTGATTCTTTTTCACCCCAGTTCTCAAGATTTCCTCTCTTTTCACTTCACGAAGAATCTCATTACTTTCCGAAATATATTTATAGAGAAAACCTTTTTCTATATTCACATCTTCAAGACAAAGTAGGCCTCGACCACCCTCCTTTCTAGGTAGATACAATCGGTCTGTATCTCTTTTCTTTGCAAAAGCTCCATAAATTGTGAGCATTTTCCGTGTTTTGATATCCAAACACTTCAGTTCATCCACATTCCAGTCAAGTATACCGCCAGTATATCGAATGATCGCTACTGCTCTGGAATTGATTGCAAAGATGGTATTTCGACTGTGGAGGTGTGATTTAAGGATAATCCTTACTCGTCTGTTGTACTCAGCTGTGACCTCGTTTTTCATTTTCTTGTTTGGTATATTATCCGCCTCCAGTATTCCTAAGTATTTGTAGCCCCTCTAACTGTCTACATTCTATATTAGATTTTTTGTTGGGTGTTCAAGACCTTCTGGGTGGACAAGTTTACTCCTTTTTATGACAAGAATGGCACATTTAGTGATGCCAAATTCCATTCGTATGTCTTCACTAAATACTTTAACCGTATTTATTAGGGTATCTAGTTGGGTTTCATTCTTTATAAAAACCTTAAGGTCATCCATGAATAGTAAGTGGTTGACTGTAGAAAGTCCTTTCCCAAGTCCATATCCTGCCTTCACATTACGTAAGAGAAGTGTCATTGGGATCAAACAAATGACAAAAAGCAAAGGGGAAAGACTATCGCCCTGGAAAATCCCTCTCCTGATTTTCACTTTACCTAATGTAACACCCCCTGAAGTTAAATTGGTTTCCCAATTCTTCATGCTATTCTTTAAAGCGGTTTAAATGTTAGGGGATATTCCGAAAATCTCCAGGCATTTGTGTATCCATGAATGAGGTACCATGTCAAATGCTTTTTTATAATCCACCCACCCCATGGCAAGATTAGTAGTTCTTCGTTTGCAGTTTCTCAGGATCATTTTATCAATCAGAATCTGATCTTTGGTGCCATGTGATCGTTTTCGGCAGCCTTTCTGTTCCTCAGGCAGCAAATTGTTTTACTCAAATGACCATAAATAATTTCAGACAATATACTAGTGAAAAGTTTCCTCATAACTGAGAGGCAAGTGATTGGTCTAAAGTTTCTCACTTCACCCCCTTTTGTTTTATCTTTTATGATCAAGACTGTGGTGCCCTTTGTTAGCCATTCAGGGAAGTTACCTGTCGCTAAACAGCCATTTATCATTTCTGCAAGACGTGGGTGAAGAGCCTGAAGGTTTTTAAACCAGTATCTATTATTATTATTATTATTATTATTATTATTATTATTATTATTATTATTATTATTATTATTATTATTATTATTATTACTATTTATTTAGTTAGTTATTTATTATTATTACTGTTACTGTTATTGTTTTTGATATGGTTGTTGTTGTTGTTCACTAGGAAGTCTCACACAGGTTTCATCAGTGATTACTCACTTACAGTGACCGGTGGTGTTTCCTGGAGTCTGAGTGACCACAAGTCTCCCTCAATTTCCAGTACTCTCCACCTCTTTCGATAACCATTGCAAATTGTTATTGTAGCATCCACTTGCCATTTATTTCTCGTTGGCAACGACCATTGATCATCTTACATTTGAGTGGCAATAAACCTCCACATGTCCCAATACTATTCGCACCCTTCCTACGGACGTTTGCTCCTCGGTGTTCCCCCTCCTCGGTTTTTCCATCCTCCTTGACCCTTAATTCATTTGTGTGGTATCATCCGAAGCTGGTGCCATAACAATGTGTGTGTGTGGTGGGTAGTTTATGAGATTTCTTGCAGTTTCAGTTCTTATTTTGCTTGTGTTCTTTCTATTATTTTTTTGTTTTATTCCTGTTGCAACTTCAATATGGCTAGTAAGAGTTCGTGATATATGTGGGTTGGTTTCCGCACTCGAAAATTGTTCTAACGATGTCAGCTGTTTTCATTATAGCCGTTCGTTGTATAGTCGCAGTCTTCTCTTTGATTCATATTTCCCCTTGTCTTTTCTTCTAGTTTTCGGGGCTGTTCCTAGTGCCCATATGATTATTGGTATTATATTGACTTTCTTCATGTTATTATTATTATTATTATTATTATTATTATTATTATTACTACTACTAGTAGTAGTAGTAGTAGTAGTAGTAGTAGTAGTAGTAGTAGTAGTAGTAATATTTGTGATTAATTGGGAACATTGGCAATGCTATAAATACAGTATCTGTTCGATATATCTGTTTAAGACATCTACGCAAAGGATCAATGATTGGAATGATGGCTCTGTTAGTATGTTACTCTCAAAATGATTTATTCAGAAATCGATGGAGTCGATTTGTAATTAATGTTTTAGTTATTTTACAGTGTCTTTAAAAGAATATTATTCTTGATATATAATTGAAAAAAAAAACTTTTTTATAAATTTTACTTAGACTATTCATTGTTTTATTTTTTATTTTCCATGTTTTTCCATAGAGACCTGACGAAACCATGGAAAATTTATTTCCCCGGAGTATGGTGAGAGAGACATGCTGGTATAGCCAGACGGTATCTTCCTCTTATCACTACGTCGGACGTCTGCTGCTTCGTCTAGGACACCAAACATCTTTAACACGGATCGGAATAAAAACATACCTGACCGTCAGAGCCCGATATTTATTTCGCTCCCTTCGGTACGCCTAGCGATGTATCTGGTGTTGATAGCATGACTAGCGATATCATGGACGGAAACAATGAAAACATGAGATGTCTCAGATCATGGATTCTCAATCTTTAAAGTTTTGTTTAAAAGACGTTTTATGAAATGCCATATAACTTGTTATACATTGTGTTGCAGATTTTTTAGATAAGGATTGATAATTTGGATTAGTTGGATTATTCGGACTACTGTTCTCATCTTGGATAAAATTCTCATAACATTTCGGCAGATGTAACCTCCTACCCTTTTCGTGTGCACCTTGTTGTACTCAAGAATCTTTATGTCGAACACGGGAATCTTTACGGAATTTCGAACTGAAGCCTTTATTTAATCCGCGGAGATAAATTGTACAGGTTTCATCAGCCGTGACCAATTAAGTAATTTTTATTCTATTCTTATTTAGTATTTTCTGTAGCGAGGATTGAACCTTCAACCACCACAAGACTGTCACTTTGAACTGATTACTATTTAACAACTATATTCGTTTATATAGAATCTAATAAAAGTTACTTAAGAATTCTACCGAGTCATAGCTGCCGGGACGAGAAAGATCTACCACAAGCGATTAAAAAAGAAGAATTAAATTTCCTATAGATTACCGAGTTCGAAAAGGCTCAACTGAAGAATGTTGGGGGTTACATCGGTCAAAACATCGTGAGAATAACATCGAATGCGAGAACAGTAGCCCGAATAATTCAAATACTACAAAATAACATTGATTCGATAAGTAAAAGAATTGGGATAAAATTGTATACCAATAATCCAAAACATCATCCCTTATATTTCGCTACAGAACTTTTCTAAACATAGAGCAAACCCTTGTGCTTAATGCTCTATACGCGAAGGCACACACCGCGTTGCCTTGCGAAAGATGAGGGCACTGTATACTCCTCATCCTCCCTGAACACCCTATTATCATTTTTATTCTCATTTTTATTCTCATTTTTTTACATTTCTATGATTTTCAATGAGATAAGATAAGAAAAAGTAAAATGGCGTCATGTTTTCTGTGGATGTCCGGTATGAATGCAGCTCCCATGATATTATTTAAAAACGAAAAACTAACACACAATCAAAACCACCATTGAATTTCTCGTAAAGGTTTAACCGAGAAAAGTTTTATTCGATCATGGTATAAGGCTTTGTTTTCAATTTTATCCCCGTGCAATGGATGATAGACAGACAGAGCCTCCACAAATATAGCCCACTTCATAATAAAGACCAATGTGTATTCATTTGTATATAAATAAATATATTTATTTCCATCGTGTCACGCAAAAGTTAGCGAGTAAAACATGTGCTTTTTTCGACCCCCCTCCCTGACGAAACCATTGCCAGTGGTGAAGGGAAACGAGAAATCAAATAGCAAGTCAGACAACCACCTCAGACTTACCCCGCTGTCTGAAATGAATTCGAGAAAGAAATCCTCCGTTTTACACTAAAAAGTTAACTGTGGGTGTTTTTTTTTTCTTTTTGTCATCGGAAATGATAATAATGATGTATATATGAAAAAATTAAATTACTATAATTTTGTATGAATATTTTAGTAATATATCTAAATAAATATCGAGTGTGAACATTGGCGAAGCATAATTTTTCCGTAATTTTTACGGAGCGTGCAAAGTAGCAGTATACATATATTCTAGAAGGATACATTAATCGCGATTGATTCATGATAGTTTGATCCTGTGATTAGTGCAAGAGACTTGAACCCTAAAATACTTTAAAGAAATGAAAAGCAGACGAGACAAGCTATGTAAAATCAGAGTTCATACATGAATTTATTGACTTATAGAAAGTTTAATTTTCTAGAATATCAAATAAAAATCAAGGGCGACCCAAAGGCTCCCTTTTCATTGGCCACTTTTTTCAACTTATCCTTGATCATCACCTTAATAATGCTGGGTGTTTAAGCAAGGGGGCATCAAGTAATTATTATTCACCCATTTCATAATTAAATAACCCAACAATAATTAATACTTATAAAATAAAATAAAAAATGAATCTACCGTAGTCTAAATAATCGCTTGCTTAGTAATAGTATCCATAAAAACAATAGCACTAACAAAAAAGCAGCTTTATATATAACATACTGAATACTGTGCGAAATAAATTTCCAGTATTTAAAAAAAAAACATAAAAACTGCAATATGAAACTAACAAAAGATATACTTAAGTTTTTTTTTGCAACATAAAACATGATTTTTGTTAAAGCTCTCTGTGTCCTCCATGGAGATCAATGCGACCCAATTCAATACAGCATGTGTTTGTACTTTTCTTAATTGTGTGGGCATAATGTATAGCTGAAAGAAAAATAGAAATGAAATAAAATGTGTATCAAAACGTTTAACAAATAAAAATATACGATTTACGCTTTCGAATGACACATGGAATAGACGAAATGCTTAAGTATCAGCTTAAGATTAAAAAAAAGAAAATATATAATTACTTATGGCTGATCCTGTATGTATACATCTTTATCTGCATAAAGTATAGTATGTGTATATGCTTTTATATGTGTATGTGCAGGATTCACTGCTAAACTAATTAAACGATCATCATGAATTTCGGAACACAACTGCTAGACATAAGGGGTCGTAAATGTCGGCTAGATTTAATTCAATTTAGTGTTATGCAACGAGATGGGAGCCCTTCATGAATATTTAGACATCTGCAATTTTTGTGAAATGTTAACAATAGGTATTAGACATCAATTCATAAATATTCCCCAAATTTCAATTTATTTGGAGTATTCTAAAGGATCTTCAGGTGCACAATATGGACATAGCCTCCCATTTGAAAATTCAAATATTTCAGATTTGCATTGAATTTGATTCATAGTCATTAGACACCAATCAATCAAGATTTACTGAATTCAAGTGTCTTCTTAAGACTCCTTTAAGCTTAAGTCTTTAATGTGATACATTTTCTAGAATAAAAAACTATGTAATCGATTTTGATCAAAATTAGAATAATAATTCCAGACATCAGGTTTAGTATCATTATATATTGATTTTTATGACATAAAAGTGGTGCAAACTGTTCTGTTCAACGAATTAATTTTAATCGTCCTGGTACGGATATTCTTATAGGATTTTATATATAAAACTTTATAATTGTATTATATAATCTCCTGTGTGAGTTCATGAAACGTTTTTTATTTCAGTTATTTTTTCTTCATATTCACGCTTGAATTTGCTTGGGAAAAGCACATATGAATAAACATACGTTCGCCTATGTTGCATATAACGTGAACTTGTGCACGTGCTTGTTAATGTGCGTATTCATGAAACACGAATGCAAGTAATGTATTTATATGTTTATATGTTCGTGTAGATTAGCAACGGAATGCATATTTGCGAATGTACGGTCTATGTGTGTGTGCCTCTTTGTGTGTGTTGTTTCTCTGCATTCATGCCTTCGCCTCAGTTTGCCTCTACAAGAGTGTCGCTGTTGCCATAGTTATCAATGTCGTCATAGTTGTCAACTTCACAGAACTTTCTCTCCGTAGTTTCATCGTGACAAATGCCGCCATATTTGCCGGCATTTGCATTTTTTTTTCCTTCATGGCAATATGTGCAAAGCCGTTGCTCATCCGATAAAAACTACTCGGCCTTTCTGCCAAAAAGTCTTGACAAAAACAATAATCAGTGTCAACTGCTAAGTTATCTTTAGGACAACCATTTTTGCGCAAATGGATTGTTTATGCCAAATTAAAAAAAGTGCCAAAAATCTATGGCTGCATCCTTATTTTTATTTTGCGTCAATTTGTCTATCTCCAAAGTGTTTTCTATATATATACGCGTGTGTTCCGTCCATTCGTTCGTTCGCAGGTTACGCTTTATTTAGTTAGTTTCTACCGAAACAACAGAACCACAACAACTCACATCAATCGCGAAGCAGTATGTTAGATGCATCAAGGGTGGTCTTCAGTGATGCACTTCCCCAACTGCCGATTTCGGGTTTTGCATCATATCAGTTAAGACAGCAACACCGACTGGACTCTAAAAATTGTCAAACCACCTTTTTGAAAGTTTTGTGCTTTGTACATCGACATTGCAAAATTCATCCGAAGTGATGCGACAAGTTTCGACCGTTCTTATTGAGACAATCTGTCAGCGTCAGCCAATGAGAAAAGTCCTTACTTCTCCCGCTCTTATATTTGTTTCTTTTACTTTCTCCGCTTTCGATTGGGTTGTCTTCCCCTGGATTCGGATTATATACTTTCAGAGAGACGCACAAGGAAAAGAATGGTTAAAACTGATTAAGGCGGAATAGAGATTAATTAATACATGTTGATATGTTGGAAAGAACAAATTATATCAGTTGATAGAAAGAGAGAGAGAGAGAGAGAGAGAGAGAATGGGAAAGAAAGACATAAGTTGATAGCAAAAGAATTAAAGATTCTTTGAGAGAATAGATGGCATCAAATATCTGTTTGTTTGGAAAGTAATCTACGCAAAGTATTTTCTTTATTTACCGATTACATACCATTGTCATTATACTGAGCATTGTTTCTAAGATAAAACGATCAATTCGAAATCTATTTTCTTAAATTAACTAGAATTACCATTAACCATCTACACTATAATAAATACAAAGTGTATTTATTTGTATCTATATAAATATCCATCCTGATACGCAATGGTTAGCGAGTAAAAAAACTACCGAACAAAACAATTTCAAGTGTTCAGGGAAAGAGAAAAAGCAAATAGTAAGTCACCCCCCTCCCCGCTATCTTAAATGAGTTCGGAAAAGGATCCTTGATTCTATTTACAAATTGAGTCGTTTTCTTTCTTTTTCCCCCTTTCTTCTTTCTGTACGGATTGACACGTTTTTCTTATTTTTTCTTTTTTCAACTTTCCAGTTTGAGACGTTTTCTTACTTTCTTTCTTATTTCTTTGTTTAATTTCACCGATGAAGCGTTATTTTATATGACTATGAATATTTGTGCGAACACTGAAGAAGCATATTTTCCCCACCGTTTTTGACGGGGGTGTAAAGTAGTCTCAAATAAATGCTCGTCGTCACGAATTTTCAGTGTTTTGTTTTTATAACTATAAGCAACAGCTTTGTCTATAGCTTTTTGGAGAAGTGTATTAAAAATGTAATAAGAACATATAAGTTATGTGTGCATTCATTTCGTAAGGTCACATCAGATTTAGTAAATGTTCTTCCTATTGCATTGCGAATCAACACAATCAATTATTGCATCCCCGTTTCAGTTCTCATCATGCACTGCTTATTTGTGCCCAGTCCTCTAATTCTATTATTCCTTTTATTTCTAAAACTGTTATATGTGTTTGTTTCGTTATTGCATATATTTTTGGCACCAGCATAACCTGTGTATCGTCGTTCTTCAGAAAAATTGAGGCACCCATAAAACACCTGTTCATACCCTGAACTCCATATAGTTTATTTCAGTCGACTCATACCAACTACTCAAAAAATGATACTTCACGCCCCTTGCTAAACACGCAGCATTATAAGGTGATAACCAATGGTAATTTGGAGCAATCCAGTGAAAGAAGTGGCGTCTTCCCTTACATTTCGATGTAGTAGCCAATCAAAAAGGGAGCGTTTGAGTCGCTCTCGACTACGGTCGATTCATTTTTTATTTTATTTTAGACGTATTGATTATTGTTGTGCTTGTTAATTATAAAATGGGTGAATAATAAGTAGTTTATATATTGGACCAATTGAGTCAGTCGGCTCATTTACCATCGGGCAGGTTCGTATCTGTTCGCCACTTCCTATGATAACGTTTTATTCATAAAGTATTAACAATAAAATTTTAACAAGTTTCGAGGGAAAATGCTTAAAGTTATTGCTCATCCAATAAAGACGACGGCCTCTTCGTTAAATACAAAAAAAACAATAACGAATGACAGGTTTCAGTTGCAATTGTTTTATAATTATATTTATTTACATATACGGCGTTGACCAAGCAGACATTGTTACGTAAATAGACATGGTTATACAATAATCAATAATTGACAATAGTATCATTGTTATTCTAAAATATTCAGAAGACAATTTCCTTTCCTACCAATTATGGCGACACGTGTCTTTCCGACCCCCGGCCCCATCCTCCACTGTCCTTCTTAATGATTTCCTTTATCCTGAAAATTGTTGACTGCCCTTCGACCACAATAAACGGAAACCCTTTCCATCTTACAATAACTGGCTTCCTTGTTACTAGACCAATGTTAGAGCTTCAGCCATCCTCCAATTCATCAGTTTAGTTCATAAAAGTGTTTGCATACATTGGTTTTTCCTCGGACCGTTCTACTCAACAACCATGTACTACGTTTCGGACGATGTTCATTCATGTTTCTTCAGTTGTATCTATGTCTGGTATTTAATGTATGTTGATGGTTGTTGATTTGCACACGTTGAAGTTTCGTAAGCACTTAAAATCAGGATTGCGCAGTCGTAAGGTATAAGGTCCAAAAATTCCAACCCTGACTTCTAGAATTAAAAAAAATCCAACATCGACTCCGACACTAAGGTTTCCAAAAGCTACGACTGCATTTTCTGGAATTCCAAAATATTCGACTCCGACTCCGACTCCGACTCCTTATTTTAAAGTATTCTAATATTCAGTAGTATACAGAGTCGGATTAAGAAATCTAACACCGACTCCTAGCATTCTTACGAGCCCGATTTCGACTCCTTCCGGAACCGGACAAATGGTACATAACGAAACCGGAGACAGTACTGGAAAACGAAAATCACAACATCTGAATCACAGACACGGAAATTGGCAGTAATAATAATCATAATAATAATAATAATAATAATAATAATAATAATAATAATAATAATAATAATAATGTTGCATACCTACTGAAATTAAACGTCACGAGAGGCGAAGGGGGGGGGGAGAGAGCTTATTTATTACTACAGGCAGAAATCCTTCCGACTGAGGCAGTTCTCCGAAACCACCTCACAGTTCGCTATCACATCCTCTCCGGCCGAAAATAACGCGAAATGTTCACGAGAGGATTAATAGTGATTTCAATCTTTTTTCTTAATACTTCTGATGATACCATTTTCATAGACATTCTCATAGTCATTCTTTAAGCAAACATGTTTCTCAGTAATTTTAACACATTTTGGAGAGTCATTTTTCAACAGAGACCTTAAACACACTTTTCTTAAGAGTCATTTAAACAGATTTCTAAACACATTTTGGAGAGTCATTTTTCAACAGGGACCTTAAACACACTTTTCTTAAGAGTCATTTAAACAGATTTCTAAACACATTTTTCAAGAGTCCAAAAGTCACTTTGAAACACAGTTTCCAGATATTTTACATTATAAGAAAGTTACCTTTGTAGTTCTCGTCCGTGCTGGCCCTCATCTTGTTACTGGCTGTGATCGCCGCGCGGCACCTGTTTTTGTGGGCAAATTCTATCTTTAAGCAGAGGATAAAGACACTCGAAGTCGGATTTTCTGAGAGATTTCTTTTGTTCTTTTTATTTCATACTTTCATTCGAGTGGAGGGGTTTCCATTATTGGTTCTTCATTCACATCTTCCTAAGTTCGTACTGTGTGGGACGTTAGACGCTGTTAGTTTTTCTTAGTAGCTTTGGCCCATATCTCTTCGATTCACACCTCAACTCTTGCATTCGAGAGCTACCTCATGCGCTCGCCACAAGCTTCCATGGTGATCTCTTTTGGATACAGCCCTTATCGCGAGCGATTACATTTTTGGGAAAACTTCGCTCGCTTTTCCGAAACGACGTTGTCGCTTCGAGCTCCCATAGCGGACTGATTCTAAAAAGCTAAGTTCTTGTTCTCCGTGGTGACGTAATCATCATTCCCACGCACGAGATGGGGACAAAAACGACTCACTCTGATCTCTGACTCAAAGGTCACGTCAGGTGTCTAAATTTATTATGACTATTCTTGGATCAAACTCTTCTCTGAACTCACTTCTGAGTCCAGAAACAAAACCTATTTTTCAATAACAAAATTAGCTATTTGATACTAGTTAACCTACTGTGCCTTGCATAATGGGGCCCTACAGTACTGTAACACTCCTTCCTTCCCTATAAACAAAAAAAACAAAAAATCCCAAGATTTTCTCTTTTTTTTTTAAAAACCAACCCTTCCCTGGGACTGGTAAAAATCCGAGCCTGAGCACTCCTGGGGTTACCATAATTTCACCCCTGCCGGAATGGGATTCGGCACCACATGACAATGTTTCCGGGATTTGGGAGAGTTTGCTCCCTACGGTCGTTACCGGCTAAAAAAAACCATCCCCTGTCATAAATCAACATCAGGCGTTTCTCGCCTATATCTCCTGCAAAATCCACCACATAAATTCGCTCTTGCTCACACACGTTCTCCGTGCTCGACCACTTCCCAAAAATTCCCGGTATGTTACACTTTCGGGCCACCATCACTTTCTTAGATTACTTCAACAAACGGTCGGTACACAACCGATTAAAACTAACTGCGCGTTTTATTCTCGCGAAATAGGGGAATAAAAAAACAGAAAAAAAAAACCCTTCATTAACCTATTCTCTAATGGTCAGCCTCGAAGCTTACTGAAGGTACCGTCGCTATGCTGCTTGCTATATATGGACCATACATTTCTGACACGCCCGTGCTCCCGTCGCGAATGACAGCGAACAAACACCCAGTTTCTAACTCCCAACCCTGTTCATTAAACGTCGAGGACCCCATCCCATGGATCTATCTAGTCGATACGGTATTGGGCGAAATGTCACATCGAATCATCTCTGCTCCCGGAACACGCCGAATGACCACAAACTAGGCCCAACCTATAATCTTATAATTAAATCCAATTAACACCCGGTACCTCCTTTTTTTAAAAAATCGATCCCCATGGTTCTATCCGCCCCGACGCGCGCACCCGAGTCACACCACACCCCAGCTTAACTCCATCCCCACTGGTGTTGAGCAGACACCAATTCCATGCGTTCCCTTCCCGTGTCCCTATCTATGCGGTGAGGGGTGGGGTATCTTCGCAGCACACTCGTTGGCAAACATCCAAAATCCACAAAAAAAAATGGGACCACAATTTTAAAGCTTAACATTTTACACAACTTTCACACACTCTATCGGCGCAGTTGGGCACACCTGGGTCACAAAAACAACAATTTCCATAACTGACCACCGTCCTTTTCTCGTGGTCCCACAGAATGACCATATCACCGTCATTCTCCCGTTCGCAATTTTAACGTATGCAGGCTTTACCACAAGCCTCGCCACTAACCCATGGGTACTCTATAAAAGAGAGCATACGAGCAAACGCCGGGAAT
>OY744515.1:62257228-62284728 GCA_963556195.1 Sepiola atlantica
ATTCTGCAATGATAGTTATCGTCCCTACGATGAAGAACGATCTCCTCCCCATCATCATAACATCCCTCTAATTATCGTTAACAAAATCAGATCCCCGTATCCCAACCTATGTTCATCATAATTGCTCCTATCATCTTCATCAACGCGCGCAATTTTCACCTCGAGACGGTGCCAGCATCTCTTTTTGTCACGTCAACGCCGTACCTACTCTCCTTCCAAACCACAAATATACGTTCCCTCGCGAATTCTTCATCATCCCAAACAACCTTATCGTTTCATCGACATCTTCATTAGATTCACGGTGTTCACCGACGATCCTTAACAACTCGTTTCCTTTGGATTTTATTTTAATATGTGTTAACGCTGCAAAATTGGAAGTGAACCCTTTCTTAGGGCTCCATTTCTCTTTCGTGGTGACCTTCAATCAAACACATTTTACCTTTTATCTTTTTCTCTTTCAACCAACTTTATCTATCTCTCATATCAGACCTCTTCTCTCTCTATCTCTCTCTCTTTCTCTTTCTCTTTGTCTTTCTCGTCTCTCTCTCAAGAGAAACAGTATGTATGTGAATGACTATATATATATATATATAGAGAGAGAGAGAGAGAGAGAGAGAGAGAGAGAGAGAGAGAGAAAGGGGAGAGAGAGAGAGAATCGCTGATACAAAAATGGCTGAAGAGAGTGATAACTCGGATTTGAGCATAAGGTTTTCCACCAGGCCCCGGTTGTTCGCGAAACCGTTGGTACTATGTGATCTAAATGTGGGTTAAAATATATGCGAGAAGAATTCCCCGAAAAGAACAGTTTTGTACTCCTTACGAATATTAAAATTAATATATAATGATAGTAAACATTATAGCTAGAATCCTTATTCCAATGTTGATCAAAATCTATTTAGAATATGTGTAGGGTAGTAGATAACGATCTAGAGATGGATTTAACGATATTATATTTACCATAATTACAGTGTTCTAAATTACGTAAGAGGTGTCAGTAATTCGTAGTAAGGCAATATAATGAATATTAAGAAACATTTGGATTATTATTTAAATTCGATTGTAGAGATTTTATATTAAACTAAGCAGCAGATGGGAAAAGAGTGATGAAAACAAGTAAAGCAATAGAGAGAAAGAAGATGAATAGAAAAATAGGAAAAATGCTTTCTTAAAAAAGCCTACTTAAAAAGATAGAAAATGGAAAATAATTATTCAGAGTAACGATCATAAAAGATAATTTATTAAAAAATTAGATATAGAAAGAGGAAGTGCTTATGGAAATGAGATTTTATTAATGTTGTAAGTAAGAACAACGGTAGGTTCAAAGAAAGGAATATCGAAGGGTACACAATGCGGAAGAAGATTCTATCTAGGGAGGTTGAATGACTGGCTGGATGATTTAAGAAAGAATGCGTTGGAGTCTATCATAAGGCTTGACAAACTGGTTATATATATATATCTACTTCCATGCATGCATGAGGATATTATTTCGTTCTTCTTGTTTATAAAAGAGTCTTAGATCTCATTATAAAGACTGCCTCAGAAAGTTATTATTATTATCGGATTAGGAATTTTTTAGGATACCCTCGAAAATATATTAATAAAAATATATTTTATAATATGCTTGAATATATATATATATATATATATATATATATATATATATATATATATATATATGGAAAATGAAAAAGGAAAGCCAAACACTATGTTATTTATGTATTCATATACGTTTCGTCTTTAAAGACTTCCTCAGAATGAAGAAAAAATGTAGAAAAATCATACAGATATTAATTTTAATTTGTCAGAAATTGTCCAAATTTCGGCATGGCTGTAGATGTGAACAAGCAAAAAAATGAAAATCATGATTTGGGTTATGGCGTTATCAGCAGTAGTCTGTCTTTTTCAAAGGACGCCTATTCTTTTGTGTTTTAAAGTATTCGAAAGCGTTTGGACTGCATTTTAATAATTCATCCAATCCCATCGTGTTACCGTTCCATTTGCAAGATGGCGTATGCGGATGTCCTCGAAGTTTGTTTTTCGAGTAAACAAATAACTTTCCTTAACGCTTTAAATTTACTTTTCTACTTATTTGAAAAGAGAAAAATACAAAAAACAAATCCTCAGACTTCGTTGACGGCTGGCGAACGAACGTCAGTTTTCAGTGTAACGTAATTTATTTAACCAAACGTTTTAATTGAAATAAAAAATAAACGCTTTTTTTACTAGTAATATGAAGTATCCTTATGTCAGGTTATCTTGACAAAAACTTGTACAGAGAGATTAAAGACACTTGAGGATTGTGTATATGTGTGTGTGTGTTTTCTTCGGTTTGGTGTGTTTGTTTTATGTCATATTAATTTTTCGGTTATTTATTACCGAAACGGAATGCATATTGTAGATAGTTAATTGTATTAGTTGAACAACAGTCACTATTTCGAACAGAGAAATAATTTATATGTGATCAACTTAAATATATTTTCATAAATGCACGATAACGATAATATAACTTAATAAAATTAATATATCAACATTTCATAACATTAGATGTGAGTTCGTACCTTTCTGAATTGCATTTTGTGTATCTCATCATTACATATTCTTGAGCATTTTAATTCTGCATAGCCGATTCCATATTCTTAAACACTATCCATTAAGCACTTCTCTCTCTCTCTATCTCTCTCTCTCTATCTCTCTCTCTCTCTCTCTCTCTCTCTCTGTTGTATTATCTCTTATCTACATGTACTCTAATCTTCTCTTTGTTTTCTTTACTTTTTCTATCTCTCTCACCCTCTTTTTCGTGTTATGACTCGCTCTTTACTGGTCCCAAAATGCGAACCGTGTTGCAACTAAAAGGAAAACACTTTATTGTAGACGAATGCCAACATTCTTTTAGCACTCCCCGCTTTACAGTTACAGTCAACTCCTCAGCCCCAGCTGAAGGAGCAAAGGAAGGATCGTCCGTTCACTTCGGTCGCCAGTCTTGCTCTCATGTTTTTTTCCGATACTCACTCGATCAGTGACGTAACTCTTAAAATTGTTTTTAACACATTCTCAAATTGGCATACTCCAAAATACAAACAATACCATATTTATATGTTAATTTTTGTTTTAAGCTTGAAATTATCACAAAAACTAGAGTCGCATTCAAAACGCGACGTCTACCTACACCCCTTACCTATACCTCGTTAACACCTAGATTATAATTTTTATTTACTATTCTGCTGTTGTTTTGCTATCACCCCGGGGTAATCTCGTCACATCTCTCTCTCCTTCGCCCCCTTCTCTCTGGTCCCCACTCCATTCTAATAAAAGGGAGAGATCATAATACATACCTGATCGTCTGTGACATCCCAACTTGTGGAAACTGGGAAAATTGTTTGAACCTTTCCTCGGTGTGTCACATCACCAAACCTCCACCATTACATTTCATATCACTGTCGTCATGGATCGTCTAGTGGATGTGGATGTATGGTTGAAACCTCTTGAAACTGAGTTATGTAGAAATGCGAGGGATTTCCAGGCATTCATTTTTTAGCGCTGAAATAGCACAATAAATGAAGACTTGGTGCTGAACGAAATAAACTCAACTGTTGTTAGTTAAAATCAATAGAACAACTCTGAGATACTTCACACATTGTTCCTTTATTCGGGTTCTAATATACGTCGGCACGTGTTTTGAGGAAATATCAACTCCAACTGCGAGGTGGGCCTTTAGCTAAGATCAAAGTGTAGTATCTGTTCTGATACTATATTTTATCTGTTCTGTGTGTTCGGTCAATGGAAGAGAAATCGTTCTAGACTGAGACAATTTTTTCCAATTCAGAGTGCCCCTTTCGGGGAAGCTTGATTTGCCCCACATTTAAAACCGACATTGTGTCTTACTCTGCCTTCGTGGGGAGGCCAGTTAATAGGTTCTACTTCTCCCAATAGTATTAGTACATAAATGCCAAAATAGATCTGATAGAATTTTAGATCGGTATCACCTATTTCCTAGTCAGCGATCGTATCTATTAGGCATGTAACGCACTCCTTCATAAACGTTCTTCTCGACAATCCTCGTTAAAACCTCGATTTTTTTCCTTGTTGATATTTTTTCTCAAAAAAATCTCAGCTTCGTTTTCTCTGCTATGTTCTTTATTTTTCTATGTATAATGCATTTTATTTGATCCATTCGTTTTTTTTTTTGTTTTTTTGCTTATTAAAACCGTGCAGCATTACGCGCACAAAAGAAAAGCGAATCGCAAAAGCGGGTCCAACTCAGATCAAAAGAGTGACATCCTCTAGAGCAGAGCACCGTTGGTCACCGCGAGATAATCTTGTTCGCCATCTTTGACAGCGGTAAGCGCCAGGTTGTCGTCCTCCAAAAAGCGATCCCTTTCGGCTACTCAGCGCTAAAGACGCGCGCCATTCCTACTCGAGTAGATAGAATCTGATCCATTGAAAATCCAGCGTCCTTGAGCTTCGATATATAAAAAGAACGATTGAAAGCATCTTCTATTTTTATTGTGAAAATTTTCCGCCATTTTTATTCTTCTTTATTAGCTTTTCCTTTCGTTGATTATTTTATTTATTTATTTCACAAGTGATTCATCGATTTTCTTGATCATCTTTTTTTAGGGAGAGGGGCTTAATTTCCTACCCCACCCCATTACGACGTTATTTGGCTTTTAATTGCTTAATATTATTACCTACTTTCTTTCTATTTAAAAATATATTTACTTCGGCAAATCGCGTTCATTCTTCCCTTTCATCCTCCTTCCCTTTCTTTCTAAATAAGTCTTAGAAAATCATTTTCATGATTCATTAAATTGGTTTGATCTAATCAATTTGGGCTTGTCAGTTACATTCGTATCATTACGAAATCAGAATTGGTATTATCTAAGGGGAATTATTGCAAAGAAATCACAAAACTCAAGTATCTTGAATATAATAGCTTGAACATTTTGGTCTCTTCTTTTTTCAAATTAATTTCCTCCTATTTCTTTACTTCTATTTTCACCTTAGTTTCCAAAACGTTCAACAATACATATCTCTCTTTCTTTCTCTCTCTCTCTCTCTCTCTCTCTATATATATATATATATATATATATATATATATATATATATATATATATATGTATATATATATACTTAGGCAGCATTTCTTCGTTAATGCATGTTTTAATAAACAACAGGGGCAATTCCTGTTTGTTTCTTTTTTATCCATCTTTCCATGTCGACGGACCAACGATCTAATGTTCTGTTCAAATGTGAACAGGAACCCGCCAAAATTGCTAACGTATTCGACTCCCATGAGTCTTCATCAGGCACGTGTAATTTGCGTAACGCCTCACGTGCCTGATGAAGACTCATGGGAGTCGAATAGGTTAGCAATTTTGAGGAGTTTCCGTTCACACTCAAACAAAACATTAGATCATTGGTCTGCCAACATGAAACGATGGATTAAAACAGAATTAAACAAGAATTGTCCCTGGTCTTTAATTAAACATATATATATATATATATATATATATATATATATATATATATATATATATATATATATATATATATATATATATATTGAGGAAGAGAGAAAAATATTCATGAACAAGTCTTTAGTCAGTTATAAACGAGAAAACACGCATGCACCTGACACCCACATATAAATTCAACAATAATAATATTATGCAAGCCAAAACCTCCACTTTTTAAAGCAATATACAAGAAATGCTATCTACACGTGCTGGTCAAAAAAATAGAACATATGTATAAAACTGTAAAAATCATTCCGTTTGAGATAATTTTCGGCTTTTAAATTGTGTAGGCGAAATATTCTATATGTAAATAACAATTACAACTATTGTTAATCATTTGTCATATTTGCATATATCAGACTTGATTGTCACAGAGTAGTTTATTGTCACATTGGGAAATTCAGCGTTTCAATTTAATAGAACATTATTCGTTGAGTAATCTTAAACTAAAAAAATGTCTGTGTTTAAAAAGATTTTGCAAGTAATTTAATCATAATCTCTCATTATGGGTCGCTCTAAAGACATATCTTTGTTTGAGAAGCAGCGAATGTTCGATTTGCGGGAAGTAGGAAAGATCCACATGGAAATCGCAACCAAAGTCGGATGTCCAAGATCGGTAGTGACCAAAGTGCTCCAGAAAGATGTTAAGGTTGTTTCCAACAGCAATTGCAAGAAATGCGGACGAAAGAAAAGCACCACTGAAAGACAAGACCGGGCACTGGACAAGGTGGCAAAGAAAAGCCGATTACAGTCAACAAGCCACATTACTAAAAGTGGAAACAGGCTTCTGGTGCCGACGTTTCACGAAGCACTACTTACCGAAGGCTCCAGCAACTGGGATACCAAAATCGTATAGCTGCCACCAAACCGCTCCTTAACAAAAATCAGATGTTGAAGAGGCTACGATGGGCAACTGCTCATCAAACCTGAACTACAGACGAATGGCGGCGTGTGATCTTTTCAGATGAGTCTCGATTTTGTATTTCCTTCGGCGACCAAGGGCCACGTGTTTGGCGAAGATCCACGGAACGGTATAACCAAGAATGCGTCAAGAAGTCTGTGAAGTTCCCGCAGTCTTGCATGGTTTTGGGCTGTATGAGTGCTAAGGGTGTTGGTAATTTCTGCTTCATCAAAGGAAATGTAAACGCAAGTGTACCAAGATATTATGGAAGCTAATTTACTGTAAGTGCTGGATAATCAGTTTGACAGTGACGCCACATACATCATTTTTCAACATGACTTGGCACCGACACACTCTGCCAAGTCCACAACTTCCTGGCTCCGAGAACAATCGATCCCTGTTCTTGAATGGCCGGCGAACTCGACAGATTTTAACGTTATTGAAGCCTTGTGGGATCAGATGAAGAGGAAGCTTCGCAAAGAAAAACCTACTACCTTTGCACATCTCACAGATTGTCCTCAATAAGAATGAGAGATTATGATTACATTACTTGCAAAATCTTTTTAAACACATACATTTTTTAAGTTTGAGATTACTCAACGAATAATGTTCTATTAAATTGAAACGTTGAATTTCCTAATGTGACAATAAACTACTCTGTGACAATCAAGTCTGATATATGCAAATATGACAAATGATTAAAAATAGTTGTAATTGTTATTTACATATAAAATATTTCGCCGAAAATTATCTCAAACGGAATGATTTTTACAGTTTTATACATATGTTCTATTTTTTTGACCAGCACGAGTACAAGAATAGTTCCTACGCCTACTATATATATATATATATATATATATATGTATATATATATATATATATTAGATTTATTAGATTTATTGAATGTGATTTATTGAATATTATATATATATATATATATATATATATATATATATATATATACATATAATCAGACTTCCAAGTTTTAAGCTTAATAGGGGTTAATTTTTTAAAGTTCAGAGCATGTATAATGATAATGTTTTTGGACTTTCCTTGCGACGAGTCGAAATTATAGAAAATGCAAGATATATAACTTTTAGTTTACTTGTTGAAGGGCTATATCTTTAATCTAACTTTCTATTGTTTACACACACACACACACACACACACACAAACACACACATATATATATATATATATATATATATATATATATATATATATATATATATATATATATATATATATGAGGATAAAATGCACGATATATCATATAATGAAATGCCGTGAAAGACAAGATGTATACAAATAAGCTTTTCACAAACACACGCATGCATATATATATATATATATATATATATATATATATATATATATATATATATATATATATATATATATGTATATATATATATATGATTGCTATGTAAAGACCATATGAATGAATGTTAAACAATGAATTAAAAAAAAGACTTAAAGGGCAAGCTGGCCGGTTTCGAACCTCGTCTAACACAGCTAAATCGAGGTTAGGATTAAGTATCTGCCGGTAAATCGATACAATGATAAAACTGCATATAAAAACAACTCCATTACCCGGGAAAATACTTTGAGCTTAATTACATATAAAATGGCAGTAAATGGTAGAATACAGAAGAATATAACAGATACTAAAAATTATTATAACAACGGACCTAGGAACCTTACTTACCATGGCAAACAACTTGACTCTCAAAATCCTATGCCACGTAAACGACTATGTAAAATATAATAGCAATGTTAAAACTAATATCCCTAGAGAATTCTTTAAAATTATAGAAAGATCTTTTAAACAACTACATAGATATAGCACCATCCTGAAAAAAATTATATTTAAATCTCTTATTCCACAATGCTTAACATTGCGCAAACAATACTAACCTCTAACAATAAAAATATTAAATCTGTCCAAACGTCTATAAGACCAGAAGACACTACCAATAACTGTAACTGCTAAAAACTTGAGAATGTCTACTAAAATATAATTGTATACATAAATACGTAATATATTCCTGCACTGTGAAGCAAGTCCCTCGTGACGCTAATCAGCAAAGCAACACCAGTAAATGTGCACTTCCTCAACCTTTACAACATCACAATACCCAAAATATAAATCGAAGCATCAACCACCATCCTTTACCAGTTAATAACAATCTAGCTCATATTTCCCTGTTCCATATAGCAACCCCATAAAACAATTTAAACTTAAACTCTAATCAGAACTGAATCATACAACGCCTAGATGCACCTACTACTATAAATAACACACCTAATGCAATAATCACTCCATATAAAATGCATACTTACATAGGGGATAGTGCTTTCCCAATGAAAAACCGTATATTCAACAACATTTCCTTTTTTTTTAAGAAATAACGACCAACTTGCGGGGACTTCCCTAACTAATTCAATCAAAAATTCTAAACGTAAAAATATCCCTAACTCATTTCACTAGGCGATCTTAAAAAATCCAGGTCTTATACCATAGGATCTAGGTTCTGCCAACTATTCACATTAGAAGCCGTTATGATAATCACTGCTGCCAAGAGAAAAAATATTATAAACTCTTAAATTGAATTTCCTTCGGCATGCAGACATAAAAGTAAATGTGAATATAACAACTTTTTCTTACTTGATACCGGTTTTTTTTACTATGAGTTCATTTCCCACCTTTTGTATTCTCAATTTCAACCGTGAACTTTTTAATTTAAATCTTTTGAATTTTTATCTTTAACCTCTGACTTTGACTTACCTTCTCATATAGTACCCTACACTCTCGACACCCTCCCACTTTTATTCTATTTTATCTCACTGCTGGCCTCTCTTACTATTGGCTTTTTTAGATTGAAATTTTCATGTATCAACTCACTTTGAAGGGAATAACTTCAAAAAGCTCTCTCTAAAAAGCCCAAGAAGGTTTTCTACAAATGGCTTTTAATACGCCACTGATATCCTAAACTTTCAGACATCGCAACTTTTTCCGACTGGTCAGATCGTCTTTGCCATTTAATAGTCTCTGCCTATTCACAACTTCATCGGATTTTTACAACTTCAGATGCCTATATTATTTCCTAAAACAGGACTGGATTTTACCTTACCTCGAATCTGCTTCTACAAACACATTTTGTACTTTCAATGGTGAACTGTTTCCTACATTTTCTACATTTTCTTATTACACTTCATATTATTTTTATTTTTATATCTTTTCAAATATTGACATTTTGGTAAAGTGTAGTAAAAAAGAAAAGTTACTTTAATCGAGATCGCGATATATTGCATTGTTTCAGTGCGGTTTTTACGAGATATTTTCTTAAGGAATAAGATCCAAGTCTGAGGTTTATGCTAGATGGTGATGAGAGAAGTATTATAGCGCTTTCAATGCATTTGTGACGTGGGAGAGAGGGTATTCGGTCTTGATGAAGGTGCAGTTTTTTGTAAATAAAAATTGTGGGTAAAAGTGTTTCTGTGTATGACTAGTGCGTTAGTGGGATTTTTGTGTTTGAGCTCCTGTTTGTGTTTGTAAATGCGGGATTTTATATTTCTGGCCGTTTCACCAATATAAAACATCGGACATGTGGCACATTTTATTTTGTAAATGTCAGCTAAGGAAGAGGTTCCTTAGGAGGTAGCTGGGAACGGAGTTTTGTATTTAAGGACTCCTTAATTATTTTAGAGGTTGATATTACTATTTTATGTCAGATTTGAATTCCCAATAGATATGGGATTATTGGGGAGAACTATGTAAGATTTATTTTTTTCAGTCATGTCGGTGTTATTAGTGCTGGTGATTGAACGCATGATAAATTTAGGTGTTTCTTTTTTCCCTTATTTCAAGAATCGAAAATATTAGAACCCTTCAAAAGTTGATAAATACGATACCGTTATTAGGTATTGGTTACTTACAACCAGGGTTTCGGAGTTGGTAGGTCCTACTCCAACTCTGACTTTTAGGATTCCAAAAATTATAACTCTGACTCCTAGGATTTTAAATATCCGACTCGACTTCTTATTTGAAAGTTTTCCAATTTTCCAACAGTATGTTGATTTTTCGGAAATTTGAAAATCCAATTTCCTCTCTGACTCTTAGCATTCCGACTCCTAGCATTCTGACACCGACTCTGACTCCTTCCAAAACACCCTACTCCCTCCGATCCGACTCCGCAACCCTGCTTACAGCAACGTTTATTATTATTATTATTATTATTATTATTATTATTATTATTATTATTATTATTATTATTATTATTATTATTATTATTAATAATATCTGATGCCAACATGAACAATATATTTAAATAGCAGGAAACCCTGGCGTCGCCCAGAAATTAATTAAGAGCTCTGTGTACTACGACTTTGAAATCTAAACCTCATATAACTACTTGCTTTTGTTTTGTTTTTGTTTTTGTTTTTCATTTCCATAATTTTGAATTTTCATGTTATGAATAAAATAGAATAAAATAAAGTAATACATCATATTTTAAGTTTATAGGTGTTGGGCAAAATGCTGACACCGCAGTATTATTGTAAAACTAACGGATAATACCAACATTGGGTCTGTTGTAAAATATTATTCGATAAAAGTAGTGTTTGATCTTGGGATAGTGTTTTATTTTCAATCGCATCTTTGGACAGAGAAAGAGGCAGACAGAAAGAGACAACACAAATCTATTATTTTACTAAAAGTAAGTTAATCAACATTTGTTTCATATATATAATAATCGCACAAAATACATGTTAAAATATTCCTCAGTTTTAGGATTGAGTCACGTTTGGAGATAACTTTTAATTTAATTGTTCCAATTAGCCGTAATTTCCAATTAATTCAAGTGCCCCATCTCTCTCTCTCTCTCTCTCTCTCTCTCTCTCTCTCTCTCTCTCTCTCTCTCTCTCTCTCTCTCTACCTACCTACCTACCTATTTGCGTGGGTTTATTAACAGTTTAAACTAAGAAAGAAAGGAAAGAATAACATGATTAATAATGTCCATTATAATCACCAGGGTATTAATATAATTTAATCCGTAAGAGTAAAGAAACAGTGGATAGGGTGGGAAATATAGCGAGCAGAAAGAGACTAATTTTGGATTTTGTTTTTTTTTCTTTCATATTTAACTGGTTTTGTAAGTCTTTCGTGCTTCAAACAATCTAAACCGAGCTCAATGCATGACTCAACGGGTCATATTTTTCTAATATATATATATATATATATATATATATATATATATAAAGATTTTAAATAAATATTTCATTATTATTACCTGCAGACACCGAAGTTTTATGCTTATGCAATCTTCAGTGTAGGAGCGTGTTACTTTTTGCCGGTCGGAGAGAACGAACCTGGTTTCAGAGTCCGGTATTCTACCCTTCGGCCACCACCAATTAGTATGGAAATTAAGAGAAATTAACTCTATATACGTCAAATCGGAGAACGGACATAGTAAGCAGTCGAACAGTGTTCAACATCAAGAAAGGATTGGAAAATATATATACATAATGATGAGTACAGACTCTAATCCAGGCTTTACTTGCATGGATTTTTTTTCTGTTTTAATTTATTTTTCTTTCTTTCTTTTTGTTTATATACGAACACTGAAGATTCCACTCCCAGGAAATAAATGCATTGGATACAGGAGCATTTCACGTGGTTTGAATTAAATTAAGATGTTTCATACCATAGCTCCCGCCTCACACTATTGAGCTATTATAATTGCTTCATGTTATAAAATTTATATTTTAAATATAAAAACTTTAAATATAAATACATAGATATATACATATAATATGTGTCTGTCTGTGTGTGTTTTTTCTCTCTTTTTTTATAATTTTCTTATTTCTGTTTTCGTTAGCATAGGGACGGGACATTCTTCCAAATGCCAGACCATCACCTGCTATTTAGAGGCTCCAACCGAGTGCTCTTTTAAGGATTTTGGTCGTTCCCTTAAGTGCAATTATTTGGATTTCTTTTGCACTTGGTTTTCCGGGAATAATTTCCAGATACTTTTTGAAATTTTTCTTCATGAGGCCTTTAGCTCCTATTATAACTGGGATAATGTTGATGTTTTTGAGGTTCCAGTTTCTCTTCATATCATACATTAGGCCTTGGTATTTTGTCACCTTCTCCCTCTCTGCTCTGTTTAAGCCACTGTCATTTGGAACCCTCACCTCAATCAGTGTTGCCTCTCTTTCTGCCTTATTTAATATGACTATGACCGGTTTTATTGTGTGTCTGTGTGTGTCTGTGTGTGTGTAAAAATATTTACACACAGACAACACAAATATAGTACAGATATAAGCCAAGCAATTGAAACAGCAATTGTTTAATATGAAAAACAACACCAAAACGAGAAAAAAAAAAGATTAATTGTTTACTTAACTGCTAATTTAGTAATTACACTAAATGAGGCATTTATTGTGAAACGATATAATTTACGAATCCAAACAATTTGTGAATCTGCAATTTGTAATTATCCGATTTAGTTTGTTGGTAAGTAATCTAAATCTGTTTGGATTTAGACGATAATCCCATCAGTAAGACCTTTATATTCTATTGATATACTCATTGCTTATTCAAACGTAACAATCAGTGTTTGCTATTTTGCCTACTGCTTTTCTTTTCGTGTTTGTTGTTGTTGTTGTTGTTGTTGTTGTTAATATTACCGTAATACCGAAAGCGATTAATGTTCAAGTGTTGAAGCTCCGTCTTTGTTATGTATTATATTATATTAATGTACACCCTTCGTTTAAAATGACGGAATAAATAATGCTTCGCCGGTGTAGGCAGTCATTATTTACTAAAATATATTACTAAAATACTCGTATATAATCATAGTATTACGTCAGTAATTTAATTTTTTCTATATAAATTATTATTATTACTATTATTATTATGAAAAAAAATGATGATGATGATGATGATGATGATGATGATGATGATGATGATGATGATGATGATGATGATGATGATGATGATGATCATCATCATCATCATCATCATCATCATCATCATCATCATCATCATCATCATCATCATCATCATCATCATCATCATCATCATCATCATCTAAAGAAAAAGAAACATCTACCGTTAACTTTGTATTATAGAGTGGAGGATTTCTTTCAGAATTCATTTCAGGCGGCGGGGTAAGTCTGAGTTGTTGCCTGACTTGTTATTTGCTTTCTTGCTTTCTCTCACAACCTGAGATGGCTTAGTCCACGGGATAGAAAAGGACACATGTTTTACTTGCTAACTTCTGCGTAACGGGATGAAAGTACACACAATCACACATACATACATATACATATACATATATATATATGTATATATGTGTGTGTGTGTGTGGGTGTGTGTGTGTGCGTGTGCGCGCGCGCGTGCTTGTGTGTAAAAACAATATTTTGTTACATTCCAACGACTAAGATTTTATTTATTTTACAAAAGATCTTTTAAAAACAAGTGTCAGCTTCTAACAATTACCAATTCTCTATTATTAATCGAAGTAATAGTATAGTTAGTCTTGCCTTCAGACAGACAGTTACTAAATCTCCATTAGTAAAATATAATGATTCACAGAAAAAATGTTTCGTACGATAAATAAAGTCTTAGTTTTTGGAATCTAACAAAATCTTGTTTATTTATATAAGCTCCGTTGTTAAAAGTTTTACCTTGAAAGAGGTTGGTATACATAAAGAATAGAAGCTATATGCTTCCGCACTGATATATATATATATATATATATATATATATATATATATATATATATATATATATATATATTATTTATTACCTACAGACATCGATGGTTCATGCTTACGCAATCTTCAGTTCAGGAAACTAATTCCCGACGGTCGACGGGCACGAACTCCGATCACAAATCGCCGCTGATTCGCAAGTCAGAAGAGTTACCGGTTGGTCACCAGAAATCAGCTCAGAATTTTAGGAGGAATTTAACTTTGTAAATACCAAGTCGGCGAGTATTCACAGCAAGCGGCGAAGAGTGATCTAACAACAACAAATCGTGTTGGATCTCGCAAGAAGCTAGTAGTACTGCTTGTTATTCACTCAGAGTGCCCAGCCTTAGTAAAGGGGACTATACAATATTATTTATAAATACATATTAATTATTTATAACCTACAAACATCGATGTTTCATGTCTACGAAATCTTCAGTGCAGGAAGCTAATTCCCGACGGTCGACGAGCGCGAACTCCGATCACAAATCGCCACTGATTCGCAAGTCAGAAGAGTTAACGGTTGGCCACCAGAAATTAGCTATGGGTTAATTTAATAATATATTCTTAGGATAATTATATATATATATATATATATATATATATATATATATATATATATATATATATAATTATCCTTAAAAAAGTATTAAATTAATCAATATACACATGTGTTTAATGCCAAACCTGCAATCATCAGTATGGGAGGAGACAATCCCTGCCAGTCACACGGTTCAGACCCAAATACGAAAGTCATATTTCATCCAGTAGTCGGAGCCTGCACCAGTGTGTCCACCACTCCTTCCCTTTTGAAATTGGTGTAAATTAACGTCTAAATGACAAATTCAGTGGTCATATCAGCAAGCCGGACCAGATTATTGCGTTACGCTATGAATAACGTCTTGTGTTTAACGTACTTAAAGTGCTCAATCTAGCGAGAGCTTTGAATAATTATCCACAATAATATTTTTTGATTAACCCATATACACATGTGTTTCATGTCAAACCTGCAATCATCAGTATAGGGGAGACAATATATATATATATATATATATATATATATATATATATATATATATATATATATATATACAGGGATGGCACCTCTCACGCTCCCCATTTTCGAAAAGGAGCCGCTCCAGCTGAAACTCCTATAAAAAGAGCAGTTCTTTTTCAGCGCTCCATAATGAAAATGTACCTTCTTTCATAAACGTTCTATTCTGTCAATGAGTGGTCGAAGGATAGGGGTGGGCGTCAAAGCTTCTCGTCAATATTGGTGGGGATGTCACTTTAAGTGTAAGGCCGCAAGATAATATTTGACAAAATCTCGCTAATATTTTGAGATGTGCTAAGGGTTATAGGAGAACATGTCGGACGAAGCATAGTATTATACGTAAATTTTCATTGTCTGAGGTATAAAATAGAAATAGAAAAATCCCTGAAGTATTTTAAAACAATTTTAATTTTCATTACATTGACAACAGGGAAGGAAAATTTGACCCGATATTTTTTCTATTTATTTTGGAAGGGAATTTAGATTTGTTTTAAGTAAAGTTTTACTTTTAAACATTATTACATTGATTATTTTCTTTAAAAAAAGAGACAGCCAGGGAAACATTAATCGTCGTGTGGTTGTTTAATATTTGTTTGTTTTACGAACGTAACTATATTGTATAATGTATATTATTATAATGTATATTATTATTTACCACAGAGAAACGCACAAGTACTTTCAAACAAATCAATTTATCCATTTTTTTCAATAGTACAATTTGGGGCGAAACCCCCCCCCATTTAAGTTTATATTTTAAATATTGAATTAAAAAAATAAATGGTCAATAATCAATTCAGAGATCAATTTAATGTCTTAAAATTTCATACAAAATATCTGGCCTAGACCTTGGAGTTGACAAAATATCGGGTCAAGTTTTCCTCCGCCGAAAAATTAACTGGAGCAAGTTTTCCTAGGTCGGGAAAACACATTTATAAAATTAAAAATTTGAATAAAAAAGGTGAAAACGTCTCTATTTGAAAACAAAAACAAACTGTTTACAATTTTAATATTCGATGATACATTTTTCAAGATAAAGAAAGACATCTAATCTACTTTCGGTTCTAAAAAAACAACAAATTAGTCAGAAAGTCTAATCATTTGCTTTTTTTAAATTAAAATTTAAGATATTTTCTTTAATGTAATTAAGTTTAAACATCGGTTTAATTGTAGAATAGGGACCGCTTTTTTTTCGCTCATTTCACTTGGTATTCGTCCAAATTTTGGATGAAACTGATTGTTAGTCTTAATTGTATTTTTGGTCATGAAAAGAAATTCTCATTTACTTTTTAAAGTGTTAACTTTTATTCCAGGTTTTCATCGCTGACGGCCATGTTGGTTTTTATTGTTTTTTTTCCTTTGACTAAAGATATTTTTTCCTTGGACTAAATATATTTTTACTGCTTTAACATTTTATTACACACAAAAACATTCTATTTACAAAAGCAAATTTTAACGGAAATTAACGAATTTAAAAGCAAACATGAAAACGTTAAAACATACTAGTCGGGAATTTAAGAATAACAAGATGTCGCCGAAAAGACGACGGGTAAAAATGTGGCCTATAATTTCAATTTGATATATGCTAAAAAATAAATTATCATCTTTTGTCAGGACAAAATGTGCCATTTCACCCCAAAATCGATCTTATCGAACATTTCAGTGAATACCGAGCGAAATGGGCGAGAAAATGCAACGGCTCCTATAGTACAATTGAACCCAAAATTCTTTATTTAAAAACACGAATTAAAAGTAAAATTGGCTTATCAGCAATAAAAATCCTTGTCATAAATACAAAAAAAAGTTCAAATCTGTAAGAAAATAACTTCAAAGACATCTATAGACTCACTGGCGCATTTGAAGACATTTGTTGCCAAATTGGCCCCTGCCGTAGGAAAACTGTATCATCAAAAATGTAACATGTCGATGTGAAAATCTGAGAAGTTCAAATTCTCTGTTTTCATGTGTAACGCTCTCGTTCTTTCTTCTTCCTCTCCCCATTCCTCTCCCCCTCTATCTCCCTATCAAATATACATTTATTTACCAGAGATATATTTTTTTCAATAACTCAGAGTTTAGCTGAGACTTTCTTTTCTTTTCCTTTTTATTGCTGAATAAAAAACTAATGTTTAAAAACAAATCAAATAATTTTAGAACAAAGAGCGCGGAGCGATAAAACTACGCTGTTTAGTCACAAATGGTGTTGATCCTGCTCCACTCCCGCTGAATATACAATGAGCTGTCATCAAAAAGGAGCGTGCTCATGAAGCACGCTCTTCTTGGCGGAGAGTCGTAGATGGTGGGCCAAATGTAATGGTTAGTGTTTGTTGGTGAAAAATAATGAAAATTTACTATAACACGCTCGAGTGAATAAGCGTAATGAATTGGTGAGTTTAGTAGCCTGTGATGGATGGGGTTATTTTCCTATTAAGCAAATATGTACAGGGGAAAATTCTCTCTACTTTATATATAAAAAAAGAAAAGAAGTAGAAAAGAAGAAGATTTAGTATAAAAACTCCCAATTCTCTTATTCCGGTTGATATTCTGCCGCTGTCTTCAAAAAAGGAAAGCAAATAAATTGTCAAAATCAGTTTAATTCAAGTTTCACGTTGTTATATAATGATGGACGTAACTTGTGGGATTATAAAAACCTTTATGAGAGGTTAGATAATGGCCCTGTGAGAGATGGACGCATCCGTGGAAGTCGGGTTTGACTTGCGCGAATTAACGACTGATGAGACCTGAGTTCAGAGGGGTCAGTCTGCAGCTGTGAAAGGCTCTGTGACTTCGCGTGGGAAACAAAAGAATCTGTGACGTCACTCGCTCTCGCGAGAAGCGAATTTGATTCAGTCTGTTTTCAGAGGGCGAACTGATAAGACGTGCGATTCCAATGTAGAGATACGAATATGTCCCTAAAGGGAAGACAAGCGCAAGAATCCTTCCTCACCCTCTCTCTAGGAATAGTTAGGAAAACATTAATAATCTAACCACTATATTCGTAAATCTCTCAATTTCTCTCTCAACGATAGCAAAACATCTCCACGGGCAATAGAAACTGACGTCGAATAAAAAGTAATTAAAATGAAAAGATTGTTGTCTTATGAAGCGGGTGAGAAAGGTCTTTTGTTACAGACAACTCCCGGAGATGGCCACTACAGTGCAGAGGCGAAGAGAGTACTCAACCACTAGACGACAGAGCAAACCGAGAAGAAATGAAGGTATGAATTATTTAAGGGGCTATGCAACAACGTGTTTTGCTTCGGGGTGTCGATTTTTTGGAGAAGAAAGTGAAAGTCCGTAAATATACCTATAGATTAGGGACTTTTAACAAAAACTCATCCATTTCGTTTGGTTTTCGCCAAATTTTAGATAAAATTGATTGTAATGATGACAATATAAGACCAACAATAAATTAATAGATAAGCTAATTAGATAAAATTAAACACATGCATATCAACTTAATTATTGATGACCGTAAAGTGGGGGTGGGGAAAGTCAAAAAGTTAGGGGGCTTGAGCCCGGCCCCTGTCCCCCACCCCCCGGTGCCGCCGTCCATGTATATATATATATATATATATATATATATATATATATATATATATATATATATATATATATATATATATATCACATAAACGTAACTAATGTACATTAATAATCTTATAAACAATTTCACCTGTCTGTGTTTTTTCTCGCGTCAATGTAACTTCGGTTATTACAGATCGAATTATTATTATTATTATTATTATTATTATTATTATTATTATTATTATTATTATTATGTACTCACTAGGAGTTCTCACACAGGTAATCAGTGATTGTTCACCGACAACCGATAGTATTCGCTGGAGTCTGAGTGACAACAAGTCTCCCCAGATTTCCAGTATTCTCCACCTCTTTTTGTTAGCCACCGCAAATAAACTTGCAGTATCACAACAGCTGTTTACCATTGATTTCTTTCTGGTCAGGACCATTAGTCTTCTCTGTGATTTGGGTGACAATAAGCCTCCCCAAGGTCCCAGTAGTCTCTGCATTTCCAGTGGAGGTCTGGTTTGTGCTGTCTTCCTTGGTCTTCTCATCCTCCTTGACCCTATGCAAATATTTTGTTTTGTGTCAGGATAGGCTGGTACCATTTTTTTAAATTTATTTTTTCATCAATTTTTTTAATATTATTTTTTTTAACTTTTTTGGGGGGCGGGGAGCTGATGGTTTTACTTGCTATTTCTGTTCATTTGTTCATTTTTGTGTCGTGTCAGTTGAGGCCGGTGTAATTTATTGGGGGAGAGATTATAAAGTGATGTTTCTTGCATTTTCTGTTCCTTTGTTTGTGATGTGTTCTTTCTGTGGTGTTGTTTTCTTCCTGTAGTAGATGCCGTGCGACCCTTCCTAGCTTATGCGGGTTGGTTTCCGCATTCAATGATTTTTCTTAAGATTGTAGCTGTTTTGATCATTGTAGTCCTTTGTATAGTTCCAATGATCCCTTTGATTCCAATTTCTCGCAGTCTTTTTTCCAGGTGTTTTGGGATTGTTCCTAGTGCTCCTACGATTATTGGTATTATACTGACTTTCTTCATGCTCCATATTCCTTTCAGTTCTCTGGCTAGTTCTGTGTATTTGCTTTATTTTTCCGTTTCTTTGATCTTCACTCTGTAGTCTGCTGGAACGGCGAAGTCTACGATTTTTCAAGATTTTTCCTTCTTTTTGATTATTATAACATCCGGTATCCTTGCTTATATGAGTTTATCTGTTTGTATATCCATATCCCAGATGATTTTGTTGTTTTTTTTCGTTTTGCAGTACTGTTTCGGGCTTATGTTTGTACCATTTGTCTGCGTTTTCGAAATTCAATTGTTTGCACAGTTCCCGGTGTATTGCTTTCCCCCACACAGTCATGTCTGTTCTTATATTCTTTTGGGGTTTGTTTGCTACATTCACTTATATGATTTACTGTTTCGTCTCTTTGTCCACACAGTCGGCATTTACTGTTTTTCTGGGGTTTATCTATTTTAGCTTTAATGTAGTTTGCCATAATTGCATTGTTTTGTGTAGCCATCAGTAAAGATTCCTTTTCTCTGTTCAAGTGTCTTTATCTTAGCCATGCACAGCTATTTTCGTTGGTTTCTTCTCTTGTCAGTCTTCTGAAGCGTCCATGTAAATGTTTTTCTTCACACTTTTCTTTTCTTGTCGTTTTGTTTCTGGTTTCGGTGCTTCCCGAGTTGTTTGTTGTAGCAGTGTCTCTTGCTGCAGTGATAAGGATTTCCGTGTGTTGAGGTATGTATTTTTCCAGCTCTTTTTTTAGTCTTCCACACAATTTCCTATACTTACCAGTCCTTTTCCCTCTTCGCTTCTTTTCATGTAGAGTTTGTCCGTATCGCCTTTTGGATGTAGTGCGTTGTGCATGGTCATTAATTTTCTAGTCCTTTGGTCAAGGTGCCGGAGTTCCTCTTTGGTACAGCCTATGAATGGTCCAGAGTATCTTATTAGTGCTACTGCCCAGGTGTTTATTCCTGTTACTAGATTCTTGCTATATAATTTCGTTTCTAGGAGTTTTCTTGTTCTTCGTAAATATTCTTTTCCAATTTTCTCTTTCATTTCTGTAGATTTGATGGTGTCTGCTTCCAGAACTCCAAGATATGTGTAGCCATCCTGTTCTCCAAGCGCCATCATTTCCTTTTGGTTGGGGAGTCCCATGCCCTCTGTTGTCTCCAGTTTTCCTCTTTTTATTTCTAGGAGTGCACAACTTTCCATTCCGAATATTAGTAGTAGTAGTAGTAGTAGTAGTAGTAGTAGTAGTAGTAGTAGTAGTAGTAGTAGTATTGTATATGTATGTCTCTATTTATTTATATTAGTCTTAATGAATATTGTAGTAAAACATTTTATTGCCTAAACTAAATCAAAAATATTACAAATTCTGTTTCGAGCTCCGTTAATAGTCACACTCTTTGCCCGTGTGCTCGCACATTAGCCAGTTTCTTACTCCCTGTATTTGTCACGTAATGAGAACCCTCTGTCCGACTGCGTACTGATTTGTGACCTTTGGCTCTTAGCTTCTTATTCATACGTTTATAAAAAAACTATCGTATTAAAACGATAAAAAAACGAAACAAAACGGAAGTAAAAACAGTCTCGAGCAACGCCGGGTAGGTACTGCAAGCACTTCATAAATTGATCATCCACTTTCAGAAGATTTTGTTTCACTGTAGACAACAAATCATGTACCTGTAATGCGTCAGCATTTCTTTGAAATAATTTCTAGGGCAATGGACAGACACTACTATGAATACCAAGCGTTGTCCGCTCATATTTCCAATGGAAGCCACGACCATTGTCTGTCTTAGCATTAGTATCAATTACAAATGGAGATTTTGTAACTGTCTGTTTGAAGTCGAAAGTAACTAAACTATTACTTCTATTAATAATAGAGATTTGGTATCTGTTTGAAGCCGAAACTATGCTACTACTATCTTTTAATGATCGATTCAGTTTACAATACTATTTCAGACGAATATACTATCTTTCAATGCTTAGTTTAGTGAGGAGGTAATGTAGTATCTGTTCTGTTGTCACAATAACGTTCTCTCAGGCATAACGTCCTTCTTTTGAGGAAGTGTAGTATATGTTCTCTGTCATGGTACCATCCTCTCAGGCATTATCTCTTTTTGGAGAGTAAAGGGGTGTGTAATATCTTATGTGAGTCATGATACCATCCTCTCAGTGATTATCATCTGCGTTGAGAGGTAAGGGGTAGTGTAGTATATGTTCTGTTATCCCAGCAATCAAATCGGTATTTCTTGGTGGGAGAGATAGTGTAGTATATGTTTTTTTAGTAATGAGACCATCCTCCTTTTGAGGGGTAGTGTAGTATATGTTCGTTCGTCATATATACTAGCAGAAATATGCGACCAAATGGAGAATATTTTTGTTCGTTATACTAATTATATCATTTTTGTCATCATTCTTTATCAAAACTTCTTAAACTTTTCCCATCTTCTTTTCTACTGTTTTTGGAATTAAATGTTTTCTTTTACTATTAAATGAACTATTTCTCTGATGATCAGCGATGTTATCTAAAGACGATATATTTCTCTTGACTTTGCTGTGAAACGCGCGTAAGATATAGAAAAAGTATTACATTTAGAAAAAAAAGGTTTTTTTTATTTGTTTGTGATGCGAAGAAGAAATACGGGTATTCGCCGAAATATATGAAAATTAAAAAAATGTAAGAATAAATGAAAATTATGGTTTGGGATTGATTTTTGAGTACTTTTATAGAGAACAACACGCGTTTCCGTGACTTCGCGTTGTCAGCTTTCGGAAGCGTCCGAGAGTTGCCGAAAATATAAGCCAATAAGGTTACAGCAGGCAGCCGATAACTTATAAAAAAATGAATTCCTACGATCTGTGTCAGCGCGTTCCATCTCCCGAAGGACTGATTGATTTCTGTCAGCAACGGTCACTCGTAGCAAAAGAGAAGAAATGCTGTAAATGTGAATGTATGTGCTGGTTGAAGAATAAGAAAAGTCTAGATGACCAAAATTCATGGAGATGCTCCAACAAAGAATGTAGAGCATGGATTTATATAAGAAACTACCCCTAACCCTAACCCTAACCCTTACCCTAAACCCTAACTCTAACCCTAACCCTAAACCCTGAACCCTAACCCTAAACCCTAACCCTAAACCCTAACCCAGAAAATGTTTTTTTTTTAATTAAATGAAAACAACAACAAAATTACATGTTTCGTTGTTTGTTATATTTTTAGAAAATCATTGTTTGTAACTTTTCGTTGCACAAAAAAAAACATTTCATTTAAAAACATTTGCTTAACAATTGTTCGTTTGACAAAAAATAACATCTAATTAATAACAATTGCTTAGCTATGGCTTATTCGTATTTTTAATTTTTATATATGTATTTTACTTTTATTTTCTACGTCTAACTTTTGTCATTTGCAACTTTTCTTGAATTTATCGTGCGGCAGTCTTCATCTCGGCAACTCTCGGGCGCTTCCGTAACCTGCCTGAACGTTGACGACGCGAAGTCACGCAAACGCGGGTCGTTCTCTATAAAAGTACCGAATTCTCTTATGGTCATTTGGAATGCAACTATAAAGTATATATATATATATATATATATATATAATGATAATGTTGTTGAAATGCAGGTGTATGTCATTAACTCAAATGTGTTATATGCTAACGCCATATGTGTTTCTTGGCGCTGTATGTCTCATGTCGCTGTTTACTTTCGTTTCATGCATTAAACATATAACTGTATTACATGTTCATCTGTAACACGTAGATATGTACATTACTCATCTATTTTGTTGTGTATTTTTCAACATTGTGGGTTTATCAAGTTATTATCTGTTGTTATGTCACTATCTGTTTTCGTCTCCGTCATTATCTGTTTTCATACATTTAACGTATATCTGTATTACCTGTAACACGATAAGATGTATGTTACACATCCGTTTTAATTGTGTCATTTAGACATTGTGTAGCATGTAATTAAATTTAGTTCCCATAACATCTACGTACTGATTTTGTCATCGTTGTGTGCCATAAATTCCGAGACAGACTCCTGCTCTTCTTCGTCTTTGGGTATTCATCTTATAGTTAAGTGTTTATCTTGTGACTGTCCATCTACACGTTGTAATTTGTCTGTGGGTTGGGTCGTATCTTTCATGTCAATTGATTTGTTGACAGTTTTACTTCTATATACATGTGTTCGACGTATGTCATATTTAAATTACAATTTGAATTGTCATAGGTGAAAAGTATTACTTAGACTAAACACAGGGGGAAATAAAATACCTACTGGGAAGAAAATAAATGTCTACTGGACACTATCCTCGGGTGTCTAAGGTCTCTCTGGACAGGGTTTTGCCAGGACAACCTGGCATGAAGATACCCCCTACAAGTAAACCTTGACCAAATATTCAAAATAAAATAATATTCGAAGCCCAAATAGAATACTATATGCATAGTTACACACTGGCTCATTCGAGGAATGATGCACCTTCTCCAAATAATGTTACCTCAAATAACAGAACTAAACTGAATAGTCCACCAGACTAGATTAATTTTCCTCCTGGAATCAGGTAAAACTAAGAGACCACAAAAAGGATATACTATAAAATAGTAAGTTGGGCAACTGGGGAGAAGAAAAAGTAGTGTTTTTCATTTCTTTATTAAGTCAACATTTTAGAGATGGAGGAAAATCTGGATTGAACACTCAAATATCTATTTATCTCATAAAGATATCCAGTGTTAGCCTCAGGAAGGAGCCGCTTGATTTCTGATAACTTACTTACTGAATTAAAATGAAAAAAACATGTATATATATATATATATATATATATATATATATAAATATATATTGAGGACTTCTCAACCATGACTGAAGATAGCCGGCGAGATTATTTGAACACTCGCTGACTTGAAACCGACAGTATTATGTTGTTGTTACTAGATCTTCTGTAATACAATTATATATAAATAAATATTATGAGCTTAGAAACTTAGATAACACTAATAACCAGCTAAAAGATTATCACTACATTAATCTATTCTACTGTAACCAGATGCATTCGAATTTTTGATTAGATGAGAAAGTTCTTAAAAATATAATACACAGATATAAACCCCCGTCAATAGTAATAATAAAAGATAATAAATAAAAGTAATCATAAAAATTTAAAACATCTAACCACATAATAAACACAAACACCTTTCAGGTAAAAAAAAATAAGTAGAACGAACCAACGTAGTATATCAGTTCCAATGTATCTTGAGATGATGTATCTCTAACAATACTAAAACTAATTGTTACATTGACCATACCACTACTAAACTTTCTCGAAAGCTCACATCACATCTTTCTGACTCTAGATCAATCTGCCAACACTTGAAAGAACATAGTTTCAACTTTTACAATTTTGACACCTGGTTGTCAACCACACAAAAATTATACATAATGACCCGAATGTAAATAAACTAAAATATATTTAAACACTGTATATAAAGACTAGACATCAGACAATCAACAACGTTAATTACGCGATTAGTCATAATATGTTAAAGGGTATAGTTTAGTAAATCCTGATGCCTAGGAGGAAGAAGAAAGAAGAAAAAAGAAATTCTTTTCTTTACACGCGCTACGCACGTGATCATGTTCCGCATTCGACATCTCGTCACACATGCGTCCATCAAAAAAAAGTCATGTATTATTGCACCGTTCGACGAACTCAGCAGATATGAACGCACCAGATTAATTACTCTCCTGAAGATGATTGAATTAATCAATTGAAAGTACTCGCATATAACAGTTTCACAAAAATACTCGATGGACCATCCGAAAAATCGAAAAAATGAAAGAAGACTTAAGCAGAAGCATTCTGTGTTGCTCAATAACGTTTGTCTTAATGAAAATATGCTACTTGAATACACACAAACACACACGTATATATATATATATATATATATATATATATATATATATATATATATATATATATATATATATATATATATATATATGTGTATATATGGGAAAAAAGAAACAATGTTACATATATATATATATATATATATATATATATATATATATATATACACGTGTGTGTTTGTGTGAAGAAATATAAAGATAAAGTGCTCAATCACGTTAGTAAAAGTATAATATATCTTTTAATTTTTGAAGACTATACAACTATATATCGATTAGTCATTATATCAGTGGTTTTGGAGATTATTGGGAAATAAAACTCGTGTAGTTGAAAATCATGTAAATCCGTCTTCAGGAGTTGGACTAAGACATATAATGGAGAAAAATGGAACTCTTCTCTGTCTGAGATATTGAAGATTAATATAATATCCAATTTATAAAATTTACAAAACTAAAAAAACAATTGAAAATTAAAGAATTATTTTTTTAATTAAATAATATTATATCGAGAAATTAAACTGTAAAAAAACATGAAATATATGACTCCCTTTTCTGTTTTAAATACCGGATATCATGGAATTACAGATGGATATGAAAAACATATATCTGTGTCTAGTATCATAATATATGCAGGGTGGTTGGAAATATTAAGTGCTCGTAATTTATTACTGAAATATAATTTTTACAAGAAAGGAATATGATAAGAAAGTGTATGGCATGGAGTGTATTCAAAGTTCGATATAGGTACAAGCATTCGCCACCAACTTCTAAAGCTGCCTGAAAACCGCATCAATTGATTTCACAAGGAACGTTTTTTTTCTTTTTTTTACTAATGAGTCAACAATTATCAAGGCTAAAACCTCTACTCAAAGATTAGTGCCAACAAGATTAACAGATTGACAGATGAATAGTGATGAATACTATGAGAGTATTGAAAGCAGCAGCCGACCCAGAAAACAGCATTTTGCCCCCACTGTGAAAAATATCGCTCGTGGAATGTGAGGACAAGGAAAAAATAACGCATAATTCACATTTCTTCTAATAATTATATTTCAATAATAACTTACAAGTATAACTTTTTTTTAAATGGAAATCGCCCATGAAGCCACTTGGTGTAAGGAGCTAATAACAAATTACCACTTCAAGATCAGAAACTAGCCATGATAAGTGTTAGATACTTACAAGTATAGGGCGTTACTTTCCAATCACTCTGTGTATATATATATATATATATATATATATATATATAAGATTTCTTGAATGTGAGATGATATATATAATTATTTCCACAATCAGACAACGCCGCAACCCACAACCTATGAAAGAAACAAACCGGAAGTCCTAGACTCGAGTTTCGCCCTCCTTTGGGCTCATCAGTAGAACACATCCGAACTCAGGATTCGAAACCCGAGTCACTTGCATGGTAAGCGAGTACTCTGCCACTGAGCTACCTCGCCACATACAAGAATGTCTATTAATTTACACAGATTAAGCAAACCGCGGCGATGTCTAGGACTTCCGGTTTGTTTCTTTCATAGGTTGTGGGTTGCGGCGTTGTCTGATTGTGGAAATAATTATATATATATATATATATATATATATATATATATATATATATATATATATATGTATATATATATATATATATATATATATGTATTATTTAAAAAACAAAACACTATACATTAGTTTGACCGCCCATCGATACATTTGGTTTCATGGAAATACTGGAAACTCGGCCCGCGGGTCTAAATATACCAAATGAGTCCGTTCTTCAGTCAATGATATCGAACATACTTAATTGTATAACTCTCTGTTATGTCTTTGT
>OY744515.1:62289728-62334728 GCA_963556195.1 Sepiola atlantica
TTACACCGTAATACGCACACAAGACCTCGCACACATGGTATATATTTATATATTTTATATTCGTATATATTAACACAAAATACCTAATTACATATCCCATCGTCTAAATATGAGATCGTTTATCACATTTGGGGAAAAAATGTTTTCTCTTCTATAGTCACGTGACGAAAGGGTGATTGTAGGTTTAGGGAGAGACGGACGGCGACTGGAATTACAATTTCACATGCGAATGTAATTTTAAAAAAAAATGTTTTCATTACTTTACAAAAAAAATATTATTTGCATTTTTATGTTGTCTTTTGGGGTCAATTTTGTATATATATATATATATATATATATATATATATATATATATATATATATATATATATATATATATATGAGATAGGTGAGGTGGGGGTTGTACTGCTTTCTCCAAGATGGCGTTGATATTGTCTACAAAGCAGACATGAAGCGAGTGGTAACGGATGACAGGTTTCTCTTTGCTTGCAAAGAAGAGTTCCTGTTGTGGGAGAGGGCTGAGGCGGTGTACTAATGGCGTAAGGGTTAGCGACGCTGGCTATGGAGTCGGCAAACAGAGTTCGAATCCTTTCGGATGTATCGTGTTTAACATTAATAATGAACTGCAACTTTCCATCGTGGTTAGGCGCTGAATAGCAGTTCATCTTCCTCTGAATTGTCTACAAATGAATCATTAAATATAGTCATTGTTTTCGGCATGAATAAATAACACACAAAAAATACAGCCGTAAAACAGACTAAACGAACCAAACAAGCAAAACGGCCTGAGTTCCCTCCACGTGACGAGTCCGCGATGAAAAAAAAAATCAAATTGGTTGCTGAGATGGTAGAGTAAAAATGTTCGTATAGCGCACAGGTTCTCCTTTTTAAAAATAAATACGTCCAAAACGGCAACTGGGAACACTGCAAGGACATTTTCAAAGTGTCTCTAGGTGTCCTTACGACAGGCCAGATGCATTGTGGGCAGGCTTATAAAATCCTGAAAAACGAACGTCAGGAATTATACAAAATTCCAGATCAGAGTCAATTAACGTTAAAAAATTGAATATATATATATATATATATATATATATATATATATATATATATATATATATATATATATATATATGAAGCAAACCAACAAAAGATATAAGCGTTAACTAATATCTTATAATTAGTGAAACATCCGGATAAAAACTGAAGCTCAATATACTGGATAGAGCATTAATATTATAATATAAACTGAAGTAATAAAATAAGGTGTCAATCAAATTTTATTAGAATTCAAAGTTCAAGCAAAGTATCCTTAAGTCCTTAGCTCATGAGTTTTCAAAGATAATTCTTCTCTTCAGAGGACCATTACCGCAGTTATACTACTACAGGTAATAAAATTAAGCTTTGAAAATATATAAAATTATATACACAAATACATAAAAATATATAACATCAAATATATCAACCCAAAAACATACTTTTTGTTGAATCTATACAATAGATGACTTTAATAGATCTATTGAAGTCATTCAAAGATGTAGATAATTTAATATCGCCTTCTGTTCGTTAGGGATTTGTCATATCTGGTTGAATCGCTGGGGAGAGAAGATTACTTATTGTTTCGCTCTGCTTGCAAGATAGGACCGGGATTCAATCTTATTTTTGCTCAATTCGGATTTAACGGGTTTTCTAATTGAACAACGAACTTTGACTTGACTTGTCCATATCAGGATTTTGGAATTTTAAGTGAGTTTATTGAACTTTCTATATTATTTGATTTATTTATCATTAACATTGAATACTTTTCACTTCATCGATTATTGACACATTTCGCGACTGGATAACTTTGTCAGCTCCTTCAATTTCTCGTATATGGACTGCTATTTATAACTTGGAGTAATCCCCGGTCAACCCTCTGAATGTCTTTCCTGATTATGTTTTTCAATTTGTATGACCTGGATGGATTGTATAGATTCAACAAAAAATATGTTTTGGGGTTGATATATTTGATGTTATGTATTTTTATGTAAGTGTGTATATAATTTTATATATTTTCAAAGCTTAATTTTATTACCTGTAGTAGTATAACTGCTGTAATGGTCCTCTGAAGAGAAGAATTATCTTTGAAAACTCATGAGCTAAGGACTTAAGGATACTTTGCTTGAACTTTGAATTCTAATAAAATTTGATTGACACCTTATTTTATTACTTCAGTTTATATTATAATATATATATATATATATATATATATATATATATATATATATATATATATGAATTAAAAAGGAAACTCAACGTTTTGCCCAACTGTTGTGTAAGCTTTTTCAAGAGTAAAAAATGCAAAAAAGTTTCAAAGAACATAAGCATTTTTTCGCTCTTGAAAACCTCCACGCAACAATTGGGCGGAGCGTTCAGTTCTTAGGTCTTCCGCAGTTTCTTTCTAATTCATACCGTCATATTTGTTATCCTCTTATCTATTCATTAATATATATATATATATATATATATATATATATATATATATATATATATATATATCTGTAATGGATATGACACTTTATAGATGTCTTTCATATAGGCTTCTGAGGAACATCAGGAAAATGAGATTCATGGCTGCATTTTATTCGTTGAGAACACAATTGTAAGACTACAAGCAATTCTGTCATTGAAAAATAAAAGTGAATGATTTGATTAAAGACTGAATTTTTGGTCATATGAATATAAACTATCATTATATATATATATATATATATATATATATATATATGGGGGGGGGTAAATATGTGTGTATGCGTGTGTGTGTGTGTGTGTGTTGATAAAAAAGATGTATAACGTGAAAATTTTTTAAATATATTGAGTGATTAATATTTTGTGTATGTGCGGATGTACACTCACGCCTGTTTGCGCGTGTCTATATGTATGTGTGCGTTTGTGTGTGTGTGTGTCTTATGTAGCATTCGTTCATTCAAGCATATATTAGTGAATCATTCTAAACACTAGACATACCCGTGATTCGTTGGGTCGCAACTATTTATTGTAAACATTCATAAACTGACATATTTGTTAAGACATTCTTATTGCATAAAAAATAATAAGACTCTAAATAGCTTCTATATTATAATTATTATTATTATCATTATTATTATCATTATTGTTATTATTATTCTATAGAAATATTATAATTATATTGAATATAATTTTGAATATTATATTTAATATCTTAAATTGAATTATATTATACTGAATTGAGCATAGTTTCGGATTCGGAAAAATAAATACCAAATCTTCGTTATTAATAGATTTAACAATTTCGAAAACTTAAATTTTAATAAATTTTCTAAGATGGTGGTTGTTTTACTCGGATAAGAATGTATTCTAGGATGCACATGATTTAATAATAAGTTTAGTATTGTTTATTAAAAGCTGTCAAGTGTAGTAATTTTTGTGTACATTTCCACATTGCTGGCTTATAGCACTTTGGTCTGATAAATGATACGTAAGTCTCTCTCTCACCATTTTCTATATAATTATATGTCTTAAAAATACAATCATTCTTTTTTTGATGCGCACGACTTTTGTACTTGTTTTTCTTAATAGGGTTGTAATGTTGTTATTTAGATATTCAGAAAAATTAATGATCAAGTTGCAAATCCAATTGCCATGAAATTGTCGTTATCGCAACAGCCGTTTACAACTAAGTACTTCTTGTTAACAGCTGTTGAATTTTTCAGGATTGTTTACTTTAGGAGAAATGCCAAATGGCACGAAAACTATATCCCAATACTGATGATGATGATGATGATGATGATGATGATGATGATGATGATGATGATGATGATGATAGTCGGGTAGCTTAATGATAATTTACACGGAATGTTCTTGCAAACATGGTGTATTTGGTGTGGTATTGTATGCATCGTTGATTTGACGTCAATCATCTATTTCCCTGAAGTCAATGTACCGCTCTTCCCCAACGGTCTCACAACGTTATGTTAACGTTACGAATTAATGTAGCTGACTTCTTCATTACTAGTCAAATAACATTTTGTTTTCTTAGCTTAATTATACAAGGTCCACCATAAGTAACTATATACACATACACTACTACAGAAGCTTTTGTCGTTTTTACAACAGCAGGATAGTGATGAGGGTCTGTATTTAAAGCAGTACGCGACACCCGCCTGTTATGCTGCGCTTGTGCGGGACTGCCCGATCGATGGATAGGTAGACGTTTCAGTTTCCAGATTTGAGTGACCGTCTCAGTTTCCACATTTGACCTCTTCCGGCTTTTTCTTATGGGATGTTCTACCAGGTCTACCCAGCAAAGCCTTGTTGCATTGTTGAACTTAAGGAAAAATTCCGAGCTGACATTGCTAAGTGAGTTCCTGTTGTGGGAGAGGGCTGAGGCGGTGTACTAATGGCGTAAGGGTTAGCGACGCTGGCTATGGAGTCGGCAAACAGAGTTCGAATCCTTTCGGATGTATCGTGTTTAACATTAATAATGAACTGCAACTTTCCATCGTGGTTAGGCGCTGAATAGCAGTTTATCTTCCTCTGAATTGTCTACAAATGAATCATTAAATATAGTCATTGTTTTCGGCATGAATAAATAACACACAAAAAATACAGCCGTAAAACAGACTAAACGAACCAAACAAGCAAAACGGCCTGAGTTCCCTCCACGTGACGAGTCCGCGATGAAAAAAAAAATCAAATTGGTTGCTGAGATGGTAGAGTAAAAATGTTCGTATAGCGCACAGGTTCTCCTTTTTAAAAATAAATACGTCCAAAACGGCAACTGGGAACACTGCAAGGACATTTTCAAAGTGTCTCTAGGTGTCCTTACGACAGGCCAGATGCATTGTGGGCAGGCTTATAAAATCCTGAAAAACGAACGTCAGGAATTATACAAAATTCCAGATCAGAGTCAATTAACGTTAAAAAATTGAATATATATATATATATATATATATATATATATATATATATATATATATATATATATATATATATGAAGCAAACCAACAAAAGATATAAGCGTTAACTAATATCTTATAATTAGTGAAACATCCGGATAAAAACTGAAGCTCAATATACTGGATAGAGCATTAATATTATAATATAAACTGAAGTAATAAAATAAGGTGTCAATCAAATTTTATTAGAATTCAAAGTTCAAGCAAAGTATCCTTAAGTCCTTAGCTCATGAGTTTTCAAAGATAATTCTTCTCTTCAGAGGACCATTACCGCAGTTATACTACTACAGGTAATAAAATTAAGCTTTGAAAATATATAAAATTATATACACAAATACATAAAAATATATAACATCAAATATATCAACCCAAAAACATACTTTTTGTTGAATCTATACAATAGATGACTTTAATAGATCTATTGAAGTCATTCAAAGATGTAGATAATTTAATATCGCCTTCTGTTCGTTAGGGATTTGTCATATCTGGTTGAATCGCTGGGGAGAGAAGATTACTTATTGTTTCGCTCTGCTTGCAAGATAGGACCGGGATTCAATCTTATTTTTGCTCAATTCGGATTTAACGGGTTTTCTAATTGAACAACGAACTTTGACTTGACTTGTCCATATCAGGATTTTGGAATTTTAAGTGAGTTTATTGAACTTTCTATATTATTTGATTTATTTATCATTAACATTGAATACTTTTCACTTCATCGATTATTGACACATTTCGCGACTGGATAACTTTGTCAGCTCCTTCAATTTCTCGTATATGGACTGCTATTTATAACTTGGAGTAATCCCCGGTCAACCCTCTGAATGTCTTTCCTGATTATGTTTTTCAATTTGTATGACCTGGATGGATTGTATAGATTCAACAAAAAATATGTTTTGGGGTTGATATATTTGATGTTATGTATTTTTATGTAAGTGTGTATATAATTTTATATATTTTCAAAGCTTAATTTTATTACCTGTAGTAGTATAACTGCTGTAATGGTCCTCTGAAGAGAAGAATTATCTTTGAAAACTCATGAGCTAAGGACTTAAGGATACTTTGCTTGAACTTTGAATTCTAATAAAATTTGATTGACACCTTATTTTATTACTTCAGTTTATATTATAATATATATATATATATATATATATATATATATATATATATATATATATATGAATTAAAAAGGAAACTCAACGTTTTGCCCAACTGTTGTGTAAGCTTTTTCAAGAGTAAAAAATGCAAAAAAGTTTCAAAGAACATAAGCATTTTTCGCTCTTGAAAACCCCACGCAACAATTGGGCGAAACGTTCAGTTCTTAGGTCTTCCGCAGTTTCTTTCTAATTCATACTGTCATATTTGTTATCCTCTTATCTATTCATTAATATATATATATATATATATATATATATATATATATATATATATATATATATATATATATATATATATATATCTGTAATGGATATGACACTTTATAGATGTCTTTCATATAGGCTTCTGAGGAACATCAGGAAAATGAGATTCATGGCTGCATTTTATTCGTTGAGAACACAATTGTAAGACTACAAGCAATTCTGTCATTGAAAAATAAAAGTGAATGATTTGATTAAAGACTGAATTTTTGGTCATATGAATATAAACTATCATTATATATATATATATATATATATATATATATATGGGGGGGTAAATATGTGTGTATGCGTGTGTGTGTGTGTTGATAAAAAAGATGTATAACGTGAAAATTTTTTAAATATATTGAGTGATTAATATTTTGTGTATGTGCGGATGTACACTCACGCCTGTTTGCGCGTGTCTATATGTATGTGTGCGTTTGTGTGTGTGTGTGTCTTATGTAGCATTCGTTCATTCAAGCATATATTAGTGAATCATTCTAAACACTAGACATACCCGTGATTCGTTGGGTCGCAACTATTTATTGTAAACATTCATAAACTGACATATTTGTTAAGACATTCTTATTGCATAAAATATAATAAGACTCTAAATAGCTTCTATATTATAATTATTATTATTATTATTATCATTATTATTATCATTATTGTTATTATTATTCTATAGAAATATTATAATTATATTGAATATAATTTTGAATATTATATTTAATATCTTAAATTAAATTATATTATACTGAATTGAGCATAGTTTCGGATTCGGAAAAATAAATACCAAATCTTCGTTATTAATAGATTTAGCAATTTCGAAAACTAAAATTTTAATAAATTTTCTAAGATGGTGGTTGTTTTACTCGGATAAGAATGTATTCTAAGATGCACATGATTTAATAATAAGTTTAGTATTGTTTATTAAAAGCTGTCAAGTGTAGTAATTTTTGTGTACATTTCCACATTGCTGGCTTATAGCACTTTGGTCTGATAAATGATACGTAAGTCTCTCTCTCACCATTTTCTATATAATTATATGTCTTAAAAATACAATCATTCTTTTTTTGATGCGCACGACTTTTGTACTTGTTTTTCTTAATAGGGTTGTAATGTTGTTATTTAAATATTCAGGAAAATTAATGATCAAGTTGCAAATCCAATTGCCATGAAATTGTCGTTATCGCAACAGCCGTTTACAACTAAGTACTTCTTGTTAACAGCTGTTGAATTTTTCAGGATTGTTTACTTTAGGAGAAATGCCAAATGGCACGAAAACTATATCCCAATACTGATGATGATGATGATGATGATGATGATGATGATGATGATGATGATGATGATGATAGTCGGGTAGCTTAATGATAATTTACACAGAATGTTCTTGCAAACATGGTGTATTTGGTGTGGTATTGTATGCATCGTTGATTTGACGTCAATCATCTATTTCCCTGAAGTCAATGTACCGCTCTTCCCCAACGGTCTCACAACGTTATGTTAACGTTACAAATTAATGTAGCTGACTTCTTCATTACTAGTCAAATAACATTTTGTTTTCTTAGCTTAATTATACAAGGTCCACCATAAGTAACTATATACACATACACTACTACAGAAGCTTTTGTCGTTTTTACAACAGCAGGATAGTGATGAAGGTCTGTATTTGAAGCAGTACGCGACACCCGCCTGTTATGCTGCGCTTGTGCGGGACTGCCCGATCGATGGATAGGTAGACGTTTCAGTTTCCAGATTTGAGTGACCGTCTCAGTTTCCACATTTGACCTCTTCCGGCTTTTTCTTATGGGATGTTCTACCAGGTCTACCCAGCAAAGCCGTGTTGCATTGTTGAACTTAAGGAAAAATTCCGAGCTGACATTGCTAAAGTGATGTTTGAGCTGTGTGTCAAAGTATGCCGCTCAGTCCCTGAAAGATTAGCAAAGTGCATTGAACTGGTGGAGAGCATAGAGGGGTTTAATAAACATTATGTTTTATGTTGCAAAAACCTGAAGTGCACCTTTTGTTAGTTTCTATATTGCAGTTGCATATTTCTTCCATGTTACATTTATTGGGTTGAAATAAAATTATGTAGTTACTTATGGCGGACCCTGTATGTATAGAAATCATCAAATGTATTTCTATACGTAAAAGAAAAAGAAAATCATTAATGCATTTTCTAAAAATCTCTCTGGAATTTATTATCCATTTTAGGTGCACCAAATAAGACAATTTTTTTTTGATTCTGTGAATTGGCTTGAGACGGTTCCAGAACTATAGCGATAACAAATAGTATTGTTTTTAATCAGTTAATTATTTTTTCTATATTTTCTCCTTTTTATATTAGTTTTCTTTAATTTAAAACAATTATATTATTGGCAGTTTGAAAAGGAATGTAATTGTAATGTTACAAGGCAATGTATTTCCAACGTTACAAGGTTACGTTACAGACATATTGCGGTTTACTAAAAAAAGCTTTACGGTAGCGTTTTAGCATCGTCTATGTAACTTTGTAGCAACATCATTTTGTTATCTGGCTATCGGGTAGATCTCCATTCATAACTTTAAAGATGTTCCCAGTTCTAATACCTTTGCTGATCAAAATTAGTGGAATTGAGTAGACAACAGGTCGTATTTTACTTTTACTTACAAAGTAACCCAACACTATGACGATACCAAAAGAAAAATAAGAAAATGTAGTAACTAAAACATAAGTCAGTTATTAGACTGCATATCTCCGCTTGACAACGTAAGGATGGACCATAGTTTAGTTGGGCCTTACTATATATTGTATGAAGTATTCTCGATATAATACCATAAAAATGTTGATAACTCAAAAACTATTTGTCTGATCATGTTAAGATTTTGCATGGTGGTTACTCTTATCAAAAAGCATCAGATCCACTCATCAAATTTGGAAAAATCGGAAGTTGAATTTTTTTGTCAAAATTTTTTTTGAATTTTTTGTCAAAAAGTGCCGGACTTGATTGGTTATAATATGGATCAAGTAGAGAACCGTAGTTATCACCAAAACTGTGCGTTCCACCTTTTCTGTGATCTTGACCTTTGAATTAGATATCCCAAAATTAAATTAGGTCTCTGGTATACCATGGCCGATATTTGGATCAAGTTTGGTGACCATTGGTTAAGCGATGTGGACGCTAGGCTGTACACAAATTAATATAATGATAAATTCCACCGAAAACACAACCTCCTTCGCGGAGGTAATGATGCCTCGATTTCTTGGAACACACCCTTGTGGAAACGTAGGCACACGGGATATTTGTAGTTTGTAAATATCACAGGGGTGGGTACTGTCTAAATAGCGATGCTTCCTAATGTTATTGCCACTGATCTGATGCGCTCATCCAAGTTATTTGGTGCTATTTTTGTTAAGGTATGCCATTCCGTTGTTTGTTTATTTTCTTTGTGGGTTCTGTGAGAGATATCACACCATCGAAGACATTCCTTCAAACTGGCCTAGTACCCGGTGCGGCATCCACCCTGGTCAGGTTGAACTGGCTTCCAGCAAAGGAGGACGCTTCTCGGGAACAAAATTCACTACCGGTCCCCAGCCGCATGTTTTCCTCAGTCAGACGAGATGACGACGTTGTTGTTTCTTTTTTGTTTTGTTTTTTTTGTAGAGAGATGTCGCTGTCCTTCCACATACATCGCTTGGTATGCGAAAATGGTCACCCATCTGCTGCTAGCCAGGCTAAGCATCCCTTAACTTCGATGATTTAACTAGAACCGGTGTGTCAATGTGATTATGCTCTATATATCTCCGTTAACAAATTATTATATCTTTTGTTTGTGTGTTCTCTATTTTTTGTACCCTCTCCTTCCTCTAGCAAATAACTTCTTTTTTTTTAATTATTTGGTGCTCATTCATTCGTATGTCCGGCCATCGCCGGATTCTTGAATGGAATTTAAGGAACGATTAGTGGAAATGCTGGCAATTATTTGTATGTCTTTTGTACATCTTCCATGGATATAACGTAAAAATAACGATCAGATTCCTAAGAACCATCGAGAACAACTAAAGAAGAAGAACGGAGAAGCTAGTAAGCCGTAAGTAAGTGAGCTTGGAATAATCATGGCTGCAGAGCTCTCCAAGTTGACTAGAATACTGAAAGGAAATTTGGAGCAATAAGGAGATTAGATGTTACATGAAAACAACCATTTACACTGACAGAATTAAAATGAATGAATAAATTAATAATAATAATAATAATAATAATAATAATAATAATAATAATAATAATAATAATAATAATAAGGAAGAGCACCAACCAGACCTCCACTGAACCATGAGTAAGCTTATTTTCGCTCAAATTCCAGAGAAGATTAACGGGCATTGCTAGCGATAAATCAATGGTAAACAAGTGCTGCAATAACGCAAAAAGATTCGCAAAGGTTATCGAAAGAGGTGGAGAATGCTGGACATCTAAGGAGACTTGTTGTCACATAGACTCAGGGGGGGGGGCACCACTGTCTATTGTCCGTGGACAATCACTAATAACGACTTATGTGAGAACTTATAGCCTGTAAAATTATAATTAAAAAAATAAATAATAATAATAATAATAATAATAATAATAATAATAATAATAATAATAATAATAATAATAATAATAATAATAATAATAATAATAATAATAATAATAATAATAATAATAATAATAATAATAATAATAATAATAATAATAATAATAATAATAATAATAATAATAATAATAATAATAATAATAATAATAATAATAATAGGTTGTCGGCAGTGGGTGACCACTGACGATGACCAGTGTGATAACTCCTAGTGAGTAAATAATAATAATAATAATAATAATAATAATAATAATACGCTAAGGAATTTCATGTTCGTTCTACGTTATCACCTTTCAAACACATTAAAATATAACATCGTCCGATCAGCAAATAGGGTTATAAGTGATATCATTAGTGACATTAAATTATACAGATTGATGTAGAAAGTACCGTAGAACTTTCACTGGGTCTCGTTAGCAACAGTAGTAGTAGTAGTAGTAGTAGTAGTAGTAGTAGTAGTAGTAGTAGTAGTAGTAGTAATAATAATAATAATAATAATAATAATAATAATAATAATAATAATAATAATAATAATAATAATTAAAATTCATAGAATGTCTATTGTGTAATGGTGATGGGAAACTCTGAATGTCCCTCCGCAAAAGTATTGATAGCTATTGTCAAACGCTGTAATTGAATGGGACTTAATTTACCAAACAACTTCTTCGCTCGTGGGCAAAATATTCTGATTCTATGATGGAAAGAATAAATCGACTTTTACAGCATTTTTGTCAATATTTTATTCGATTATTCGATTATTTTTATTTTTTTGTGCAAGAAAATGGTGAAGTTGATAGCATTTCTTTATCATTGGAATTTCTCATTTAGTTCTTCTACTACCTGTAATTCCGTTGATTTATTCCCCTTGCTAAACCAATTCTATCGCTCTAACATTTTTCACGCATCTGTTCTTTATCACACACGCATACATATTAGCACATACACATATTGCACATAGCACATATCACACACACTGACACACTTATATGGATAAGTTTATGTTTGAAAATAACGATTTATGAGAACGAAAGAAAATTGAAAATAGTTTTGTCGTTTTACATTTTCTGCTGATGTGATTCGTATTTTTTCTTTTAAATTGTACGTCGCCTGATTGAAGTGTTCCATGTCTTTAAAGAGAGAGAGAAGGGAGTATAGAGAGAGGGTAGAGAGACACGCGCATAATTTACATCAAAATGTTTATGGTTTTAAACGAATGGTCTCGTAGTGATTATTCTGTAAAAACTTTAGCAGTGCTGATATACGTTATTTACTTGTAAATCGAGCTCTTTCAAAGTAGGCGTTCCGTTCAAGCTGTCGCAAATTCATAGGTAAACCAATAATCTTTGATTAGGGCGTTGTATCAAACGTACTACTTGATCTGCACGCTGGAGCAGATAAAAGAGATCAAACTACGGCGCTCGTGGTTATGGTTCCGATTCACGTCGACGGTGTAATACCGAGTCTAAGCTGCACTGATATTTTGTAATAGCAATGAAACGGCTGTATTTATTTCTGTCCATTATTTTATTCTGTTTTAACTGTTTTTTCAATTACAATGTTAACGTACTTGTTTATTTTCATTGTTTATTTTGTTTGCATTCTACGCAGTGTGCTGGAATTAGGACCACGTGCGACTCCGTGTAAAGGTTCATAAATCGGCACTGAACATCCGGTTTTTAGGCACTTATCATTTCTAATAGTTCAGAGTTATAAAGAACAAAAGTAATTATGCAATTACACATCAACCATTGTGTAAACGTCCTAAAGATTTAAAATTAATAATAACCTTCCGTTACTCAATGTTTACGGGCAATGCGAAACAAACCTTAAAGTATAAATACATTCGGGCAACGCTGGGTCTAGACAGCTGATATATATATATATATATATATATATATATATATATATATATATATATATATATATATATATATATATATATATAAACAAGCTTCTACTAAATACAATGTACAGTTCCATTATATCTATGTATACAAACTTATACATATATGCAAGTCGACAGGAAGAGAGAGGGAGAGCGAGAGGAGAGAGAGAGAGAGAGAGACTGATAAACTACTTCTTGAGTGAAACACAAGCGTTTTTGTCTTATTTGGATCATTCGAACTACTGTTCCCATATTGCATGTTATTCTCACAACGTTGCGGCCGATGTAACCTCTCACCTTCTTATTTTGTCGAACTTGGGAATCTTTCTACCGAACTCGGGAATCCACGGAAATATAATCGACAGAAAAATTCCCGAGTTCGACAAGATACACCTTGAGAAGGTCGGAAGTTACATCGGTCGAAACGTTGTGAGAATAACATACAAGATGAGAATAGTAGTTCGAACAATCCAAATAATACAAATTATCAATACTCATTACAAAAATCTCGAAACAAAGTTTCCTTATAGCTTGTTTGCCATAAGTACATTATATGAATTTAAGAGTAACGGTATATTAATTTAAGAGTAACGGTATATGAATGTAAGAGTAACGGTATATGAATGGAAACCAAAAACTGAGATCAATGTGTATCAACTACATATTGTAACTTAATATGATTCTTAAAACGAAGCTTTGAAACGGGACTTGCAATTTCTGTTAGCAACAAAATAGAAATTCGAGCAGCAATCTTGTCTTTTTTCATTTCGATTGGTCTTTGAAAATGTTTTTCGATAATGAAATATTTTCATTTGCGTATACGTATGGCCGCAACACAACGTGTCTATATCACGCTGAAATGTGTTCTTTGTTTTAAACGACACAAACGAACACAAAGTTTGAATTACCTACTAGACACCATCCTCGAGTGTCTTCGGTGTCTCTGTACAAGGGTTTTTCAGGACAACCTGGCATGGGGATACTTCAGCCTACATGTAAATCCTGACCAAATATTCTAAAATAACATAGTATTCAAAGCCCAAATAAGATCCAATCGCCACGGCTATATAATGGCGCATATGAGGAATGGTGCACCTTCTCCTAGTAATGTTACCTCAAATAACAGCACTTAGCTGGATATTCCAGCAAGACTACATGAATTCTTGTCCTGGAATCCAGTGCGACAAAGACACCACAAAAAATGATACTATAACATAGTTAACTGATCAACTAGGGAGAGGAAAATTAATATTCTTAACTTCTTTACTGACAGATAAAGGAGAACGTGAACATTCGGATGTCTATGTATCTCATGTAGAGATCAAGTGTAAGCCCCAGGAAGAGACCCCATGATTTCTGAGAACTTCGACTGAAGTAAAATGAAACAAAAAACTATATTTGTGAGTTTGAATTAGCTACTAGACACCACCATCGAGTCTCTTCGGTCTCTCTATACAAGGGTTTGTCATGACAAACTAACATGAGGATAGGTCCTCCTGCAAGTGAACTCTGACCAAATATTCAAAATAACATAGTATTTGAAGCCCAAATATGATACCCTCGACACGGCTATACACTGACTCGTACGAGGAATAGTGCACTTTCTCCTAGGTATGGTACCTCAAGTAACAGCACTTAGCTAGATACACCACCAGACAAGATGAATTCTTAGGATGGAATCCAGCAAAATTCAGAAAATACCACAGTAAAGATAAACTATAGCATAATTAAGTGACTAATTGGAGAGAGGGAAATTGGAATTCTTCACTGTTTAACTAACTGAACGTTTGAGAATCTTGATTGAACACTCGGATATCTATGTATCTCATATAGAAATCAAGTGTTAGCTCCAAAAGGGCCGCTAGATTTCTGAGAACTTACTGAAGTAGAATGAAAACAAGTGAAAAAAAAATATTTAAATATAAGATAGGTAAAGACTTCTTAGACTTAGATTGTATCCTAACTAGACATAGAAAACAGCACCTTAGAGATACATAGATGAAAGGTGAAGTTCATTATATTCTAATAAAAACTGCAGGTAGGATTTTCAATTTTTGGTGAATATGTCACAATTTTGTATATTTCTAAGTTGTCATATATATATATATATATATATATATATATATATATATATATATATTGATCAAAAGGATCATCGGCCCTGGATGAAAAGCCGCACAAGTCACTAGTTGGCACTCTTCAACAAAAAAGATTAAAAAATGCACATCACACTGCGATATAGCGCCGATCTTCTCTCTCCTTTCCTCTTATATATATAAGTTTATATTTGTACTTTGCATAATAGCGGAAGTTTACTATCTGAGTATTCCGAGATCATTGTACCCTGCATTCTATTGTTATCCTTTAATGACTATTGAATACTGATGAAAGGAATTATCAAAGAATTCAACTAAATAATGTTTGACGAAAAGTGGGCGGTTTCGAAATAAAAATAATGTTTTTTTCTCATTTTGCTGGATACGTTACTTTTTTTGTCATTCTTAGTATAAAGCAGAATGCATTTTTCTCGTTTTTGACGGTCGATAGCTTATTTTCTCATAGTTTACTTTTAAAAGCAATACGCAACCTCTGATTGAAATGTTTTAATTTTTCTTGATCCATGTACCTATAGTAGTTAGGAGTTAAGACGAAGCCAGTCGCATCTTGCTTAAAATGCGTCCTTGTATTGCTACTAATTTCCGGTACGGACATTTATGGAATTTTTTTTTAAATCGAACCTAGTTTTCTATCCAATCAGCGTTCTTCTTTTCTTTTGCCTTTGCGTTTCTTTTTCCGCTCACATGCTTTCTTTTTTATATAACGCATTTCACATCTTTTTATGCATTTTTATTTCTATCATAAAATTTCAAATTTTTCCACAACCTTATTTTCGCTACCACTCATCGTCTCTTTCTTTTATTTGTTTAATTACTTCGAACCTTTCTCTTTTTATGTGTTTGCGTCTTTCTTTTTTCTTTTTCAGTCACTTATTTCTTTTGCAGTTTCTTTTTCTCGTTACTTCCCTTTCATTTCATTCTCTACACTGTTTGTTCATTTCTTTCCTTGTTATCGCCTTACTTTTTTTAAATCTTTTTTTATCTTTTTTTCTTTTCAATAATTCAATCACTACTTCCTTGCGGACCCCGCCGTAGCTCAGGATTAACGCATAAAAAATAGAAGAAGAATTCAATCACTCCTTTCATTCGTGCCATCCTTTCTTTATCTTTTTCTTTTATGTTTTATCTTTTTGCATCTGTTTGGACTTTCTTTCATGTTTGGTCTTTCTTTCCTCTGTTTAGTTTTGATTTTTATTTTCATTCTGATATAAATATCGTCTATTTAACTTTTGGTTTATTTCTTTCGATCCGATTCACTATTTTCATTAATGCAAGAACTTACTTCCTTCTTTTCATTTGTTATGTTTTCTCTATTTTTTAATTATTTTTTCCTTACTTTATATTTCTTCTTTCTTTACCAATCTTCTCTCTTCGTTCTCTTCCTCCTTCATTTCTCCTTTCTTTATTATTCGAATTGTTTTCCTTAAATAAAACATCTAACTTCACATTAACTTATCACTTTGAAAACGGTCATCTTTTTACCAACCAGTTTTATTTTATGACTCTATTCTCTCTCTTTAATTTTAATTGGTGTTTACTTCTTCCCATCTCTCTTCATACTCCGCACTTTTACACTTAAATTCAGAATTTTATATCTTATTCTGTTCCTTTCACTTTCTATTTCGGTTTCTAGCTGTTCAATCACGTAATCTTACACGCTCCACACGCATAACCAAAGACATGTTATTTTTCTTGATTCTCCTCCATTTTGTGTTCATGAATGTATAATGTTTAAATAAATCAAAATTATTTCAGCCATATTTTTTGTTTTGATTGTTTAAAATTCATACGCCTCAGTACTTTTGGGACTTTACATAATTTCTGATACAGAACTAGTCAAAAGTCTTTTGAAATCTGTAAATATCTAGAATTCGTTTTGTCTTACAAGAGTTATTTTTATATACACACATATATATGTACATTTATATATATATTATATTTATATATATATATACACACACACATATATATATATATATATATATATATATATATATATAATATTTTTTGTATTTTTAGGTGTAACTAACCATATGAAACAATTCTGTTTCGAGTCCGATGCACAATTCAGCGTGAGAACGAAAAATTTCGCTATCGTCCTCTGAGCTGTCAATCTCTCTATATATATATATATATATATTGTATCACAAGTTAGTTGAAAAAACAATAAAGTGCTCGATCGTAGGTTCTACAAGAGCTAATATAAAGTATTTCATCTAAAAACTGTACATTACAGTGTCTGTTGGGTGTACCTGGGTTTCATCGATATGGTCATACTGGATCTGGGATAGAATCCGTAATGTATAGTTTGTAAATAAAATATTTCATATATATATATATATATATATATATATATATATATATATATATATATATAATATGCCATATATTAAGCTGCTTTTCTGTTGATGCTATTGTTTGCGCAGATAATATTACTAAATAAGCGATTTTTTAGACTTTGAGGATAAAACTAATCAAAGAATACTACTAATTGAAAAGAATTTCGGCTTTCTCTGAACGTATGGCCAGTTATACAAGTAGTTCACGACGACGCCCATGTTAAGCGTTCCCTCTTTTTAGGCACAGGTGTGTATCCTGTTCGAGTCTCAATTTTCACTTTGTGATATTCTTTGCTTATTTCTAGCCCCGCGGACTAAACAATTGCTTGTTATCAACAAAAAATCAGCTTAATATATTGCATATTGTACACTGTCGGGAACAAATTTCCAATATTAAATACAACATATATATATATATATATATATATATATATATATATATATATATATATATATATATATATATATATATACATAAACACTTTATAATTACATAATTATGTATTATTCATGTGTGTTTATATTTACATGTAGATTTCCTTGTGTATTGTTCTTTATATGACTTTAATGAATGAAACTCAATTTTCTCGATTTTTTTGAGATCTTGTAAAGTTTATGTGTACTTCAGTAGTTTGAGCTTTAGCGAATATGACTAATACAGCTAATCATTTTCTGAAACCAGAAAATCTCTAAAATTCATTTTACCTTTAAATTACTCTCACACGTATATATATATATATATATATATATATATATATATATATATATATATATATATATATATGCGAGAGAGAGGAGGATGCTGATAATTGAAGATGATGTTGATTGTGACTATGTGCCTCCAGAAAGATACAGAGCTTCTTCAATTTGGAATCGCCTTTTTTCTATCCTGAATCGTCTTCGTTCCATTTGCAAGCGTTTTTCCTCGACATCCAACCGACCCTTCTCGACCTGGAGCCTTTGCTTCTCGACGGCCAGCCTCTCCTTCTCGATCAGGATGAAGTTGGAGCACTGGTCATCGCCGATCGGAGTGTCTGCTGGCTCGCCGTTTGTGGCTCGAAACCGCCAGACGCCGGCCGGCATCTCGGACGATGCCCATCGCACATGCTCAATAGTCTGGGGAGGCGGCTGCAACGGCATGCCAACAACACCGGCAGAGATGGTTGCTTGGATGCTTGCCCGTGATGGCGAGACGATGGGTGAAGAATGGGCGGGTGGGGGTGCCGGGTGGACTGGAGGAGGCGGTGGGGGAGGCGGTGGTGGTGGTGGCGGCGGCGGAGGGGGAGGCGGCGGATGGACAGGCGGGTGGGATGAGATGTGGGCTGGAGATGGACTCGAACATGGAATCACAATAGTTGTGGTGGACGGCTGGAACTTGGACTCAACCGTTGGTGTGGGCGATGGTGTTTTTACTCTTTCGATGACTTCTATGTGGTTACAGGTCTCCTCCTCGTGGCAATTCTGAGGATAGAAAAAAAAAGAAAAGAAGAAAGTGTTATTTCTGCAAACAGTTATGACAGTGAAGCGAATAGACATTAACTGAAAACGAAAAAAATGACATACAGAAAGTAAAAAGGTAAGCAATCATGTAAATATTTGATACCGACACGGACTACACGATGTCACTTACATTCGCAATGTTTGCAATGTACACGTGTCCTTTCTGCCAGTATCTGATTCATTAGCTTAACAAATGACGACAAAACAGAACCAGGCGAGACAAAATATCATCACTTTCTGATTCATACTCTTATCAAAACAAAGCTTTTTATTCTTATCTTTCACTCGACTAATGATCGATACTAATAAAAGAAAAGAGAACGATAGATAGATAGATAGATAGATAGATAGATAGATAGATAGATAGATAGATAGATAGATAGATAGATAGATAGATAGATAGAAAAGGAGAGAGGAGAAAGATAGGTGGGGGATTAAAATATGATATATAAAAACTTATAACATTCACACGCAAATTACTTGACTAATAATACTTTAACACAATGTGTCTATGAGTATTCTGTATATATATAAAACTCAATGTTATTATGTATGTGTGTATGTGCGTGTGTTCCCTATAGAAAGAACGGTTACAGAATATGCATAAAATCAAAGAGTGTACTCTTATGTAAAATTTACTGGTGAAGACAATGGGAGTGTTCCCGAATGTCTAAGTCAAACTATAAGGGGGCTATAAGGGCATAACCTCCTTAAAACTTAAAACATATCTTATTTTTATGAAATTTAAATCCTTACTTTATGACGACCACGGTTGGGAGCAGAGTCACCCCCTGCCTTTCTCTATGTTACGTCGTTAACGGGATAAATAGATAGATCAAGAGAGAGAGAGAGAGTGTGAGAGAGAAAGAAAAGGAGATAGATAGATAGATAGATAGATAGATAGATAAATAGATAGATAGAGAGTGAGAGAGAGAGGGAGGAGAGAGATAGGTCGATAGCCTTCTTCTCTTTCTGAACTCTTGCCTCGTATATATATTTCCTTGTAGTTTAATTTAAATTATCTCCCCTGAAAGTTAATCAGCAAATATTTTAAGAAAAGTTTAATAACGTAATCGTTTTTATTAAATCACTTGAATTAATTATTGGTAATAGCAACAAAAATATTGCATATACATGGAACAAATGATACAATAAAATTACGAATTAATAAAACCAAACATTGATTAATTATAAACTGTTTTAAAAAGTAGTTATGCTCATTAGACGGATCTATGAATGTCAGTGGGTCTTTCTTTTGTTCATTATATACGGTATTCCAAAAGATAAAGTTGTATTATTGATTTTTAAAAACCATCAACCCGTTTGATGATAATGTATGAATGATACATTTTTAAAAAACTTTCGCATTTATTCATATATATATATATATATATATATATATATATATATATATATATATATATATATATAGGTTGGCAACTTATTACCCGCCAATTTTTATTTAAATTTAAAAGGTTTAATAAAAAACTTAGTAATCACAAAAATATTCTCAGTTGTTGTTTATAATATCGTTCTAACGTTCAACAAGATTTTCAATACCTCGTTGGTAAAAATCAAAAAGCAAAAAATGAAAAATAAAAGCAAAAATGAGGAGGTGTCGAAAATGTGGATTGTTCTTAACTTACTTGACATTCAATTTTAATGATCTGAAAATAAACAAAAATTAACTTAAATTAACTAAAAAAAATGCAAAATATATTACAAAATGTAATTAGTTAAGTAATGGTAACTAAAAAATAAGATAATTTAAGGAAGGAGTAAAAACAAATAAAACAATTATGATTCAAAATATAATGCCAAATAAATGCTAAATATAGTGGAGAAAAATAAATAAATAAATAAATAAGGAAAATAAATAAATATTAATTAAAAAAATACACCCACTCCAATATAAATATAGGCATACAATGAATGTAGGGAGGTAATATGGGTATTGATGCTTGCAGTTATTTCTCTCACAACACGAGTTAATCACAATTAACTTTAGGTATGAATATCCTTAAAAGTACTTTTGAATCCTCATAATACTTTATAATGAGGTAACTAGCATCATTTGATAGAATATATATATATATATATATATATATATATATATATATATATATATATATATATATATATATATATATATATAAAACCTCTTTTCGGAGGTTTGATTCATGTCTAGGTAATTATAAACTATTTTCGTTGTAAGGGAAAAACCATCCCCTTACTTTCGCATTAAATAGAAACTTACTACTTAAGTGAAGAAATGTGGGCAATTAATCTTATCTTATTGTTAATTTAAACACTTTATAGATAAATACTAAATATCTTCCACCAAAACACCACAGTATGACAATCTTAGTAATGCTTGAATGGATGGCTGAATATATATAGCTAGCTTCCAACTGATGAACTTAAAAGAGATCAGCTCTGCACTTAGTTTCGTATTCAAATAACCAAAATATGCATTTGCAGACAAATTGATGTAACTTCAGGAAAGTCAGAAATTATCCTCAAGTGACTTCGAATTTTAATAAATCAATGATAAAATTTATTAACTATTTTAAGGAATATTATTGAATTAAAATGTATAAATGTCCGCACAACTTTTAGGATGTACTAGCTCTGAATTGAAAAATGCAATATGAGTTTGCTCTTTTCTTTGTTTTTTATTTGTTTTCGTTCAGAAATTACCCACTGTATAGTGTAATTTTTTTTTCAAGATATTTTAATCCAGGAACTTTTTATTCTTTGTAGATTTTTCTGATGATGTTGTTTGGCTCACGGCAAATGAAACGGACCGTAAAAATACATCTCATAAAAATGTTATGTTTTTTTGAAATGTGAAAAATTAAAAACAAAAATAAAAAAATAAAAACATGGTTATTAGAATATAAAATGAACCTCTCTCTCACACACACACACACACATACCCATACACATATATATATGTGTGTGTATGTTTGTATATTTATGTGTATATAGATTTATATATTTGTGTGCCTATTGTTTGTGTGAGTATTAGTATGAAAGCTTAGACATAGTTGTGTGCGTATACCTGTGTAGAGGTGGATGAGTATGTGTTTATTTTTGCCTGATAATTTATGTTTATTTAATTAGTTATTTATTTTTGCCTGTTTAATTTTATGTATATATATATATATTATATATATATATATATATTATATATATATATGTATATGCTCAAATTGATGTCGTTTGTCGTTCTAATATGTTTCTCTATTTACACATTCCCCACATATTCCTTTCCAAAACTTTCCACTATCATAAATTGGAAGAATCTTCAAAAGTTCATTTGTATTTTCAGAGTCATCTCTGCCAGTGGCCTGATGATGCTAGACTTTGAATAAGGTCGTAGCTAAAACATGTATGCACATATGTAGCTAAAATTAAAAGTCATATATATATATAATAGTTAATTGTATATTCAAAGTTGCATTTTTACGTTCATACAGTTATCAGTCATGTAGTATACCTTTTTTAACATGATAAGGTAACTGTTACTTTCCCACCACTTGACTGACATTTGGGTTTTATACAAATAGCAAAAGAGAACATGAAGCAAGAAAATTAGCACCGTCAAAAACTCAGCCTGGTGCCATATAGATCAATGCTAGCAAAACAGCGGTAATGACCTATCAATGGAACTTAGTAAAAACAGCGGCAATGACCTACCAAGGTACCTAGTAAAACCATGTGATGTTGTATTTTTACTTACCGATGCATATATAAACCCTTATACATCCGTGTCGTCGTCGTCGAACTCTGGTTCTATTTGTCTGCTGATACACCCACACGATGTTTATAAAAACAGGTTTATTACAAAGAGAAGAAGAGTCACAGAAATCATCAGATAGACAGGTTACTTGTGTACGAGATAGATAGATAGATAGATAGATAGATAGATAGATAGATAGATAGATAGATAGATAGATAGATAGATAGATAGATAGATAGATTGTCTCGCTACTTCCAGCCACACTGTTCGCGCTGACTATCATTGAGGACAGCGTCCTAGACACGTATGTCATACTTGAAGTATTGCCTAAGAAAGTGATCGAAAATCTCCGCGCGAAAATCAGGTGGTTTCGCGACGTTTGTTTGATGTCACCGTTGACCCTTAAGTTGTCACTAAAACTTTTCAATTCAAACACTACCCTCGTTATGAAACGATTAGAGTGGTACTATATTTTACTGTAAAGGGTAAAGATTATAAATCATAACCTGACACAACATACCATGGTCAAAGTCTTACAAGGCTGTGCATTTTCTTATACGACTATTGTGACTCGGTGTTTATGCAGAGCTTAAGTAACAAAGATCTTTCCGCATTAAGTGCCTCCAAGTCATCCTGGACATCTCTCATCGTGAATTGTATGCGTCAACATCCTCATGGATTCAAATTCCAAAGATCACACGTCAACTGTGATCGATCGGACGCGTCATTAGAATGCCGCAAAAGTGTCCACCATGTCCCACTGAGGCGAGGTAAGTAAGGAAATATATGATAATTTTAACATACAAGTATAGGATAAGATTAAAATAACTAATTTTACGACAGTTGTACTCATGAACAATCTAGGAAAAAAATGTGACTGCGACTTTTTGTTAATAGACGAATTCCAATCTACATTAGTTAAGTTAAGAATGTCGATTCAAGAGAGAAATTAATATTTAGAATGTTTTAATATATTTTCCTAACTTTCAGCAAGCATCAAAGAATGTTCTTTTCGATAAGCATAATTCGTATAACATTTCAACTGACGGGTTCATTAGAACAGTCTATATGGGTAACCGGGTTCGCGCCCTGTAACTGTCTGAGATTGTTATTTCCCTCCGCTGATAAGAGCCGTAAGCTCGAAACGACGTCGTATGTTGGTAAAATCTTAAAATATATCTATATCTATATCTAGAGAGATAGAGAGAGAGAGAGATTGATTTTCTTTTTAAATTAATTAATAACAATTTATTGTATACAGGTTTATATAATTAATTTACAAATTATTTTGTGCATGCACAAAAGTTAGACGCGCGTTTCTGGCTATAAGCCGTCATCAGCATGCCTCATCAGACAGAGATCAAACCTTCAATGTAAATATTCGTATGCCAGCGTTCTAACCACTAGACCACAATGACCTTCCCATTTGTGAACGACGTCTTATCGCCTATATGTTGTTACGTAGATTATTGTTTTTGTCTTTGGCGATAGCGAACGGTGTTCTTTTACAGTGCGTTTTTTATTTTTTTTCGCTATCCTGAGCGTTTTGTTTTTTTGCGTTATATATATATATATATATATATATATATATATATATATATATATATATATATATATATATATACATATATATATATATATATATATATATATATATATATTCGTCTCAGTGAGGAGGGGAATTCATTGACATGTTATCTCACTTTATCTTTAGTATACGGCTACGCAAGAACATAATAAACAATGTATACTTAATAGTGGGTACCTTTTTTTCTTGTGGATGAGAAAGAATTATTATTGGTTTGGTGCAAATCTCTCTCAAGATATCGCCCTCCCTGCTCACCTCAGCCCCCAAGCAACACAATAGCGACCTTGTTTGATTCTTAACATAAATAATGAAGCCCCTCTTTTGACCCAGTCATAAAAAGAAATTGGTTCATAACAGATACCGTTTTATCAATCCCGAAAAGCTGCAAATTTACCTAGACCAAATATTTTACACAGAACTAGCCGATAGCACACACGCACTCTCGGTGGCTAGGAGAAGTTGTATACTGATAGGCGTGTGCCGCATTCATTCTGGGCGAGTTAATCCGGCTTCCTCCGAAGGGGAACGTTTCTAAGGAATATTAATTTCACAAAAGATCTCTAGCTACATGTACAATGTATAAGATTAAGTAAATTGAAATGGTGGCGCCAACCATGACAACTTCAGACAGAACTTGCAGGTAACCGACCAACTTAGCACTCTACCATCCACGGGGCTTATAATTATTGCTATTCTTTATTTATTTGCCTCACCACGAGGGTAGAGTTAGACACAAGGCCGGTTTTTAATGTGGGGGAAATACAGGTCTCCAAAATGGAGCACTCTGGATTGGGATAAAAATTGCCTCAATCTATAAGGATCTCTTCTTCACGGACCGAGAACAGAAAAAATAAGATTAGTATCGATACAGATACTACACATTGCTTCAAGCCCAAAAGCCGGTAAGTTCACAGACGACGCCCAGAAATCTGTGTCGAACGTATTGATATAAGAAAAAGGCCAAAACATCTCCATTTCCTAGAGACATCATCCTTAACTCGATCTATAAAAAAAAATGTCGTCGTTCCAAGTTTGATACGACGAATAATAAATGACTACGGCTATGACGTTTTATTGCACAAGTTCAAAAATGCAGATTAAAAAATCATGTAAAAGATGAGAAATAGATATCATCATGACTGCTGAACTAATATACATATATATTATTATTATTATTATTATTATTATTATTATTATTATTATTATTATTATTATTATTATTATTATTTCTTGTGTCCACATATAATATTATCAGTAGATATAATATATTATGTATCGATTTTCAGTATTTACTTCAACAGTGTTCAATACGTAAGAGGAGCTAGATAGTAAGTTATGAAAATATATATATATATATATATATATATATATATATATATATATATATGTATGTATATAGTGCTCAATAACAAGTAAAACCTGTGATATAATTGCCATTGAAACATAACAAGTCATACCTGCAAACTTTAGGTTCACAATGTATTCTCTATTTATGGTATTTGTTTCTTGGTTTGGTGATGTAAGTAAAAACAAAGCCCTATAAGAAGATAAAACCTTTCTCGGGTAAAGTTTTACAAGGAATTAAATGGTGGTATAATTTTGAAGAAGATTTACAATTATTCGTTGGTTTTGCATTCATGCCGTATCTCCGTCAACAGCAAAGGCGACATGTGACTTTAGTTCATTTATAAGTTTAAAATTTAAAATTATAGAAAGTACAAATCAGGCTACTTATAAGGAATGCGTATCTAGAGGATTTCAGTACTTACAAAGTCAGTCCTGCGTGTCGACGGAGAATCCCGAGTAAGCTTGCATATGACCGAAGCTTTTTACGATTTGAAAGTCACTTTTATCTCCTTATTTGTTTCGAGGGGCTATTTTTTTTTAAACCGTTACTTAACCCTTCGTATGCTTAGTGTTTTCTGCCTTTTTACATTTTTTTCGTAGCTTTTAAATTGTAAACTGCTTTGGCAATTTCCGTGACTGGTTCCGGATATTCGTCGATACTCGGTTTGACTTCGTAAGTGGTGAAATCCTTTAGATACCCATTCATTATATGTACCAACATCAGAATAAAAACTAGAATAAGGGGTTCAGGCTGCTAACAGGAATACAGTAAGGCGGTTCTTGCTCGTAATATTTATAAAATTCTATTGGAGTTCCTTAGTAAGTTTACTCTAAGTTTTGGTTGAAAAGTACGCAAATAAGCACTTGAAACTGTTGGTTTTGTATCTGGTCAGCTTTACACGGTCTTAATAATGACATTCTAAACGGAATTAAATAGAGAAAACACCACGAAATTTATCGCAAATGTTAGTTAAAACTAGAAAAGAAAACTCGTGTTCAACTTTAAAAAAATGAGACACCACTGAACACTAAACGTCATCTCTATAACAATACGCTAAACTACTTCATGTCTTTTTAATGTGTATTATTAGGTCACAACCTATCAAGGCCAAGAGCGACTCGAGGATAAGGCTTAATGTGACGGAATGCTTATCAACCGAAAGATGTAGAACACTATGGAAGTACTAACATTGATCAATTGTATGAACTACGTTTGAGGCTGTCTATGACAAGACTGTGTTGACATAAGATTTGAAGACGACAAGGTTATAATAAGCAGAAAAGCATTTCCGCGGTCGTACCTTTCACACACATTTTTTTTAAAAATGAGATCATCTGATTAGCAAAGACATTGATTTGTGAAAAATCTGATGTCGCTAAAGTATATAATTCTGATTTTATCCATTATAACTGTTCCAAAATCTTCGTCTCGTCGACTAAAACGGTACAATTTTGAATGAATACATTTTTTTTTAAATGAAATTAGTTTTATTGATTTGAAGAATATTTAGCTGATATTTATTTTTACAGTAAGAAGATAGAGAATATTTGTTGTTTTTACAAGAATTAAATTGCTGCAATTTTGAATAAATAAATAAGAAACACGTTCGTTCATTTGAAGAAGATTTTGCTGATAATGACAATTATTTTACAAAAAAAGAAAGAGACATTTTTATTATTGACCTTTGCAGAAATTTATTATTTTAAAAGATATATTATAATTATTAACAGTAAATTATACAGATTGGTGTAGAAAGCATCGTTGAATTTCCACGGGGCCCTGATAGTTTGTATTAATATTTTATTAAGACTTTAGATGTCCCTGCGTGTTTATTCTCTAAACAGATTGCGGTTATTTCAAGAAAAGCCGATCCCAAGTTCATATTCTGAGTAAGGATTACTTTAATTTAGGAAAAGTGCGGACGAGAGGTCTGTTTGGTTCTTGTAGAATTTACGACACATTGTTGAAGCGAAATTCTGCTCGGCAGGTGCGCTAAACTCTATCGGAGAAAATGTTAAAGATGAAAGAGGAAATTGGTCTTTTCAGAAGCAGTGACATTAGGATCGACTCTTCAGGTATTTTCAGTCTTGCACGCAGACGAACTGTGCTCCCACAAAAATACCGTCGTTTGTACTGAATAGCGCCGTAGAGTAAGCGACAGTACGGCTATATACAATTATTCTGCTATTAAGGCAATACAGCTGCAATAAGATGCCGGGAGAATACGCACGCATTCTCCCGGCACGTATATATATATATATATATATATATATATATATATATATATATATATATATATATATATATATGTGTGTATGTGTGTGTATATATATATATATATATATATATATATATATATATATATATATATATATATATATATGTGTGTATGTGTGTGTATATATATATATATATATATATATATATATATATATATATATAAGCGAGGAAAACTGAAAATGTTTCATCAATGTTTCGTTTTTATTTCAAGACTTTCTCAAGATGACTGACTTGAAAAAAATTCTTCAAATCAGTGATATATATATATATATACATATATATACATATATATATATATATATATATATATATATATATATAGTAGGCCCCTGCTATTAAAAAAATAGAAGGGGTTTAAAAGTGTGTGTAACATCTTTATATTAAAACTCCTATCTGACTAACTATCTCAATCCGTCTCTCTATCTTTCTCTCTTACTCCCTTCCCCGTTTTTCCACATCCCTCTCCTTCGCCCCCGTTCACCTCTGCTTAGTAAATTCCTGTCTCTTGTTTTAATGTATTGAAAATAATAATAATGATGTAAGTCATTAACCTGAGCTTTTAGTTTTAAAGTTATTGCTCGACTTCCTCAGAAAATAATGAAATCTACATTTGTTTCAATTGATTCCCGGGCAACGCCGAGTATCTTATCTTGCCTCTCCTTAATAATATAATGAAACCTATATTTATGTTAGCGCATTCTAAGGCAATGCTGAGTTTCTTGTCTTACTCTTCTCCATCAAACCTATACCACATAGGAAACTACTACTGTATTATTACACACACATGCTCTATCTAGGATATTAAGCACTGACCCGCGAGCAACGCAGAGTACCTTATCTGATATACAATAGTATAACAAAAAAATCTTTTTTTCTCGGGTAACGCAGCATTTAAAACACCTGCTCTATTTAGGATTGCTCTATCTAGGATATTGATGACTCCCGAACAACGTCGAGTAAACACACCTGCTCTATCTATGATATTGAGCATTTGTATAAAGTTGACCACCTACCAAGTATAATACTGTTTTACTATTATGGCTGCTGGGCAACACCGAGTTAACAAAAGACAACGCTGCGTTTAAACATACGTGCTCTATCTAGCATGTTGAGCACTTTTCAATTACTATATACAACTAACCAAATGTAAAACTGTAATCTTACATTTATGACTCCCGTTTACAGCGCGACCGAAACTACCAAAATAAAATGAAGGATGCCTTCAGAGTACTACTAACACCAACCTTTCCGAGTTTCTTGCCCCTCCCCCTCCTCCTTAGTCCAAAGAGAAGCTTAAGAAACATTAAATAATTTTGAAAGAAAATGCCGAACGGAATGAATACATTGAAATTACAGTGTTGTCTTTCCAAATTATGGCTTGAAAACTCGACCCCCCCTCCCCTTCTGACAGGATCTGTCAAATACCTCGTTAGGGGTGCACTTTAAGATTCAGGAATACTCCCATCATCTTCCCCGGTTATTTTTACATCAGAATTCACTTTTATGTAGATTCTCTAACCTCTCTTCTATAGGGCACACACAAATACACAGACTTTGACTTATATATATATATATATATATATATATATATATATATATATATATATATATATATATATATATATATATATATATATATATGAACACCGAAATATGAACAATTAACAAAGCTGTTTTTTTTAGCCCGATAAGATCGTAGTTTTAGTGGCTACCGATCGAAACATCGCCATGGCAGTGTCGCGTTTGTACATGTTTGTATAAATAAAAATATTAATGTTTTTAAGAACTTTCTCATCTAATCAAAAATTCGTAGAATAGATTAATGTAGTGATAATCTTTTAGCTGGTTATTAGTGTTATCTAAGTTTCTAAGCTCATAATATTTATTTTTATATAATGGTATTACAGAAGATCTAGTCAAAACAACATAATACTGTTTCAAGTCAGCGAGTGTTCAAATAATCACGCCGACTATCTTCAGTCATGGTTGAGAAGTCCTCAATATATATATATATATATATATATATATATATATATATATATATATATATATATATATATATATATATATATATAAGCAAGCGCATAGAATTCGTGTTATATATCCAGTCTAGTTTGCTAACCAATCAGATTAATTGTTATTCCCTCTAACGGGTTAAATTTTTCATTCGCCATTGGTAAGGCTTCTCTCAAATAAAGGTTCGGCTGACTTAACTTGACATATCTTTTTGTTTTGTTTTGTTTTGTATAAGTATGACGCACCCTTTTGGTGAATGTGTCGAATAAACAGGTGGCCTTATTTTAACATGTAAGTGCTTGGGATAGATTTATTTCTATGTTTTGTTATTCGTTGCTATTTTAGGTGTGGGTTTAGTTTTTTTTTAGTTTTTTATGCATTTTATCCTGAAGTAAATTTAATGCTGTGTATACAGTTTTTGCTATTTAGCTTAAATAGGTTTGGGGGATCTTTAAATTTTAGAATTGGTCGTCTAAATCTCTACATGTACTGGCCTGTCGTACTCTTTTACACTGGATTATTAGCGAGCGTCCGCTTTCTTTAAGTTCCTAGTAATGGGTCGCTAATGCTGTTTTTATTCGGCGTTGTTTTGTTATTGAATGTGTTTGTTTAGAAATCAAGGGAGGTAATACGCGTAATACTTCTTGTTATTCGGGATTTCCTTGGCAAATAGGGTGGCTCTACAGTTACAGATTTTCCCTTCATTTTTAACTTTATATAATACATATAAACAAATTAATACAAATTGGGCTTTATTTCTGAGCGGAAGATGAACGTTAATAATAAAAAAAATGATATGTTTCATAACGGTTGTGTTTTTATATTATTATCCAACGATGTAACGTTTTTTATCCATTCTTGAGATCACGAATAAAAGAAACACTCAAGGTGTATCATGTTTTTGTAGGGCGTGACCCCTTAAATGGCAGCCATGCAATCTTTAATAAAATTCACAATCTTTTCTGCAATCCAACTATATTTGGTACATTAAACTTTAGTCTATACCTGACTTGTCCATCAAGTCTCATTCGCGAATGTTGCCTGTATATGACTATATGCATGTATAATATTGAAACTGGAATAATGACACACACACACACACACAAACACACAAACACACATATATATATATATATATATATATATATATATATATATATATATATATATATATATATATGATAATTTTTATTTACACAGACATGTACAAAATCTGCGACACTGGCATGTCGATGTTATCGATCAACAGTTACTATAAACTGAGATCTCATCAGGCAGAGTTAGAATCCGATCTCAACCTCAGATCATATTTGGGGAGAACTAACTCTGCCTGATGAGATCTCAGTTTATAGTAACTGTTGATCGATAACATCGACATGCCAGTGTCGCAGATTTTGTACATGTCTGTGTAAATAAAAATTATCATTTATAAAGCTCTATTTTCATATTGAGCACTTTTTATAAACCCGGTTAAAATTCTCTGGATTACCACCCTGTGGATATTTTTTACCTGGATTATTACTATTATTATTATATATATATATATATATATATATATATATATATATATATATATATATATATATATATATATATATATATATATATATATATATATATACTGGAGGAATACCCGTTCCATGATTAATAAAAGTAATTCCATGAACAGAACAGTTTTTCTCTACATTTACGCCACCTTACGAAGATTAAAATTAAGATGTAATGCCACAAAACCTTATGTCTAGAATTCTTATTCCAATTTTGATCATAATCCATTGTATCATTTTGACTCTAGAAAATGTCTTAGATTTAAAGCTTAAGCTAAAGGGGTGTTATGAAGAAATTGAAATTCAGGGAATTTTGCTGAATTTCTGTTCAATGAATATGGATCAAATTAAATGCAAAACTTATATATTTGAATATATTTTAATTTTACAATGAGAAACTCTACCTTTATTATGCCCCTTAAATACTCTTTTAAATACCCTAAAGAACTTAAAATTTGGGGAATATTTATTAACTGATATCCAATAACTATTGTTAAAATTCATAATAATCGGTTAATTAGTTCAGGAGTGAAACTTGTACATAAGAAATATATAAGCATATACACATACATCACTTTATATGAATAAGTATATACTAGCGATATTCACCCGGCGTTAGTCGTGTGGAGATATATAGCCGGTCAGAAATAATTTCAAAAATAATCATGTTTATAATGTTTGTCTTGAAACACAAGTGAAAAATAACATTCTTTTGTATATTCTGTGCTTTATTTATTTTTGTATGAAACGTAGAAAATCTATTTAAATAAAATGTGTTTCGTTTCATTACGTTCAATATATTTTAATTATTTTATGGATCTAACCGATAATTGCCTCTTGCATGGAATCAAAGGGAAATTTGAATGGTGTCTTTAGAATCTGTGACAAATGTAACATTTATTTAAACTTATTCGAATGTTTTAGCTGTTAGCATATCGATTTCAATAACACACAAACCAAGTTGTCTTTGATATGTATAGAAGATGAACTACAAAATCCTTCTCAAATATATAAGCCGCATCGCAAGAATCAGCTTCAAACGCACCTTCAACAACAAACAACAAATAAATTAACAGATAAGACGGATTTCTCAGACTCAAACACTTGCATTTAAAAATATGTGTAGCAAACAATGCTTTTGAAATCAGCATGCACATGCCATTATTAAAATTGGATTTATATAGCACACAAAAAAACATTGATTTATATATATATATATATATATATATATATATATATATATTATGTACATTTTTTCTTCAATCTCCTGTCCTGATGAAACCTTCTAATAAAGGTGAAACGTAAATGGATATTTAATTAATATTTTAGTTTTCCTTATTTCATTTCCCATTACGTTGGAACATTTTCCATTCTTTATCATATATATACATATATATATATATATATATATATATATATATATATATATATATATACATGTATAAATATATGTTTTTATATATACATACATATATATATATATATATATATATATATATATATATATATATATATATATATACAACAAGATATACAGGTTGTCTATAACATCTGTTTACAATTTTTCTTAAATATTAGGAAGATAGTCGATGAGATATCTTGATCAGATTGTTTTTGTTTTAATCAGTGTTTATTGAAATTGTTATTTACAATAAGATTTTGTATTTCAGATATTTTGTTAATTGAAGGGCGACTTCTGATGAACACATATAAAGTGGCTACTCCTACAGAGAAGACACACAATTTCTTAAAAATGAATTCTGGAGAGACTTTGTGGACACTGTATAAATCCTTGTAGATACACGAATTATCACAGTTCAATGCGAAGACAATCAACTTAATACGTACATTTAGGCTAAGTTGACTTATATTATACACATATATCCCATTGTCACTGTTTGTTTAATATTATTATGAAGGAGAAGTAGAAATTATTTTTAAATGAATTGGCCACCCGTAACTATATCAGCTTGACTTCAATAAATAAATGCTTGTAGACATGGTTAGTGTTCAAGAGAGATGGAGAACAAACAGAAGTTACTCGCAGTCACCTGTATATACTCCCACTCTCATCCCTAATCCCACATGACCATTTTTATTCTTTTTTTATTCATTTCTACAATTTTCAATTTTCAAGTTATATATTTTTTTTTACATTGAAATTTTCTTCGACAATATGTTATCCATTAAGCTGTTTTTTTTTGTTGATTTTTGCGTGGGTAATATTACTAAATGAACGATTTATTTAGTTCGCGGAGTTGGATATTTGTGGTATTCTCTGTTTATATCCAGCCTCGGGGGCTAAATAAATGGCTTGTTTAGTAGTATAGCCCGTGCAAACAATAGCATCAACAAAAGAAGCAAATAATATGAAAGAAAACGTTTTCTTGGATGTCCGATGCTAACGACGACTTCATGATATCGTTGTAGAGAAACTCTCATACAAACTTAATACCAACGTTGGATTCCTCGTAAAAGTTTACTCAAGAAAAAATGAGTTTGATCTTAGATCGCGCTTTGTTTTAATTGCCTGCCTGAACAGACACCATATATATAGTATGATAGATTCGGGCCATCCTTTAACTGCAAAAGTCCGATTTACACAGCTAAATAGAGTACAGACTTCATGTCTCTCATTTGTAAGCGAGACAGTAATTCCATCGTAAACATAATTAGAGAGAAGCCGATCGGTTTGTCTGTGTTCTTGGGATGTAAGTGTCTCATGTGTTCGATTAGTTGTGTCTCTAATTGAAAGCTTGTTCGTTCAGTCTGAATGCAATTGGCAGTCAGAATCGTTTTTGATCTGGCGAATCGATTGACAGTTACGAAAAAATCAAAAGAAATTCGTGTTATGGGTTTTTGCTTAGACCAAGTGCGAATAGATGTTGAAAGGAATGTCTCTGAAATAATCGGCGAAATAATCGGGTCAGACATTAGCTGGGTGAGGCTGAGGGGTGTATTAACATTTCCGCCGGCACCAAAGAAAAAGGAGATGACGTTTGTCCGTTCTGATAGTGCTATTGGAAAAAATACAACTTTCTAATCCTGATTTATTACCTATCCTCTCACAGAAATCATTAGATGTAAATGTTCTATGTTAAAGCACATATCATTTTAAATGGTGTGTTTCTGACTTAAAAAATAACAAACTTGTCGGATTACTTAGAACTTTTACCAGTTCATGGCTGACGGAACGAGAACTATCTATCCTCGTGAATGAAATAAAGGGTTCCGTTCAAAATCTCGTACAGATTAAAGAGTTCGAAATAAAGATCCCTGACAAGACGCACCGAAGAATATCGAAAGTTACATCGGCCGAAACGTTGTGGCAATAACATCCAAGATGAGAACAGTAGTTCGAATAATAATACATACTTTCGAGGAAACACCAACATTATAACGTGTTTTTTTTTATTCTTTTAAACTTAAAAGTTACATTTTTAGCTGGGAGTTCAGGTTATTATGTAAGTTTAACTTAAAATCATCACTTGAAGTTTATATTTCATGAAGACTTGCCCCCTACCGTCTAAAGCGTTTATTATTTAATTTTCTGTCAAACAAAATGTTCGTATTGTTATATCGATAAAAGACTAAATTCTGAAACATTTACTTGTTCAACCTTTAGAGAGGAGTTCGTTTGCTATATAAGTATAATATAAAATGACATCTCTGCATGAAAGTCTGAAAAGCCTTGTATAAACTGGATTATTTGGCTGTAAGTATAGTAATGTTGCCCCAGAGTTATTTAAATGTTCTCCTTTGGACACATATTCGAGTTATCTCCTTTTAATTATTATAGCCAACGTTAGTGAAATGAACTCTCTTGTCCGTAAAAAAAATCGTTCTACGCATGTGTGAAAATTTAGGATGATGCTCTCTCTTCTGGCTGGGCTTTCAAGAGCGTCGGCGTGGTCTGACCGGCTACGATGTATGCATGGATTTTACGAATCCTGGCGCCACGTCCGTTGGGCTTCTTCTCTGGTAGCAGTCGCATGAACTTCCAGAACACTTTGTTTAGTGGCTTTCTGCCCTCTATTTGTTCTGTACTCGGTCAAATGAGAAATTATCCTTGACTAGGGCAATATTTTGTCCAATCTAGAGTACCTCTATGGAGAAACTGGATTTCCCATATAAAAAAATGACCTTGAGTCTAACTTTGCCCTCGTGACGAGGCAAATAAATATGGGCTCCCAGAACACCATAACAAACTGACATTTACTTTCATTGCCCACGCATTTTTCCTTACCTGGCAACACATGTGTTTTTCTTGTATCTGGAATTTAATGTATTCTCTCTTTAATATTATGTCTGTGGTTTTACCTCTATGTATATTATCATAAGTAGCACCTCATATCTTTCGTATCTCCAATTACGTTTGTTTTCGAAAAATGTTTAGGTGCGAATAAATGTGTCTGTATGTAAATCTAATTGTTTCTTCACTATTATCCTTTCCTCTTCGGACATTCGGGTGAGTTACTCATGATAGTACAACACACAAAATGGCGGCCTCGTCTACGGGAAAGATATACCCGAACAAGTCGCCGCCAAAACATAAAAGCTAGGATATTTAATATTCCGTAGCTTTACAGAAACATTTTTATATTAAACATATAGGAATCTGAACTGGTTGGTTTTGTTTTTTGTACAGAGAGCGAGGGAGAGCGAGCGAGGGAGAGCGAGCGAGAGAGAGAGAGAGAGAGAAGGGAAAGTTTTGTTATTGTTGTTGCTATACGAGTTCTTACTGTAAATGTTTATACAGGCGGGTGCAAAGATTGGAGTTCAGACAAACATCTACCATGAACATAACGATACAGTGGAAAGAAGCTAGCAACATCTCTTTTCTGTGAAAAACGCTGTAGAGACGAGAAAAGATCATTCTTCACCAGATTGCCAAGTCGATTCTGTACTCTGTCAAGACAATAAAGAGTGATCCGAGCAGTACCTCCCCATATATGACAGCAGTACTTTGTCTTAGGATGTATTTGACTCTTATACAGGTAGAGGATTGCGTCAGGAGTGAGGTATATTCTGGATCGGTAAAATGATCCAAGGACATTCCCAAGACAAATGTTTTTCTTAATGCGTGCTTGATTCGGTCATGCACCTCTGATACATCCATAGCGCAATATCTTTGAATACGTCCACGCATCTCTAGCAGAAGCTCTGTCTGTTCATCTGTCGATCATTCAGTGCGTCGGTTGGCAATTTGTCATGCTTTAATTTGAAATCGCGTGTTCATCGTTCGACGCACATGTTCCTGCCAATAAAATGCATTCAGCTATTTTTCTGCCTTTTCATTTCTTGATTATAACAATTTCTTACACCTGCCAGTATCCTATATCTCTAAAAACAAAAACACCAGTAGCCTCTCCCTCTTGGACAGGGTGCAAAAATGAATTTCTAACCCAATAGTCGTACTTGTTTTACAAGTACTTACACGGAATATGTTCCGACGAACTTACCGAACTTGTACCCCCCCCCGAACGTAAATACACTCGAGCAACCCGACTAACTGCACCCCTTCATTGTAGAGGTCTAAAGTAAAGATATCGAAGAACTTTCTATTTAAATAGCTTCTTTCCTCGAACCACTTTGGAATCCCCTCACTGCTCCCTGTTTCCCCGACTGCACCAACATCTAGAAGTTTAAATGTAATGTGAACACCAATAATAATGTCTGTACGCCGTGTTGTATCCATTTGCTTGTTTTACAAGTATTTCCATGAAATAGACTCCGATGAACTTACTACACTTATATGCCCCCTCGACGAGAATACACCCGACCCACCTAGTTACCAGCAAAATCCAACCCCTTCACCGTAGAGGTCGTTAGATGCGGTCCAAAAATTGACTCTGATAGCTTCTTTCATAAAACCGCTTGCCGTTGGGAATTTCCTTCTTGTTCCTTGTTTTCACGACAAGATGCGGAAATATAAATGTAATGTAAAAAAACACCTTGCTGTTCAATTCCCCACCCCGTGTCCTCCTATAAATCTGGCCCCTTTCACGGTAGCCCTTTAAGCATCAGTGGGAATGTGGCTTGTTTCAGACGAAAAAAGTAATGAAAAATACGATACTTGAAAACGAATAATCTGAGGATTGTCTCTGAAAGAATTGATTTCGTCGAAAAAAATCCTCACAATTGTCCGCTTTTAATGTAAGTGAAACAGACATTGAGAAGACATTGTTTTCTCTTCATTTTATCGGAAGGAATTCCCAAGACAAATGGTATTCTTAATTGACGCTTGATTTGGTCATGCACCTTTGATGCATCCATGGCGCAATATTTTGCCGTTTAATATAAAAACTTAGGGCCTCCTTGACCTTTTGGCTAAGATCAGAGTGTAGTATCTGTTCCGATAGATGCTACATTCTGTAGACCGGTACCGTCTCGGCCTTCGATCCTTGATTCCGCCGGTCTGGGGTATTGTTCTGTATAGTTATAAGAGGCCCACTCTCCAAAGCTTTACCTTCTTTTTGATAAGGGTTTAGTTCATTGTTAATCGCCTGAGGCGCTTTTATCGGTGAATGCCGACGGGGCTGCTCATGCATTTTTGTAGGATAAAGCGTGCTATCACAGTGCGCTGGCTACAAAAACCTGACCTTGTGTCTAACCTCCTTGAGAGGAGGTAAATAAAAAATACTTTGACCTTGTGTCTAACCTCCTGGAGGTAAATAACTTGTGGGCCGTGGGAGACGGGTATTTGAAATGTCGAATTTTTACGAGATTTAATTCATTCCCACCGTAAGAAGATGTGACACAAGGTGAGGAGAGTCGAGCCAGGGCCGCTAAAGAAGGAGCACTCTGGCCTTTTTTAAAATTGCCTGGGCAGCCCCGTCGACATTCTCCGGTCCGGCGCCTCATGCAGTAAACAATAAGCTTACTCCACCCCAAAAAGGGGAGGCAAGGCCTGGGAAGGTAGACCTCCTAGGATTACTCACGACGAATACCTCAGTCTGACAGATAAACAGTCACCAAAATGCCTCAGTTTCTGCCGGACTGATTGTCAAGATTTGGAACCGCGACCGCAAACCCGAACGAGTGGCAAATGAATGCCACAATTCACTGTCAACCTTTCACTGATATTGTGGTGTTTGACGAGGGAGAGATTGGCAGTTGTGTTTTTCTTATTCAGAGTTTGATTTTGATATTCATTCAAAGTGTTGACAAGATCCAATGCGAAATGGAAACTTTTGTTTCAAGGACACACACGTTTACATTTATCATATATTCATGTATTACTTATGATTTGTTTGTCCACTTTTTACGAAAATATAATAAATTATATTCGCGTTTTGCTCGTAAAATTATTCTTGTTTTTCTTTTATCTCATTCTCCCTCAACCTCTCTTAATTCCCCCCTCTTTCTCTCTCTCTCTTTCTCTTCAACTTCCCCCTTTATCTCCCTTTCGTTTGGGCTATCCCAATCTTTCCCTCTTTTCTCTTCTTTCTCAATTTCTTTCTGTTTTACTTGCGCTTTTTTTTCTTTCTTACTCTCTCTCTCTTTATCTCTCTCTGTCATTCAGTTCGTCTCTCTCTCTCTCTCATTCCCCATCTTCTATTATTAATCTCTTTCTCCCTCCCTCTATATGGTGTTTTCTATATTTTTCAATCCACCTTCCCTCTCTATTTCTCTATCTCTTTCTCTATTTCCCTCTCCCCCTTCTCCCAATCTCTTTTTCCATTTTATTCCCATCCTTGTTTTCTCTCTACTTCTCTTTGTCTCTCTCTCCCTCTCTCTCTCCCTCTCTCTCCCTCTCTCTCTATCTCTCTATCTATCTATCTATTTATCTATCTATCTATCTATCTATCTTCTCTCTCCCTAGTTCTCCCTCTCTCGCTTTCTCCATATCTTTATCTATCGCTTTCCCGTAATTTTTCTATTTCTCTCTTTATATATATATATATATGTGTGTATCTTCCCCTATCTCTCTATTTCTCTTGCTCCCACTGTCCCTCCCCTTCTCTCCATCCCCCTTCCAATCTCGATTTCTCTCGCGGTCTCATTACGTTTATTTGCGTAATTATATTTCCTTTTCTATTTATATTTTCCATCCGCGTCCTTTTTCATTCTCCCTGAACTATGACAGCCATTTCGACAACTGCCCTTTAACCCACTATTTAGTGCATCATCATCATCATCATCATCATCATCATCATCATCATCATCATCATCATCATCATCATCATCAGCAATATCACTTGCCATTAACTTTTTGCTGCTGTTGTCGCTGTCCGAGTGAGTCACTTATCTTGATTGTTTACAGCCTATAACTGGATGAGTCTGCTGCGCAAAATGACCTCATTGTATAGAACCCCGTAGATCTTGCCCTGCCCCTTTTCCCATCATGCCAGAATCCAAAGGTGATTAGCCGTCTTCCAGGAAAACACCAACACGGACTCTTGGCCCGTTGTCTGTATGCATTCAACCGTTGTGCGCAGATGCAGCTTCCCGCCACTGCCCAATACCCATTTCCCCCTGAAAGTTCTAATGCGCGTTCACAACCGAACCGTCCTAAAATGGCGGATACTTTTTGGTCTATGTGTTATTCAACTCCTTGCAATTTATTCTTGTTTCACGCTTGCAATAAAGGGTGCACTTAAAAAATCATACAGACTCATAAATATATATATATATATATATATATATATATATATATATATATATATATATATATATATATATATATATATATATATATATTGAGAATGTTTTCGTGTGAATATGTTCAGATATCTGTATATGTAGGTATTTACCATACTTTCCACCGTGTGAAAATTTGACACAAGGTCGAAAAGCGGGGATTTAAAAGCCAGCGATCAAGTGCAGATTCACCTTTAATCACAAAAAGATGCCACATCTGTCCCGTCGGTATCCCTTGGTAGAGGTGCCTCAGGCGATTAACAATAAACTAACACATTCTAAAGAGAGATGGTAAAGCCTATGTGGGTAAATCTCTTTGAACTGCACAGAACTATACCTCAGCCCAACACAAGAAAGATCACCACCCACTCAAAAATGACACAGATTCTGCCGGACCGATTGTCGTGAACGTATCCTCTACTGGTATGGGCAACACTTACTCAGATCATAATAGCTATGGCTGAAATTTTGTGCATATACTGTCGTGTACTTGTAATGTATAGTTTTTCTAAAACCTGCTTAGCACACAGCTAAAATATAATCAAATTAACGCCTTCTCAATATAATCAATGACACACAGCAATACAGACTCCTACTTTATATTTTCGTTTCCTATATACTTGCGTCTATGTAAAGGAAAATTTTGACACAAGGTCAGTTTTAACGTAGAGAATCAAGCTCCTCCAAAAGGCAGACTTAATTCGAAACAGAAATGACTTGTATAGCCCCATCGGTACTCCCTAACGAATTAGGGGTATTTGGTGGCAGTCAGTAAAACATCAACCTACGAAAGGGTGGGATATTGTTCTAAGTATAACAGTCTACGTGTAGTTATCTTCTTTGTTGGCCGTCTTCTATACTCACCATTCCTGGGGATCGCTTCATTTTACAGGAAATAGTCCACTAGAATGTATTTTTTTTCTGTCACAGAGAGGAAAAGTTTAAGTTAAAGAACCAAAACAATCCAAGATATTTCCAGATAATCAAATAATAACAAATTGATTTATTAACAAATTAAATCTCATGAATTTCACAGGATATATTAAATAGTGCAAATAAAAATAAGCTCAATGGTTAACAGGTTATGTTAAACAGAGTATTCATATAATAATTCGATAAATTATAAAATGTATGAGATTATTAATTAAAATTTTAATCCATCTCTGAAAATCAACACTCATCCATATGTACGCGCGTTTCACAAAAGCTTTATTATCACTTTCCATCAGAATAAAGCATGTAAAACTTTTGTGATTTTCCACATTAGACTTTATCAATTGCAATTCAAATAATTCCAGTGAATATATTCGCAATCAGTTCGATAAGAAAACAATGTCCGAATCGAACGAATTCCGAATATATCCACTGGGTGTAATCTGAGTTATAATTTATAAAGTCTATATGCTGATGACGAAAATCATAAGCGTTTTCAAGCTTTACTTTGATGTAATAGTGATAATAAAGTGGTATTTTTAAACGTAGGTACATATGAAAAAACATTGTCAAGTGTTAATTCAAGGCAATGGGTGAATCCTTAGAAAATGACCTCCAGGCTGTAGTGAATTGGGGTCATCAATGGTTGGTAACTTTTAATGCCGCAAAGACAAAGCCCCCTAGCATTCACTAACTACAAGAAACCTCTCAAACCAGCAATTGTCACGCAAATAACACCCTACCTGAGAGTTCAACATTCAAACTCCTCGGCCTAACCTTCACAGGTAACATGAATTCGAACAAATACATTGAAGACATTGCCAAGACTGCAGCAAAGAAGGTGGGCTCCCTCTACCGTACTAGTAAACTCCTCACACCTGACATTATCCTGTATCTCTACAAAGCCACTATCCGGCCATGCATGGAGTATTGTTGCCACATCTGGGCTGGTGCATCATCCACTAGTCTATCCCTCTTATACAAGGTCCAAAATAGAGTCGCCAACTAAATAGGTCCCTCACTATCAACCAAGCTCCAGTCCCTGTCCCATCGCCGCAATGTTGCATCCTTGTGCTTGTTTTACAAATACTTCAATAGATTGTGCTCCGATGAACTGGCTACTCTGGTGCCCCCTCGACGTAAATTCACTAGACCAACTCGACAATAAGCTAAATCCCATACATTCACTGTGGAGGTACCCAGATGTCGGAGAGCCTTCTACTCCAGTAGCTTCTTTCCTCGTGCTGATGGCCCCTGGAACTCCTTCCCTGTTCCCTTTTTCCCCGACAGTACCGACATGTAGAGGTTTAAAACTAATGTAAACAGACATCTCGCTACACTGCTCCCAATTTGGGGTGACACCCAAAACCTACATCCTAATTCTCAGTAACCCTTTACGTCTACAGTGGCGGCCTGCCTTGTTTGGGGTGAAATATGTTTTTTTTTTAATTATAATATTATATATATAATGTTATGTATATGTTTACACACATTTCTTGACATATTTTTGAACGTAAGTATACATAGGTAGTTCTGAAAGTGTATCTGCATTTGCTGTTGTATTGTTGTACGTCTCTCTACATTCCTGTTCGTCTATGTATATTTCTGCGTGTATGAGTACCGAGGCCTATATTTTTTATGGCATTCTGCATTTGTAATTCTGTAGAACTTTTTCTTTTCCAAATCAATAAAAATCGCAAAATATACCCCATTCCCTAATCCCATTAATAGCCAGTAGAGGCAATATTTACAACTTAAGGAAATTGAATTTTTATTCTCTTGAGAAAGATTTCTTGAAAACAGACCCCAGATGACCGGCTTGTTGAACTGGAGTCCGACATTTCTAAAATCAATAGAAGGACTAACAAGTCTTCCATGATGATGATGATGATGATGATGATGATAGTCATCATCATCATCAACATTATAATCATTATTGTGCCAATAATAATGATGGGATCTTGGTGCTTTTCACAAGAGAAACACATTTAATCAGAGCGACGACATTAATAAGCCTCAAAGATTATATTGTCAATTATGGTAACGACGAAAATTACATTGATGACAATCGTAATAAATTGCCAAGAGAAAATAAAATAGTGAGAGAGAGAGAGAGAGAGAACGATACAGAGAGAAAGAGAGGGAGACGGTGAGAGAGAGACTGGTGGTTATGGCCTTACAACCTTACGATAATAAAATTCTAATCTGAATTCTGATGGTCTGTATCAATTTACAGACATCACCTCTTTGCTTAATGTTTCCCCAATGACAAATAAACATAAATAGTTTAGTTTAGTACCAATAGTAATTACTATAGTCATTACTATATGAATATATATATATATATATATATATATATATATATATTAATTTTATACGTACATAAAAGTAATCCATGGACACGTGTTTCTGACTCACAGCAGTCATCAGCATGACAAACTAGACAAGGATCGAACTTTCGAAGTCGGACTCCAGTTTAACTAGCCGGTCATCTGGGGTCCGTTTTCAAGAGAATAAAAATTAAATTTTCTTAGTTGTAAACATTGCCTCTACTGGCTATTAATGGGATCAGGGGAGGGGGTATATTTTGCGATTTTTATTGATTTAGAACGGAAAAATGTCTGCAGAGTTACAGATGCAGAATGTCTATAGTCCAGCGTCTTACCATTGGACTACGACGCCCTGCCTAGATTTTTATCACCTAAATATTTAATGTATTTTTATGTAATTGTTTTTATTGGTGATTACAGCGTTCGTTGTTTTTTGCTTACTACTACTATTCGATCTTTGTCTAAGTTAGCCATGCTGATGACGGCTATGGGTCAGAAATATCCGATCCAAGACAGCAACGAGCTCGATATAATTTCAGATATAGTTTTATAACAATAACAAATATGATAACTATTTTTTAAATTCTAATGTAAATACACATGTGTTTCGTTTTTTTCACAGAATAATCAGTGTGGTGGATGATTGTACTGCTGGTCACACGATTCGAAACCCTCAGACCCAAGTCAACATTTCAACTTTTGTCTGAACGCTTATGACCATGCGGCCAACACAACACCCACAGTAGAAAGAAGAGAATCAAGGTCTATTTATGTCAATGCAAGCGGACATATCTAGAAGGGTGTTATAAACAGTGTTCAACGATTCGTTAGGATGGGGCTTAGCATTACGCATTAAATTTTACAGCTTAATTATAATTCTCTTAAATAAGCCGTCTTAGAGGGGATCTAAATATTATGATGAATATTTTTTAAATTCTTACCCACATACAAATGCGGTTCATCCTTTTTGGGGTATATATTAGGGAAGTTAATCTCAAAAGTTTTCTCTAGGCCGAAATTTTGGAAAAAATATTTGCTCGTGGCATACCAAATATTTTGTTGATACATCCAAAAACAAGTAGCATGTCGAGATTGATAACATGAAACGAAATTACTTTATAACATGATCATTGGATATTCATAATGTATAAATAAAAACAGTTCGACCTGAATGTTTTGAAAATGTTACTAAATTCTTGATTGTCTTTGAATATTCCATCAATACCTGACATTATCTCGGAATGCACGAGTGTACCGTGTCATATCGTTTAGAAACCACTGTTAAAAGTTCAAGATAGGGAAAGTGTATGCAGTGATTGGTAATATTGTGGTGTTTAATGTGATAACAGATCGTCAATTGCTTCACCCCACGTATGACGTAAAAGCCGCGCGGATGAACGTGCAGTATAGTCAGATTTGTGAGTCTTACAAGTACAAACAAGACAATAACGCCGGGAAACTAACCAAAAACATGTGTTGTGCTTGAGGTGAAGTTACGGATGCCCACAGTACATTAACCATGTAATGCAGGAAATAATACGCGGGTTTCAAGAACCTCGGCAATCAGGCGAGAAACCTAAGTGGTATCTTGGTTAATTCAAGAATAACTGTTTTATATATTTCTTACACACATCTATCTGTATGTGTGTGTGTTTGTGTCTAGAGATTAAAATCTGGTGTGAACACTATCCCATATATATATATATATATATATATATATATATATATATATATATATATATATATATATA
>OY744515.1:62339728-62372228 GCA_963556195.1 Sepiola atlantica
TGTGAAGTTTTCTTTCCTGTTCAAATTGTTGTAACATTCAGTATTATAAGCAATAAATATAATCATCGCTTTAAATTTCAATGTTGTTTCTTTCTTTGGAGGATATGGTACTCCATATATGATAAAGTTGACAAAAAATAAATAATGTTTTTTTTAACTGAGTTGTAACATAGACAGACAAAAAATACTCACTTCAATTATATAAATATGAAGAAATGAAGGATTCCAAATCTCCATGATACAAGTGAATACTTCAGGTGAAATTTAGCTCAATGTTTAGGACGTCAGTCTAACAGAGTTCATATATTATAACTCAGTAGAATAGAGAATTTATGATATAAGTAATATTTTGCAATCATGCTCAACATTTGAAGTTTTCGAGAGCATATAAAAAAATTCAAAAATTCAAAATAATAATAATTTTATTTTATTTATTTAAAATTAATATATATATATATATATATATATATATATATATATATATATATATATATATATATATATATATATATATATTCTAGGGTGGTATATTAGTTACAGGCGCGAATTATGGGTTCTGTGTGCCGAGTTCAAGCTCTGCCGAGGCTGATGTATCACTTTCACTAATTCGTTTGCGATAGGTATGAATTCATATATTCCCTTCCATGGATTAAATAATCGGGTAGATTAGATTCCCATGCTTTAGGTATACAACCAGTCTTTCACAATATACTTATGACAGTTTTGTCACAAAGTATACAAATAAGTAGCCGGGTAGAAAGGAAAGTATTATGGCAGTTCACAAAGACGAATATTCAAAAAAAAGGCTTTCAGTCATTTATACATTAAGAAAAAACAAACAATAGTAATGTAATCAACATTCATAATATAATGCAAGCCACCCCCACTCCCCCTCCCCCTCCACTCCCCAAAAAAATACAATTTATGTAGGCCATCCACAAAAAGAAACAACCCCGACTGCCAACAATCATTCTACGTTTCCGTATTCCTTGTAACAGTGGTACTATCCTAACACTGATATACCGTTTTCATTTTATAGAAAAACACTTCTCCGTAACTATCTTCTTGCCCCAAATATTCAATAAAAAATAACATAAAACTCTCGTACATATGCTGTGAAAAATTAGAAATGATAATCAAAGCACGCAATAACAAAATACGAGACGAGAGTAATAGAGAACAAGTGATAAATATAGCAATAATGAGAAAAACATTAAGAAGAACAGCAATATAAACTAATAGAAATAGTAATAACTCAAACTAATTGTTGCATTGTTCTTTTTTCTTTTTTTTCTGTTACCTGATTCGAATACGCGTGTTTTTGCATCCTGTTTTTCCTTTCATCCTATATGTTGAACATGTGCGTGTTACGTCCTTTTTCCGTGTTGAAAATGTATTGCGTCTTTTTCCCATTCATTTATTTCTTTATGTCGAATATGTGCGTGTTGCGTCCTTTTTTCCTTTTGTCCTCGATGTTAAAGTATGTGTGCGTAATTCCTAGTTATTTTCTCTTTGTGGCTGTGTCGTCGTTTCTTTATTCGTGTCAACTATCGCTGCTACGTATATTCTTGTCGTCACTTCTTCTCTCCGTGCCATCGTTTCGTGTGGCCAGGATTCGCGTTTGTCGCTGTGCATTTAAGTCTTTCATGGCATTATCAAAAAAGAAGAATTACAAGATAAGACAGAGATTCAGAATAGAGGTTTATTTAGAGAAAAATATTAAATAAGTTACAAGTACAATCTACAATCTGGTCTAACGTGACGTCACATCCGCATATGACTTTGAGTCTGGCTCTTTTGATTCTACTTCGTTGTTTTGGGGTTTTATCATCGACTCATTCTACCGTCGGTTTTACCAATGGTTTGGCGGTCATGACCTCAACCTTCCTTGATCTGCGTTGTTCTTATTTATTTGCCTTCTTACGATGGCAAAATTAAACACAAGGTCGGTTTTTAATATGGGTAAAATCCAACTCACGAAAATGGGCACTCTGGATTGGAACAAAAATAAAAATTTCCTTAGTCTAGAAGCATTAGCGTATATTACACTTTGTTCCCAGCTAAAACACGACGAGTAAATCATTATTTTATACTCAGCAGGGTCGTTTGTGATCGAACCCATCCACCTGTGCCAAAATCTATACTACCAAATTGGTCATGCATAGTCTAAAATAATAGCAATCACACAAATATAAATAAGAAAGTTAACCATGAAAACTGTAACTGTAGAACTCTGGCCACTACAAAATTACTGCTTTACCAAAAGCATTGTTTGCCAAGCCAATGTATTAGCCAAAGAAAACCCGAATAACAAAAATACTGTTCATAATAAACCTATTTAGATTTTTACATCAGGTATAACGACCATAAAAGCACATTCAATAACAAAAAACACTAAGTCAAAACATGACTAGAGGTCCGTTACTGGGAGCTCAAAGAAAGTGGACGCTCGCCAATAATCGAGTTGAAAATCTTACGATGGGTCAGTACATATAGATGTTTAGACGACTCGTGTAGATTATGTTTGAATTAGAAGCTTGAAATTTTAAATTTTAAAGATCCTGAAAACTTGTTAAACTGTCGAAGCTTAATAGCAACCAACTGTAAACATAGAATAAACTTCCTTTTGAGATAACTATATACATAACACATGAATAAATGAAATAAAATAAGGTAAATCCACATCTAAAGTAGCAATGAATAACAAAATGAACAGAAAATAAATTATTCCAATCACGCACATGCTAAAATAAGGGCACCTGTTATAAGTTGACACATTTAAAAAGAGATGCGCCACACCCAAACAAAATTTTTAAAAAGAGTGTGGTAAAAATCAGCCGGACCTTGTTTTGAGAGGAGATCGGATATTGGCCAAAGAAAACATAAACCCGTGAGATGGCAATAACAATGAATCTGATTAGTTAGTTAGCTAGAGTAAACATTACTGAGATACATAAAACAATCAATAACAAACATCCGTACACTTAGCCTGACAGTTCCCTGTGGGGATAAAACATGGGCGCCTCTGTGTAGCTCAATTGCCATAGATATATTTTCATACTTCTACTAAGCTCTATTCACGTATTGAACACTGTTGAAGTAAATACTAAAAAAGTAAACACAAGTATATCACATTATTATATTATATGTGTATATACATGAAATAATATTATATCTATATTTCCTGAGTTGTATATTTATGTACAAAAGTATTCACATATACTATACCGATTCATATTATCTTCCTATAAACCTCTATATTTCTGAGCAAACTGTTCTCATATATATATATATATATATATATATATATATATATATATATATATATATATATATATATATATATATATACACATGTATATATATATATATATATATATATACATGTGTGTGTATATATGAGAACAGTTTGCTCAGAAATATAGAGGTTTATAGGAAGATAATATGAATCGGTATAGTATAGTATATATATATATATATATAGGCAGCATCTTCTCTTGCAGGCAAGTATTGTTGAATATAAGAGGCAACTCATGTCTAGATATCCTTTTGTAGATCCTTTCAATAGTCCGAATTAGGATCTTAGTTTCGGAGGGGAATTGACTGATAAATTTGTCATAATTTGGATGTGTCTTCCAAGTACTTTCGGGCCCATCTGGGTCCATCTTCGGGGGAATCAGGTTAATCAATTATAGACCATGTGTTAGTATTTATAGAAGGTTTTTGGCGGGAATTATGTACTAAGTACGGGACTATATTTGGAGCTATAAACATTTTAGAATATTATGACTTATATTAAAGTTAATTCTATTAATTAGGGTTTATTTTGTTTTTATATATAGGGTTTCTAATATATAGAGTTTTTGTTTGTTATACATATATTTATATATATATATATATATATATATATATATATATTTATATACATGTGAATTCATATACACGTATACACATTCCTGTTTAACTGTATTCATATGAAATTTCAGTGTAAAATACATGAAATAATAAATATCAAAATTGAATTTCTAGTTTTCATCTTGAAAAAATGTTTCCAAACTTCAAGAAAATTTGGTCTTTGGTTCGAAGAACTGATTCGAAGCCAGAAGATTATTTCTGCAATGTAATCTGAACGGGTAAATACCCAAAAGGAGTTGAGAGGAAATAACGTTAGGGAAAAATAATTCGATTATTCTATATAGATTAAAACATAAAAATAAAATAAAAATAAAGTTTTTAAAAAAGTGAATAAATAGCAAGTAAAATATTCCGACTTAAATGGAAATGTATTTTTTTTAAATGACTTCTGTGAATAGTTGTGGAACAATATGCCGAAATGGATTCTTACATCTATGTGTCAATTTTAACAGAAAGGTTTTTTCTCTTCTTTTATCACCATCGGGTGGTGGCGGTTTGGTATATTAAGCGAGACAACGAATTGAATTATAAAGAGAAAAAAAGAAAATATTTCTATGATTGAAAATCGATCGAAATTTAATGAAAGATTTTTAATATTTTTTTTCTTTTTTGTTTGTATTTTTACATTGGTCGGATTTTAAATGCTAAATTTTGTGATAAAAGATTCTTAGCAATTGACTTATTGAATAGTCATAGTTTTGTGAGATCGAAATGCTTGCAGCAATTTCTAGCCTCTGTTCTTTCTGTGCGTATTTTTCGTCTTTTTTACTTTTATTCCCCCCACTGAAACGTAAGTGGTTAATTTGATAAGTGTTAGGTTAATAGGGTGTCAACCTAGATGGGAAGTTCGGCTGCAAGATATTTGTTCACATTACCTTTAAATTTCTGCATGTTAGTACGATAAAGGAAACAAGGAGCAGGGAGGCAATTCCAAAGGCAAGCGGTCTGGGGAAAGAAGCTATTAGAGTAGAAACTCAGTCAGAATCTAGGGACCTCTACAATGAAGGGGTGTGATATTGCTGCTAGTTGGGTTGGGCAGGGGTATTTACGTTGGGAGGATGGTACAAAGGCAATAAATTAATCGGAGCACATATCGTTGAAATATTTGTAAAACAAGTACAGGGATGCAACACTGCATCGATGCGGCGAGGGGATGGAGATGTTGACTTCAGAAATGAAGATATTTATTTACTATTTACTAAAAGGCCTATTTTCAGTCTTAAGAGACAATGTAAGAGTGGTCTGCATGGGAGTCTATCTAAACTACCTGTACTTGGTGCAGAATTCGACATGGGCTAATTGAGCCGGCTACCTAGAAAGGATGAAGTTTCTAGGGAATATTGAATTCACAAAACGTTCACAGTCGCATGAATATCCCGGTCAGATGAGATGACGACGTTTGTTTTGCAGTTTTTTTTTGCATGCCAGTCTCCGTTAGTTTTTTGTAGTTTCTTATTTGCCTGCAGGTCTCCGTTAGTATTTTGCAGTTTCTTTTTTGCATGCAGGTCTCCGTTAGTTTTTGCAGTTTTTTTTTTTTGCATGAAGGTCTTCGTTAGTTTTTGCAGTTTTTTTTTTTTTGCATGAAGGTCTTCGTTAGTTTTTGCAGTTTTTTTTTTTTTGCATGAAGGTCTTCGTTAGGTTTTGCAGTTTTTTTTTTTTTGCATGAAGGTCTCCGTTAGTTTTTGCAGTTTTTTTTTTTTTGCATGAAGGTCTTCGTTAGTTTTTGCAGTTTTTTTTTTTGCATGCAGGTCTCCGTTAGTTTTTGCAGTTTTTTTTTTTTTTGCATGAAGGTCTCCGTTAGTTTTTGCAGTTTTTTTTTTTTGCATGAAGGTCTCCGTTAGTTTTTGCAGTTTTTTTTTTTTTTGCATGAAGGTCTCCGTTAGTTTTTGCAGTTTTTTTTTTTTTGCATGCAGGTCTCCGTTAGTTTTTGCAGTTTTTTTTTTTTTGCATGAAGGTCTTCGTTAGTTTTTGCAGTTTTTTTTTTTTTTGCATGAAGGTCTCCGTTAGTTTTTGCAGTTTTTTTTTTTTGCATGCAGGTCTTCGTTAGTTTTTGCAGTTTTTTTTTTTTTGCATGAAGGTCTCCGTTAGTTTTTGCAGTTTCTTATTTGCCTGCAGGTCTCTGTTAGTTTTTTGCACTTGTTTTGTAGGCAGGTCTCTTCATCTACATACAGCACCTGGTATTCCCAACTGGTCACTTATCTGGTACTGACCAAACTCAACGTCGCTGAACTTCAGTGATTTAACGAGTACAAATGTGTTAACATTATGATATGCATATGAGTCTATAGTGTAGCAAGGGTTGTACGGTCGTTAATTGCATCTCTCTTTGACCGGCATTGTTTTAGGCCAATGTGTGTGCTTCGTTGAGCTATAGAAGTTCGTGAATGTCTCTCGTCGTGTGTGTGTGTGCTATTGCCATGAGGCTTTCGCACCAAAGGGTGAAGCAACATTTTTTAATGCGCACGTGTCTTTTCTCTGTAAGAAAATAGGAAAAGGGGAAAGAGAAAAGCTGTGTTTGGGTTTTTATACTACCCACGAGATTTTGAAACTGAAAATTCATTGTACTGGTTGAAAGAAACTGTAGATTTGAGCTATTGTTCAATCGAGAGTCGATACGCAAAAACAACATTCGCTGCCGCTGCCGCTGCTACTTAGAACAACAGTGCAACAAATAGATATAAAACATATAATAAAACCCTGGAAATATTTTCACATTTAATATCGAGTTTTTGTTTATCAAAACAGTGCAAGGAATTGGTTTTGCACGACACAGGATCGGACGCCACACAAATGTCACGTCTTCCCAAATGTGAACAAAACACGAGACCACACGTTATCCTGTTTACTTGGCCTCAGAATATGAATGACGTCATGTGCATACACTCAGTCCGTTGAGTGTTACCGACTTTTTGACAGCTGAACATGATGACATCGTCTTCTAATAAACTATGTGCCGTTTGTGGAATCAGGACTGCTTACCATTAAGCCTCACATACAAATGGAAATGCTATGATACGTTCCGTATTCAACCCTCCCCTTTTAAACAATTGAAAGTCGGCCTATACACAGGAGAAAGCACTCTTTCCTCTCTTAACAAAGTACAAAATCAACTTCGAAATCTAATGCGAGTGATTTCTTTTCCTCCTTACAACTTCTTTCTCACAGAAGAAACGTCGCTAGTCTCTCTCTACTCTATCGTTAATTCTGTGGAAGATGATCGACTAAGCTCCAATCTTTGATTCCTCCTTGTAAGATATTCACAGCAAGAGCTCGTCTCTCGGCCACAACGGAATAAGATTGTTTTCTCATTCGATGTGCCTAGCGTCAGACAGATTCCCCAAAGATAGAGTTTCTTTGAAAGGGCTTCCCACCCGTGAAACACATTACCGCAGGATTTCTTCTCTGTTGATCATTACTCGGTCATTATAAACTATCTCATAAGTAATCAAACGCTATTCATACCATTGACGAATGTTAGTACTTCTATAGTGTTCCTCATCTTTTAGTTGATAATAACTCTATCTCATTTACTCATGGTATATATATATATATATATATATATATATATATATATATATATATATATATATTTATATATATATATGTATGCATATATTTATTTTTGTAGTCAAAACTTTAGTGTTTAAATTCAATAGATATAATTATATATAATTCTAGAGCATATATAAATAGACAATAAAAAAGATTTCCAGCAAAGAGATTGATTTAAACAGCTGTTTTTTTCAATTGTCCAGACAGCTAATGTTTTCAACTAAATGTTGAACCTTCTAGGACAATGATTCATCAGAAAAAATAAGAAAAATATCCCCCAAAATTAAAACTTACTTTAGAAAACAACATTTTAGATCGATTTTCCCCCAATCACACATGGATGCATCTGAAGATCGACTCCATATATATATATATATATATATATATATATATATATATATATATATATATATATATATATATATATATATATATGTTTAAATGTAGGAATTGAAAAACACAAATATTTGCTGACAACAAAAAGACAACATAAATATAAGAAAAAACGGATAAAAAATTAAGAGTATGCAAAAATGCAAAGGTTATGTAGCAAATGGAAAATTTAATAATAATAATAATAATAATAATAATAATAATAATAATAATAATAATAATAATAAGAAGAAGAAGAAGAAGAAGAAGAAGAAGATTAGTCAGTCGTGAAACTGCACACCTCCGTCTGACAACATAAGATGGGTCAAAGTCTTATCTGGGCCTTTCTTCTTCATATTATATGAAGTATTCCCGAAGTTATCCCATGGAAACATTCATAACTCAAAAAACTATTTATCTGATTAGGCTGAAATTTAGCATTCTGGTTACTGTTATCAAAGAGTACAAGACCCATAATAGATGCAGGACTTCATTGGCTACCATATGGGCCAAGTAGCGAATCTTCACGATAACAAAACTGAAGTTATCGCCTAAAGTGTGCCTATACCTTCTTCGTGATCTCTAACTTGACATTTGACCTAGATATTCCAAAATCAAATCAGCTTTAGGTTACCTATCACCGATATTTTGACCACTCTTGGTCACGATTGGTCAAGCGACGTGGACCCTAGTCTGTACACAAACAAACAAACATAGTTACAAATTGAATCGAATACATAAACCCCTAGTACCAACCTAAGACAGGTGAAACTACCGAAGTAAAGTTTGATAATATGTTATCTCTCTCTCTCTCTCTCTCTCTCTCTCTATATATATATATATATATATATATATATATATATATATATATTAGCCGAGTTTATAACTCTCTCTCTCTCTCTCTCTCTCTCTCTATTAGCCGAGTGTATAATTAACTCTCTCTCTCTCTCTGTCTCTCTAATTGCTGTAACTAATGTCTGAGTATATTTCTCACATAAATAAAACCTCTACCCAAAGAGAAGACCTGTGTCTTATGATTTGAGTGAAGACAAAGATAAGGACGATGTGCTGAGTCCTAGCACAAGAGTGTATAATGAGATTATACACATATCACACGATATGACTACGCAATAAAACTACCATAGGTAAAGTCTGATAGTATGTAAGTAAAAAACAATATAGAACACAGTGTCACCAACATCGGTTGCCACCACAAAAAATGGGCGTAGAGAGGATGTAAAGACCGAAGAGAGATAGCACCATCCTGACCACGAGTGGAAGGGAACAGAGTGTACTGGAATATTGAGGACACTTATTGTCGCTCATACTCCAGAGAAAACCCAAGGGTAACGACTGGTGCGCGACACAAAGAGAGTTAGAATTATTATCAAAACACACAAGTATCGTGCATCGAGCGATGCGGTTTCCTTGGGATCCATCCGTAGATTCTTTAATCCAAGTTCATAATTGCTACAAAACGTCAACATTCAAACACGCGACGTTTCAACACGCAGCTGCAACAACAGTAAAAACTCACTGCTACCGAATTGAGACACAAATCCAAAAGAGGCTTTTAGTTTCAACATCGTACATTTTTTCTCCGAGTGAAGCAATCAGTTTAAGTAATCCCTGATTCGCTATCACTACAACCACTCCCATTAAGATGTATTGTTGTTCGAAACTTGTCATGCATATTTAAGCATTTGCTGACGTCACTGTCATCTTATTGTGTGTAAGACTTGGTCAGACGAATGAGTAGACTGGTACGTCCTTTTACAAGCGCCATTGTTGTCAATAATGGAATGAACAGAAAGTACTGGAGTATTTGCGGAGACTTGCTTTCACTCAAAATCAAAGGAAAGCCCCTAGGTGTTATCAAAATAAAATCACTGTTAACGATTGGCGTGAGCACTCCAAGTTAGTAGTAGTAATACTACTACTAATAATAATAATACTAATATTATTACTAGTAGTACTACTACTACAACTAATAATAATAATAATAATAATAATAAGGCCGAGTTTTACATATCAAAACCCCTCAATTCGGGTGGAGAAAATGATTGACGGATTGAGGTCAAAAGAATAACCTTAACGGGTAAGCGAAAGTTAAGAATATGACATGATTTCCTGAAAAGTAATTTCTGGTCTCTTTCTGCCAAACCCTCCAGTGAAGCAGTCACAAAAAATCTGCTTGTCTTCCAAAACCTCAATCTGGTTGAGGCGAGCGAATAAAGTGAGCTAACATAACATGGCGGCCCAAGTGTCTCTATCTCTCTTTTTCTCTCCCTTTCTCTCTCTCTCTCTCTCTGTCTCTCTCTCTCTCTTTCTATATATATATATATATATATATATATATATATAATTTTTTTCAGTCTGTCTTGAAGCTAATAAATACTCCATTTAAAAAAAGACTTGTGTGTCCGTGTGAATTGCTGAGACGACGATGATAACTAGAAAGGGGTGCCAGCTGCGTTGTGTTTAAAAGATTAGTCATGCCTCAGATGGCGCGACATGTAACACGAAGTAGTGAGAACATCATCCATACCTTTACTGAAAGGGCATGAAATGTACTGGGATTCTGAATAGACTTGCTGTCACTCAGGTTCCAGAATAAACCAATGGCTGTTATCAGTGGCAAATTAATGATAAACAGATGTTGTAAGAACGGAATGTCATCTGCAATGGTTATCAAAAGAAGCGGAGCATCCTAGAAATCTGCGAAGACTTGTTATCACTCAGAATCCAGGGAACAACATCTGGGGGTGTTCAATCACTGACAATAATTTGAGAGAACTTCTGGTGAGTAATCATCATCATCATCAGCAGCAGCAGCAGCAGCAGCATCGGTTTAACGTTCATTTTGCATGCTGGCACGCGTTGAACAACTTTAAGAAATTGACTTCCAAACAATCTATCTATGGCCAGTTCTTTATTTATTTCTTTTTCTCTCAATTTAATGTTTATCACTTCCTCCCATGTTTTCCTTGGCCTTCTCCTGTAAACTGAACCTGCTACCTCAACTGTTCTACATTTACTAATCCAACAACTCTCATATATTATTACAACGTGACCATACCACAAAAGTCTCCTGTTCTGAACACACCTTCCTTTCTAGATTTGATAGTCCTCTAAACTCACTAGATCTAAGCTTGTTTTTGAGACTCACATAAAACATCCATCGTACCATTCTCGTATCACTCTCTCCATGAAACACATGTCCTCAACCCTCACTGGCCAGGTTTCACTTCCATACGTCATCACACTGCATACACATACCTGATATAATAATAATAAATGGAAATTGTTATTTAATTATCATATTACAAATTATAATTTAATCAAATAAAAATTGTTACAACTATAAAAGATATAATAAAATGTATCATTGTCATAATTATAATTATTATCATTGATTGCTATTATAATTATTATTCCTATTATTATTATGATCATTATTATTTTACGTTATTTGGGCATCTTACAAGACTGGAAACTTAAATTGATGACAAGACAACCATCGTCGGGAATGAGTGATAAAAGGTCAAATGTCAAAGTGAGAAATGTGAGAAGGTGGAAAATGAAGGGTTTCATAGATTAAAATGTGCTTAAGCTGATATTTTCTTGTATAAGGAGTTTACCTTTGAAGGTCAGTGAGAGCGTAAGCCAAGGACATAGACAAGTAATAATATAGGTTCTAAAGAGGGAATGCGTGGGCAGTTGCGTGCAGACGGGAGGGGTAACGGGACAGTGGCTCTGGGCATTCAAGTGGGGTTGGAAGGCATCAGATCATATTCAAACTATCTCTCTTTCCCATATTTTTCTCACTCCTTGGACTTCTACTTGAGCCTTTAAGGCATACAATCAATGAGTTAGAACCAGTGCATCGTGCGGGAAAGGAAAAGGCTACCACTAGTTGAATCTCTCTCTCTCTCTCTCTCTCTTTCTTTCTCTCTCTCTCTCTCTCTCTCTCTCTGTCTCTCTCTCTGTCTGTTCGACACAATATGCAGTACAATAAAATAAAAACAATTATATATTTTATGCAGCTGTCTTCAGCTGTTAAACCACGATGTTCCGGCCATGGACAAGAGATCACTCGACAAGAATCTCTGCCATTTTGGCATCTGAAGAAGTAAGATGTCTGAACCAATAAAAAGAAGGTGGAGAATAAGCAACAAAGATGTGACCCCAACAAATCCAAATCGCTATCATGAAACATTATTTATGTTGTAACTATCTATATAATAATACGCTAAAGCAATTTCATGTCTGTGCGTACGTTATCACCGTCCACCTCCTTTTTAAAAGATGGGATCACCCGATTGCCAAAGATGCAATTTCAAAATTGTATTTTTTAAATTTTCATCTGATATCTCTGTGGTACCGAGCGTTAAACTCGAACTAAAATACACTTTCTTAGCCTTCGGGCTAGGATCAAAGTGTAATATATGTTCTGTCCAAAATAGTATGATAATAGTGTGGGATCTGCGTTTGTGCCGAACGCCCATAGAATGGAAATATTTCACAAAAAAGTACTTAGATGAGTATGCTTCAATTTGAAGAAAAGTGGTACAATAATATCGTGGGATCTGCGTTCGCGCTAAAGGGTCATAGAACGGAAATATTTGAAAGCACGGCAGCAAGATACAATGGATGAAAGATACAACTGTGGCATTTCCATGTCTTCTGCTAGTTATTATTAGCGTTGTTATTATTTATGTTTGGCATTAAAATCAAAGAACATGAAGAGAAAGTAAAAGAGACAGACAAATGCAAAATATGGAGATGAAAAATCTTTTTTTTTTAAGATAAAAACAGAAAAATGGATTTTTACAAAAAAGGACAACGAAAAATATCAAGAAAGATAAAAGATAAAAACGTGTTAATATAAGAATTCAAAAAAAAGAAGAGACACGAGGAATAATTTTGCAAAAAGCCTAAAAGAAATATTCCATAGAAAATGGAAAGCTATACTTTGGAATTGACGAGGGGTTTCATATGACAGGAGGAGGGGAAGATTTAAAAGGAAAAATGCAAGAAAAATAATGGTGAAAAGAAATGTGTGGTTGGTTAAAGAAAAAGTGAGGAAATTTGTAATAAAAATATGTTTACAAAGAAAAGATAATTTAAAAAATTATTCAAAACAAAATTAAAGGGTTACTTGCCCTGACACAGAATGCACTAGTATCTGGGATAGAAAATACAGAAAAAGACATATGATGATGATAATGATGATAACGATGATGATGATGATGATGATGATGATGATGATGATGATGATGATGATGATGATGATGATGACATGGAAAAAGCAGTAAATAATAATAATAATAATAATAATAATAATAATAATAATAATAATAATAATAATAATAATAATAATAATAATAATAATAATAATAATTTGCTGGGACGTTGGGGAGGCTTATTGCCACCCAAATCTCAGAATACCAATTGTCCTTGCCAGCGAGAAATCAATGGTAAACGGCTGTTTATTTGCAGTAGCTATCGGAAAGAGGTGGAGAATACTGTAAATCTGGGGAGACTTGTCACTCAGACTCCAGGGAATACCACCGGTTCTCGGTGAGCAATCACTGATGACCTGTGTGAGAATTCCAAGTGAGTACATAATAATAATAATAATAATAATAATAATAATAATAATAATAATAATAATAATAATAATAATAATAATAATAATAATAATAATAATAATAATAATAATAAAAAAATTTCATTAACTGACTACTTTTCCCCTGGAGGGAGGAAAAAGTGGCTGATACCACACGAAATGGTTGTAAAAAGTTAAGGAGGATGGAAAGAGCACAGAGGGAAAGCACTAACCAGCTTATTGCCAGTCAAATTCTCGAGATGACCAATAGTTGTTGCCAACGAGAAAACAATGGTAACGGGCTGTTGCGATAATGTAAAATTATTGCAACAGTTATCAAAAGAGGTAGAGAGTGCTGGAAATCTGAGGAGACTTGTTGTCACTCAGACCCCAGAGAACACCACTAGCTATTGTCAGTGAGCATTCACTGATAATAACTAAGTCATTCAAAATATATTATGTAAGTATACAAACTTTTCTATCGCCAAATAGGTAATAATACTTGGATTTTATCGATCTTCAGTAACCAAGAATAATTGATATTTAAATCACAAAATGTTTTAATTTAAAAAGAGGAGAGTAACACTAGGATGACTTTTTTCTTGTTTTAAAAACCAAAAAAAGAAACAATGTGATTAGAATCTATAACGCCGCATGGCATAAAAGAAATTTAATAAATACTATCCATGTCTTTTACTTAAAATTCGTTAACAAAATACACAGCAAATGTAAGTTAGTCTTCTATTCTGATGTTGTTCTTTTTTTCTGTTAAATGCTGTGTACTGTAAATTTATCTGTACGTTTCTATGTTTAACTGTCCCTTCTTCTTTATGTATGTGTGATAGTGCACCTTATATTTCACGGATGTGAGAGATAAACACTATCCTTATGACAGAATCACAAGTAAATAAAACCTAGGCCTGGTGTTGCCACATACACTAAACCATGAAATATGACACAACACAATAACAAAATCCGTGAGACTCAGAAGAAAATGTGAGTGCCATGGTTGAATGTTGGCCCCTCCAATTTCAGGTACGAGAATATCATGAACTAAATACAGGTACGTAGAAATTATGATTGTAGCAAAGCTAAAACAACCCAGAGGAATTAACGGACTATAAAGGAAAATAGGCGAGTGATGGAATGCTATTACAAAAGCAACTCCACACAAAGAAGCTAGCTGAATCGCATGAAGAATGTATGTGACAATTCTACTGATTACAATGTGATGAAACGGTGGATTGCAGATCAAGCAAGACACATCATGAAGCGAGTGTGGTTTTCGGGGCTAGAACTAATGGAAATTAAAAGAAAGAAGAATGACGTCACAGAACATCAGGAAACATCCTCAGTGAACACTCACGGGTAGTAGTCTGACACAACAGACACACTGAAACTGCAGAAAACAGTGACTATGAGAGAACATAACACACTAAGGTTGACATTTCAGATGCCTCCGATTTTTGTGAATTTCTAACATTAAATATGAGACATCTATTAATAAATATTCCCCAGTTTTCAGGGTTTTTTAAAAATATTTTAAAAGTATTTTAGGGGATATAATATAGGCACAACGTCTCATTTGAAAATTCAAATAAATCAATTTAGCAAGATTCTTTGAATTTCAATTTTTTTCTTAATATCCTTTAAGATAAGGCCTTACATTTTAGACAATTTCTAGATTTAAAATTATGTAATGCATTTGATCATAATCAGAATAAGGATTCTAGACATAAAGTTTAGTATTATTATATCTTGATTTTAACCTATATAAGATGGCATAAAAGTGGTGCAAAACTGTTCTGTGTGGAGAATTTATTGTACCCGTCTTGTATAGTATATATATATATATATATATATATATATATATATATATATATATATATATATATATATATATATATATATATAAGGAAATGGTGGTTTGCTGGTAAAAAAGAAAGTATGACGGTGAGACTTCCGAGGTAGGAACAATGCAATGTTGAGAACCGGAAGGTGGAATATGACCTTAACAAAAATAAATGACAAGAAACGGTTAATCTCAAATCAATTTATTTATATTTCAAAATTTTAAAAATACAGATAGTAAATTGTAAAAATGGTGGGCTTACTTCTAAATATTTAAAGGTCCGGAATGGTAGAAAGTTTAATAATTTTGAGAGTAACAACCTCTCTTTTTTAAAAAGAAAACAAAACTTCGACCGGCTGTGTTAGTTCAGAAAAGCCAAGAGGACGCTGCTATTAAAAAAAAACACATGAGATTCGCAGAAAGACAAGGCTTGCAGAAAATGCAATCGTTATGATATGTAATAGATTATCAAGATAAATTATTTTAGTTAATCTTAAATATTAATATTTTGATTTAATCTAATTTTGTTGTTTTTTTTGTTTGTTTTTTGTTTTTATTTTTTATTGATATATCATTTACTTTTTCGTTTTTTATTTAGTATTTAATATCTATGTTAAGTGTTGCAATTGTAAATATAGGTTCAGGTCAACAGATGGTGGGAAACGGAAGCCAAACAGGTAATGATTAAAATGTCATAATTAGGGTGGTCAAGAGATCAGCTCTAAGATGGCAGAAGTTATTGATGGTTAAATGGGGATAATTAAGAAAAGTTAATTGATGCATGGTCAGATAGAATTAGTCTATCTAAAGCCTACATCTATTCCATTATACTCAAGGACCTAGAGTGTGGGAACGGAGGTTGTTAAAATAGAAAGGAAGGGAATGTATAATTAAATACAACATTTAATTACAAGGTTATTTAATATAGTATTGCATAGTGAACGAAACTAATAAAGTGTAAGTATAATATATGGGAATTAAGTCTAAAGCGTGGGTGGCTTAGTCTGTGAATAAGAGGTTGTAGAAATTGTGAGGAAGAGTATCGACATGAAAGGTGTATAAGAAAATATACGTAAAGGAAGATGAGTGTGGTTTAAGGGGGGTAGAGGGAAAGGGTGCCTGAATGAAAGGTTTTAAGGAGAACAAGGAAAGTGAGAGTGTGGATAGGCGAGATATAAAGGAATTAGGTGGATAGATGGTTGAGATCATTGGGATCGGGCAGAGACAAAGGAGAAAGGAGTATGAAGCATGGTCTGAGGTGAGTGGATGTGGGATGATTAAGGAGGAAGAGTGGGGTTAAAGAACGGAGGGTGAGCAAAGTTCAGCTTTGTTATTTGTTATTGTTTAGAGATCAGAATGGCCTCCGATATCCTTAAGTTACCGATGTTCCTAACTGAGGAAAGGATATGGACATGGATAATGCGTTGTGTGTTGCCACATGATAAGATGTTCTTATAGAAAAAATAAATGCGAGTGTTCAAGTGTTCTTTGATACGCTGATGCAGAGGGCTGACAGTGCTACCTATGTAGAAATTCTGACGCTTAACACATTGTAGTCTGTAAACTGTATGAGTAAAAAGGCAGATCCTAGAGTTTAGAATGAGGCAATTGACTAGGGAGCAGAGTTCAAAGGTGTGGTTACTGTGTTTCTTTGTTAGGTGTTGTCAGAGGGTAGTGCCTGTGTGGGTGAGTTTAATGTCAAGGTTCTCACTACATATTGCTTCATGGATCGCAGATGTAATGCTATCGCTAAAGAAAGGGAGTCTGAGGAAGCAGGTGTTGGTAAGGGTGTGGTGTCTGCGTCTCTTGATGTTACTGAGGCTGGCTATGGTAGATGGTGGAGCTGTTAGTTAAGAGGGGCTGGTGGAAGGCCTTAGTGGGTGTGGTTTTATCAGGAGTAGAGGAGCATTTACTTTGTATACGGGTAGTCTTTGTGTGTGCATAACTTGATTTTTCTTACAGGGGTAAGGCAGATTTAAAGTAGATGAAGAGTTTTCTGCAGGGAGATTTTCTGTAAATGGTGGTGTTTATAGGTACATCCTCAGTGATGCTAAGATTGAAGTCTAGGAGTGAGAGTGAGTCATAACTGTTGAGCTGTTTGATAGTGAACAGTGGGTGGGGGTCAGACTAATTCTATCTGACCATGCATTAATTAACTTTACTTAATCATCCCCCTTTAACCATCAATAACTCCTGCCATCTTAGAGCTGATCTCTTGACCACCCTAATTATCCCATTTTAATAATTACCTGTTTGGCTTCATGTTCCCACGATCTGTTGACCCGAATTCATATTTACAATTGCAACACTTAACATAAATATTAAATACTAAATAACAAACGAAAAAGTAAATAATAAATCAATCAAAAATAAAAACAAACAAAAAACAACAAAATTCAATTAAATCTAAATATTAATATTTAAGATTGACTTAATTAATTAATCTTGATAATTTATTACAGATCTTAACGATTGCATTTTCTGAAAGCCTTGCCTTTCTGTGAATCTCATGTTGTTGTTTTCTTTTGTTTTTTGAATAGCGGCGTCATCTTGGCTTTTCTGAACTGACACAGCCGGTCGAAGTTTTGTTTTCTTTTTGAAAAAGAGAGGTTGTTAATCTCGAAATGATTAAATGTTCTACCATTCTGGACCTTTAAATATTTAGCAGTAAGCCCACCATTTTTACAATTTACTGTCTGCATTTTTTAATTTTTTAATATAAATGAATTGATCTTAGATTTACGGTCTTATGTAATTATTGTTCATCCCATATTCCACCTTTCGCTTCTCCACATTGCATTGCTTCTACCTCAAAATTCTCACTTTCATACTTACATGTATATATATATATATATATATATATATATATATATATATATATATATATATATATATATAAACATTAGAACAAGCACTTTGTATTTATTTATAAAGCTCTACTTTGTAGGTTTTATGGAGAACTTTTTTTTTAATTATCAATACATTTTAATTTAATTAAATAAATGAATATATATATCGAAGAATCGAAAACGTTCGTGAAATTTGTGAAACCTGTGAAACCTATGGAACATTTATAAATTTTCTTCTATTTTAATACAAAAAAGACCATCAGAAAAATTGAAAATATAAGAAAAGGTATAATTAAACAGACGAATTCTGTTATTATTAACAATGTTTGTATAAATGAGAAAATGCTGCCTAAATACACAATATATATACATATATATATATATATATATATATGTATATATATATATATATATATATATATATATATATATACATATATATATAAATATATTATTGAAATTAAATCGAATAATTAAATATCTATATATGTGCGTGTATGTATGTGTGCTTGTGGCTAAAACCATCTGAGAAATATGCAGAAATGGAGAGACGGATAGAAAGAATTGAACAAAGTGCAATAGACAGATATAAATATGTGTGTGGTAAGCGAAATCGCTAACTTCAATTAGCAATAATGTTAAACTCTTTGTAAATGAATAGGGCACTTTTCGCCAGTTTATGTGTATACCGTCATTTCTTGTCGGTCAAAATGCACTTCATCTGGTGTTCTAGCTTTTGCAAACCTCACTTGACCTTGTGTCTGCAGAGGAAGTAAATAAACATACCAGACAATAATTTTATTTCGGCCTTAACTATGTGTTCAGTTTTGTTATAATGAATAAAGGATTATTCATATACTAGCAGGGTTACCCGACGTTACCCGGGTTTAAATATGGGATAGCATCATACGCAACAGCATATTATGGAGAGTTTACTTAACAGCAACTTTGATGTTGTCTGTCTGATATCTTGACTACTAATCTATTCATACTCTAGAATTTCAATGTGCAACATGTGACAAAAGGGGATTTAGCTTTCATAGGAATGCAGTTCTTGACACAGGACTATTTCTCTCATGTTTATAGGAAAATTTTACATGTAAAATACTTATATTTAAGGTTTGTCTTCATATTTAGGTACATACAGACACACAGGCAGACAGACGTTCTCTTTTATTATATATATATATATATATATAGACTAGCAAAAATAGACTCCCTAACGGTCGTCTATTTTTGCTAGGCTGCCGCGTTCTTGGGTGGTGAGACATTGTTTCGGACAAAAAATATTTTTAGTTAGAAAAAAAAAAAATTGTCTCCCAATATTTTTTGTTTAAAAAGGAAAAAAAAGGGGGGGGGATTCGTAGCCTCGTTTTAAGATGATTCATTGCTAAGTAAAAGAAGTGAAAAAATCATTTTTCTTGTGTAAGTAGTTATATCAAAATCGTTTTTTTTAACTTGTCTCATTTGCGCGATTTGTAGCGTATCGGACAAATTCGTCCAAATTACTCTTTGACATTAAGGTTACGAGTTCAAATCACGACCTCGGCGTCGAAATCATTTATTGTTTATTTAGTTGTTCAGATGTGTCCTGACTTTGAAATTAATTAAATAGTAATTACCCGCCCCCCTTACGTTTACAAATATCTTCGGCGACGGACAGACAGAGAACTTCTTCGTTATATTATAATTGGATCTTGATATGTATATACATAGAGAGAGAGAGAGATAGAAGGGGAGAGAGAGGGGTACAGAGAGATAAACAGACAGAGAGGCGTTAGGTACTAAATATACCAACATCTAAGATGTTATTTCTTTAAAAAGAAAGGAAAAAGATATTCTTTGTTTTCATTTAAAAAACAAAAAGAAGCGATCCGAGGAAGGATCAAAATAGCACACTCAAGGTTGTCAGTCTGAGTCTTCCCCAACTGAGTTATTGGAATATTTGTTTAATCGTTTTTTGTAATAACACTCATAATTATATTTATATTCCTCGTGCAAAATGTTTGAAAATAAAGGACACGTAACTTCCTAAAAAGGGCCCGAAGAGTTTCAGGACTAATCCGATTATGTTCCTAGGAAAATTCTACATATGTTTTAACTTTTATATATTAGGAACACTCGTTAGTCGGTCTGTCGATAAACAGAGTCACACACAGACGCTCTCTTTTATCATATATATATAGAGAGAGAGAGAAATAGATAGATAGATAGATAGATAGATAGATAGATAGATAGATAGATAGATATTATTTAACAGACTTGATAGATAAATAGATATAAACAGACAGAGACAAATTAAAACAATTCATAATGGTCCAGTCAATTTCAATAATTTAAGTAATAGTTTAACCCTAACGCACACACACGCACGCACGCACAATGATGATCTTCAAAATATTTCAATTGATCGAGTCTGATGTCACAATTTAAAATCACAAATTCATTTCACACTGTAGAGTATGTTGCAACAAGCCGTGCAAGTTTGGTCCACAGTGGCTAGCAGTCACGGCTGTATAAGGCAGAAATAAAGCGTGTGGCCTCCGAGCGGTTGTGGTCAGTACTTGGAGAAATTCAATTGATCTCAATGGCTTACCTTCTAATGCAGTTCAGATTCAAACGATTTATATACACACACAAACACACACACACATATATATATATATATATATATATATATATATATATATATATATATATATATATATATATATATATATATATATTAAAAATAACCGACAATTTTTGTCTGGTTATTTTAGTATTGATCCTTTCAATATAAAGGATCAATACTAACATAACCAGACTAAAATTGTCGGTTATTTTTAATAATACGTGTCTTAAAGAAAAAAATGCTGCCTCGATATATATATATATATATATATATATATATATATATATATATATATATATATATATATATATATATATATATTATATATATATATATATATAATTTATATTATATATATATATATATATATATAATTTATATTATATATATATATAATTTATATTATATATATATATAATTTATATTATATATATATATATATATATATATATATATATATATATATATATATATATTGAAAATGATGATTAGTGGGTGCTAGTTGAAGCATAAAAACGATGTCGTTGTTTTTTTAAATTTTTTTTATTATTCTAATTTTATTTTTCATTCAATATTTCAAACGCACCTATATGCGTGGTATTAATGTGCTAAAAATTGAATGGCCCTTTTCTTTGGAGGGACCAGGGGAATCGGCCAAGTGTTGTTTAAATGTGTTTAGAGGCTGCTATTTTTTTAAATAAATATTATATCATTTGATTATATATATATATATATATATATATATATATATATATATTTGTGTACAGGGTGACTCAGAAGTCCCTACGAGTTTTTTATAAACATCAACAAGTGAACAAGTAACAAGACTTTTATTTAAAGCAACAACAATTTATTATAAGAAAATATGGTAATAACTGTTCAGTGATCAAATGGATCAACTTGTTCTCCATTATGGTCGATACGTATATTAATCTGGGTTTCTTGTTCCCTTGTTGATGTTTACAAAAAGTTGTAGAGACTTCTGGATCACCCTGTATATATATTTTAAGAAAATTTACCAGAGCTGTTCAATGTAAAAACGCGATGACTGTTAACATTTAACAACAGAGCATCATTAAATAAACAATGGTAATTTAAATTCCAATGACCAAGTTTCTATTCACATTGTATTACTTGTCGAATTTCAAAATGGCTGCCCGTATATAAATGGATCTTATGCTCTTTTGGGGAACGGTTTTCTGTGGTGAATACTAAAAAATAATCTAAAGAAAAAGTTTTTTGTTTTTTTTTTTTGGGGGGGGGGGGGCTGGGGATTTTCTCCAGAAATAATATAGCAATCTTCTGATGAGCTTCAGGGGATACAGATCCTGGTAATTTTATGTTTATTCCTGGTTGTTCGTTTCTGTGCAAAACAATTGTCAAGAGTTACATTCTTTATTTATTTTACTTGGGCAAGTAAAAATATGAATAAAGACTTGGTCATTGGAATTTAAAATATCATTTTATATATATATATATATATATATATATATATGTGTGTGTGTGTGTGTGTGTGGGTGTGGGTGTGTGGGGGGGGGGGTTGTGTGTGTGTGTGTGTGTGTGTGTGTGTGTGTGTGTGTGTGTGTGTGTGTGTGTGTGTGTGTGTGTGTGTGTGTGTGTAAATACTAATGTGATGCTATAGGAATTCCATAGTGGTTTTCTTCTGCAATCAGTATAATTTACTGTTAATGATATTATTTCTCTTGAAATACTACGTGTATGTAAGGTTTAATAATCTTACTAGCAAATTGCCACTTTCAAGTGTCATTTTCCGTTAACTATTCCTTAAGTAAATTAAACAAATGTGTCTCTTCTTTATTTATTTATTGAAAGCTGTAACAGGTTAAATCATTTTAAAACCAATAATATTCTCTTTTTTACCATAAAAATAATTGTCAGCGAAATATATATTTTAAATAAATAAGGCGAATGGCGCCTTTTTTGTAATTTATATATATAATAAAGGAGAACATCTCACTGTCTGTGCGTCTCTAAAAACAAAGATATACTAGGAAATGTACCTCAAAGTCTATTCACATATATAATTTGCATCTAAACATAATGGAAGTAGTTCTGCGTCTCTAGCTGCCTCTTTAAAGAGCTCATGGTGCTTTTGGACACTTTTGGAACATGTTACACAATGAAATTAATATAATTATAAGTGTTAGCTTAAGTGTATTGACATATATCTGAATCGCTCAGTGGGGAAGATATCTCACTGACCACATCAATGTTGCTGTTAAAGTAAACTCTCCTTAATATACTGTTGCATATGATTCTATCCTACGCTCTAATCCGGGCAACACCAAGTAACCCTGCTAGTATATATATATATATATATATATATATATATATATATATATATATATATATATATATATATATATATATATATATATATATATGGGGTAAGGTACACGATAATTCATGAAAATGAAATGCTGTGGTAGACAAAATGTGTTAAAAATGACAAATGGAAAACAGGTTAAAGTGCAGGAGAAAATCAAAAGCAAGAGATTTGACCGGTTTCGTTCGTGTTGGCGAACGTCTTCAGAAAAAGTGAAGATTTGGAAATAATTTTATTTTGAAGGCGCACACATGGGAGGAGGAAAGGATGATCAGATTGGACCATATGAGAAGACTTTAAGTGACATTGAAATATGACAAGTGGGTGACACATTCTTCTTTGTTTCTTTGTGAAAAAGAAAATAAATACAAATATAAAAAGAAGAATTTCTTTTTATATTTGTATTTATTTTCTTTTTCACTTTCACACCTACTGAGCTAGTATGGGGGAGGCGGTAGGCGGAGGGGGTAAAAGAAAATAAATAAAAAGATAAAAGGAAGAATAAGAAATAAAGAAGAATGTGTCACCCACTTGTCATATTTCAATGTCACTTAAAGTCTTCTCATGTGGTTCAATCAGATCATCCTTTCCTCCTCCAATGTGTGTGCTTTCAAAATAAAATTATTTCCAAATCTTCACTTTTTCTGAAGACGTTCGCCAACACGAACGAAACCGGTCAAATCTCTTGTTTTTTATTTTCTCCTGCACCTTAACCGGTTTTCCATTTGTCATTTTTCACACACACACACACACACACACACACACATATATATATATATATATATATATATATATATAATTAAATTTTCAACACATTGGGGATATTTTAAGTAGAGTAAATGTGGCATTGTGGTGACTGCAATGATTCTAGCTCAGAGTAGGATATGCAGAGTAAGATAGACAGAGGATGACTAATGACTCTCATACCTCACACTTTTGATGGCCTTGTGCCTAATTTTTCAAAATGCATATTTCATATTTTCTTCGCAAATAAATAATTCAACGTATAGTATCTGTTTTGTCGTCGGTCAGTGAAAAAGAGGTCCTTCTAGACTGAGGCAATTTTCATTTTTGTCTCAACCCAACCTTCTGTATAACTCTCCTCTCGTGGAGGTGGGGGGAAAGTAAATAGGGACTCATCTTTGTTTTGGGGTGAAAAGTGTCTAGAAATTGTCTAACAATTGTCTTGAAATTATCCCAATTTCATATAAATGGACCCGAGCTTTCGATTTACTGAAGTCAATTTCAAGAATAAATAAAACAGTGGAATTCTAAACGTTACCCTCATCAGAGATGCAAGATATTTTGATTTTAAATTTGTGGATGTTATTAATGAAATATGATGCAATAATATGTGGGGAAAATCCAGCTCCCTCAAAAAGGGTACTCTGGATTTAGACAAAAAAAAATTGCCTTAGTCTAGAAGGACTTCTCATTCACTGACCGAGAGCATAAACAGATCAGAAGTGTTTAGTAATGCCGGGTCTTCAAATATAGATATTTTATATCAGTCGGATTACTCAGACTATTATTCTTTTCTTGGTTGTTTTATTCACAATGTTTCGGCCGATGTAATCCCCGACATTCTTCAGGTGCCTCTTTTCGAACTTGGAATCTTCATGTCGAACTCTGGAACCTGTAGGGGGTAGATTGTTCTCGTTTTGTCAGCCATGATCGGGTGGAAGTGTTAACTTATGTTATTCTTAGTTATAATCAACAGTAGTAAAGAATGAACTTTTAACTTCCAAAAAACTGTTACTTAGAACGAATTAGTAACCATCGCTCTTAACTATTAGGCCATGGGTCCATGTGGACAATTCTAGTTTGAATTTTGACAGCCTTAAATCTAATGTTGCCTAGATGTGTAATAATTATTTATTACTATATATCTTTTTAACGTTACTCATATTGCAATTTTTTACTGGTGTTTTAATCTACTATTTATAATTATTGATTCCCATATTGATGCAATTCTATACTAAGTCTTCTTAGAAGAATAAGTTAACACATTTATCCGATTATGTCTGACAGAATGAGAACAATCTACCCCCGTGAGTTAAGTAAACGCTTCACTTCAAAACTCTGTACAAGTTCCCAAGTTCAACATAAAGATTCCCAAGTTCGACTAAAAGGTTTTCAAGTCTGACAAGACACACCTGAAGAAGATCGGAGATTACATCGGCTGAACCGTTGTGAATATAAGGATCAAGATGAGAATAGTAGTCTAGATAATCCAAGTAATACAAATTATCAATCCTCATCTAAAAAGTTGTGAAATATAAATATTTTACTAATAAGCAATCTTTCTATTTCCATTCATCTTTTATTTGGGACTTGCACCAAACTAAACCTGTGATCACAACTACAACTACAAGAATATCTACTTGCCTCTTCCTCAGGAGGTTAGACACAAGATCAGGTGAGGATTGAAAAGCCAGATCACTAGAGGAAGTGCATTCTGGCTCATCCCAAAAATGCCTGAGCAGCCTCATCGGCATTCCCCGGTGGGGGTGCCTCAGGCGATTAGCAATAAACTAACCTCTTCTGAAAGAGAGAAGGTAAAGCCTGGGAGGGTAGACCTCCTAGGACTGCACAGAACCATACTTCAGCCCGACAGCAACAAAACCACTGTCGCACTGAGTGTCGAGAACGTACCCTCAACTGGTAGCACCTTGGAGATAAACTCATTTTTGTTTAACATGTTACCTTATATAAACTATAGGTGAATAAGTCAAAATTGAGGGACAAATAGAGATATTTAAATGGAAGTGCAGGTAATCTACCATGTTTTTTTTTTTGTTTTTTTTTACCCCAGACACAAAGATACAGGTGTTGAGCACTTAGTTAGAACCAAACTCACTACAGACTAATAAGAATGGTCTGTTATTTGAATTCAGTAACCATTACATTTACAGTGACAGGACGTTTAGCAAAGAATATCAGTGATAAAAATGTCTCACCACACTTATACGATTTACAAACTTAACATAAATCAATAGTTTGTGTGGCGCATATACAAACCACAGTCCGAAAGCAACTGCCCCTCCTCCTCCGTCTCATCCTCCTACCCATGGACAGACAAAAGCATTAGCAGTAGTAGAAGTAATAGTAGTAGTAGTAGTAGTAGTAGTATCCCCGGAAGAAATAATTTCTGTAATTATTATTATTATTATTATTATTATCATTATTATTATTATTATTATTATCATTATTATTATTATTATTATTATCATTATTATTATTATTATTTCACCCACTAGTTCCTACACAAGTATCAGTAATCGCTCACTTACAATAACCAGCAGTGTTTCCATAGTCTCAGTGACAACAAGTCTCTCCACCTATTTATAGCACTCTCCACTTATTTCCATAACCTTTGCACATCTTTTTGCATTATCCCAACAGCTGTTTACCATTGGTTTCTCGCTATCTGGAATTTGAGCGACAATAAACCTCCCCAAGGTTCCAGTACTATCGCATCGTTCCAGTGGAGGTCTGATTGGTGCTCTCTCTCCTCGGTTCTTCCATCCTTCTTGATCCTTTACAGTCGTTTTGTGTGGTGCTTCTGCCAGTTTCAGTTCCTTTGGGCTCGTGTGATTTGTTTTATATTATTATTATTATTATTTATTCGGGGAGTTTACACGCCAGTCATTGCTACTGTTTTCTCACTGATAAAAACCGGTGGCTTTCCCTGGAGTCTGAGTGACAGCAAGTCTTCTTAGTGTTTCAGTACTCTCTGTTCCATTTTATTATTATTGTAACTCATTTGGTGTTCTCGCACCAGACGTTTATCACTGATTTCTGACTGATAATGGAAGGTGGTTTTCCCTGGAATTTGAGTGATAATAAACATGCCCAAAATTCTAATACTATAAATTATTAGAGTAGGAGTCCTCATACAAGTCATTACCAGTGATATGTCACTGGCAAAAATAGGTGGTGTTCCCTGGAGTCTGAGTGACAACAAGTATTCCCAGATTTCTAGTACTCTCAACTTCTTTTGTTCACCATTGCAAATCATTTTGTGTTCTCGCAACAGCCGTTTCTCATTGTTCTCACTAATAACAGACGATGGAATTTGATTATTATTCCCTCTCAGTAGGAGTCTTAACTCAAGTCATTATCAGCGGGTACTTACTGACAATAACAAATGGTGTTCCCTGGAGTCTGAGTGCCAACAAGTATCCCTAAATTTCCAGAAATCTCTGCCTCGTTCAGTACCCTTGCAAATAATTCATAGCTACAGCCGTTTACCATTTTTTATTATTATTATTATCATTATTATTATTATTATTATTATCATTATTATTATTATTATTATTTACTTACCAGGAGTTTGTAAATAATAATAATAAATGGTAAACGGCTGTTGCGATAATGAAAAATGATTATTATTATTATTATTATTATTATTATTATTATTATTATTATTATTATTATTATTATTAATTCACTGCATTCAAACATTCAAAGGGTTGCCAGAGGTAGTACTCCAGAACACAAGTAATGAGTCTCCTCAATACTCCTGCATACTCCAATCAGTTGCATATGTGTGTGTGTGTGTGCGTGCGTGCGTGCGTGCGTGTGTGGGTGTGTGCGTGTGTGTGCGTGCGTGCATGTGTGTGTGTGTGTGTGTGTGTGTGTGTGTGTGTGTGTGTGTGTGTGTGTGTGTGTGTGTGTGTGTGTGTGTGTGTGTGTGTGTGTGTGTGTGTGTGTGTGTGTGTGTGAAAGAGAGAGAATGAGAGTGAGTGTATGCCTCTTTAGATAGTATTTTTAGTATTATTTGGTTGGTGGCTTTCTACCAGAATACAAATGAAAAGTCTACCCCAAAACTCCAGTATAATCCTATTATTATCTTTAGTCGACTATTAATAGAAATCAAATGTTTGTTCCTTTCTGAATGTGATTTTGTTCAAATTTAGTCGTCAATTAATTGAGAATGTATGTGGCTTAATTCTGCTTTCTATTGGTATTTTTCATTCGTTTGCACTTAGATATATTTGGATGTAGCTATATATATATATATATATATATATATATATATATATATATATAGCTACATCCAAATCTATCTATCTATCTATATATATATATATATATATATATATATATATATATATATATATATATATATAGTATAAGTTTTTATTTATACAAAGGTTAACCCTTATGAAGAGTACAACCGAAAGATGTATGCACATATGTAACCAACAATGTTTGTATAAATAAAAATGTATACTAAAGAATAGCTTTACTTGTTATTGAGTACTTGTTATAAACGGATTACCATCTAGAAAAACTAATATAATACGCATATATATATATATATATATATATATATATATATATATATATTTTGATGTATGTATACATATATATATATTGTGATGTAGATATATATATATATATATATATATATATATATATATATATATATATATATATATATATATATGTATATATATATTTATGCATATATATATATATATATATATATATATATATATATATATATATATATATATATCACAAGTTAGTTGAAAAAACAATAAAGTGGTCGATTGTAGGTTCTACAATATAAATTATTTTATTTAAATACTATACATTACAGTGTATGTTGAGGTTTCATCAATCTCATTTTTCTGGATGTAAGATAAAATCCGGCGGGTTGTCACACAAAGATCCTATCGTAGGTTCCGATTTTAACCGGAATTTAATCCTAAATCTAGAATAACCAGATTAACGAAACCCGGGCATCTCCAACAGGCACTATATTGTATGGTTTAGAAATTAAATAATATATATACATATACGTGGATATATAGTTATTTTACTTTCGTATGTATGTGTATCTGTAAGCTACATATTAATTTATATACTAAACGAATACCGTCCCAGGACGAGTAAAATCACTTTCTCAAAAAGAACAGTTTTGCACCACTTTTATGTCCCCTTAAAAAGATTTAAATCAAGATATAATGCGAGTAAACGTTATGTCTAGAGAATGCTTATATCTATAATCTGTAAATTTAGTTTCATTTGGTTTTAAGCAAATGAGGCAAAGAGAGGGGTGGAAGCCTTTTGTGAAAATTCAGATAAAAACTCTGATTTTTGTGAAATTTGAACAATTAGTATTAGACATCAATTAATAAATATTCCCCAAATTTCAGTTTCTTTAGAACATTTTAAAGAGTTTTTAAGGGGCATAATATGGGAATCAGCTCCCATTTAAAAATTCAAATAGTTGAACATTGAATTTGATGCATAGTCATTTGACACCAATTAAGCAAGATACCCTGAATATCAATTTCTTTTTAAGACTCCTTTAGTTTAAGCAATGAATATTAGACGGCCTCTAGAATTGAAATAATGTAATGGATTTTGATAAAAATTTGAATAAGGATTTTAGACATAAGGTTTATTGGCAATATATGTTGATTTTAATCTTCATAAAGGGACATAAACGTTGTACAAAACTGTTTTGTTTGGGAAATTAATTTTGCCGTCCCGGGACGGGTATTCTTCTAGTATATATATATATATATATATATATATATATATATATATATATATATATATATATATATATATATATATATATAGAGAGAGAGAGAGAGAGAGAGAGAGAGAGACCTCATCCATGGCGATTAATGCGCTCAACACCCACCTGCAATAAGTGAAAATCTGCAATGTAATTATTTAATAATTTATACGTATTTAAGCACAATTAAACATATTTTAAACCATTGTACAAAATTCACACATTTATTTGAAGAATTTTTTAATTAAAAAATATTTTTTTTATTTTCATCAGAATTGCAACTCTATGGGGCTGCATAGTTTAAGATCAGAAATGCACACACACACACATACACATACACACACACATATATATATATATATATATATATATATATATATATATATATATATATGTGTGTGTTTTTTACTTTGTCTTTTACCATTTTATATTATTGTTTGTATATGTTACTAAAAATTAATTAAAATGATACATTTTTGTTCAAAAATACCTAGATATAGTAAAAAGTCTGCAACATAGCATTAGATATGTATGATTTGAAAACCGTGATTTAGTGGAACTGCGAAAAGTGAAGCGTCATATAGCAAAGGACCACTGTTTGCATTTGTATTTTAACACACTAATATATATATATATATATATATATATATATATATATATGTAATTTATTCGTTTAGTTTATTTTATTTGCGATACTTTTCAACCAAATCTGATTATTTATACAGAGGAGCATTTTACCTTAATGCTAGTTGGGAATAAATTTGCTTTCACCAATATGATGCCTCCGGATGGGGAGCGAAATATATGTTCATTTAATTCAATTATCCAAAGACATATGTTTCATCGTTAACGACTCATGGTGGATATATATATATATATATATATATATATATATATATATATATATATATATATATATATATATATATAATGGTTTTATTTATACAAACATATCATATATGTTTATAAATGAAACTATTATTATAAACAATATAGATCTATTTATTATTAAACACTATTATATAAATACAGTAGTTTCTCCGAATTTTTACCCTGTGGATACAAACAAACATGAATTAGTATATATATATATATACATATATATATATATATATATATATATATATATAGTCATTAACATACAGCCTGTTTCGCTGTATCACAGCTCTTCAGCTAGTGCCTCAAGCCGGGATTGAAACTCAACCGTCGAGCTGACAGTCCGCGCCTCTATCCCTGCGCTAGCATTACACACTGACTGAATGTAAGTGATATATCAATCTAAACATTGTCAAGGGCCGGGAGCTCGAATTAGTTTTACCCAATGAGCTACGCCTTAAAGCTAATGGCAGTTGGCGATATCCTTACAAAATAAGTTCTACCCAAAAAAGGGAGCTTTACATATATATATATATATATATATATATATATATGAGAGATAGAGAGAGGGGGGAGAGAGAGAGACAGAGAAAGAGAGACAGAAATAAACTGAGCAAACTGATCGATAGATAGGTGATGTGTTCCTCAAAATATAAGTCACTTGTTTTTGTATGTTGGTTAGTCAAATTTTGAATTTGCCATAAGTAATTTTCCTGAATTTGCAGGTGAAGCCAAGGTCACCTACAACTGCAAGAAAATTATGACAGAAATGCTCAGATACATACATACTGTATTCATTATCAACTGTACATACCCGGCGTTGCCCGGGAACCTTTTTACTTTCATTTTTATTTCGCTTCTTTTTTTTAACTATATTTTCACTGTTTTTACCAAATTATTATTTTTGTAAAAATAAAATTTTGAAAGTTAAATTTAATTATTATGCTCTCGTTTGGCCATTAAATTATTAATTGAACCAAATTTTGATAAAACTATGACTAATTTTGTTTGGCTAATGTTATTTTAATGTTCTTATTTACTTGCCTACCGCGAGAGCAGAGTTATACACAAGGTCGGTTTTTGCGGTAGGGGAAATCCAGCTCCCCAACTGGACGCACTCAAGATTCGTACAAGAATAAAATTTTCTTCGATCCAGAGAGATCTCGCCTTCACTGACCGAAGACAGGAAAAATGAAGTGTAGTATCAGAACAGATACTACAGTCTGTTTTTAGTCAAAGAGTAGAGGAACAAGTGGACATAAATAGCTTTGAAAAGTTTCACTCTATTAATATATGATTATTTGCTAAGAATGTTGAAGCCAGTTCAAATGACTTTCTATTCGACAATGTAAAGGCTTCCAAATACCTTTCAAATTCCGAAACTGTTACAAAAGGATGTATTCTTTTCTATTTTTTGTGTGTAAAACTATTAACAAATGATTAAAATGGCTGATTTGTTTACAAGGAAACCGAAATGCATTCTGGTGGATTTAATTCCGTAAATTAAATTATTGTTTTAAATATGAATTTTTAAATTTTCGTTTTATTTAATTATCGTTGCATCTTTGATTTCAATAAATATCCGATTAATAGTAAGTAAGAAAGTAACAATTCAATGTGTAATAACTAAGTTATGCAATAAATACACAGACACATGTGAAGTTGTCTTATTATTTTATTAATGCATAAATTATTACTATTGTTGGTCGAAGTAATGGTTGTAGTAGTAGTAGTAGTAGTAGTAGTAGTAGTAAATCCACTGATGGTTTTCCAAAATATTATTTTTTTTAATAATTGCTTTAATATAATTAAACAATAAATTGCCAATTTAAACTGATAGGAAATCATATATTTGGTAATAAAAACATGAAACAGTAGATAGAAATACATGCATAAGAATTTCTATTTAATTAAACAAACTTTTTTAATATCATTTTCTCAACCCAAATGGCCTTGTGATAAAAATTGTAG
>OY744515.1:62377228-62404728 GCA_963556195.1 Sepiola atlantica
CTATATATGTATATTTTATACATATACATATATTCTATATATGTATATTTTATACATATATATATATATATATATATATATATATATATATATATATATATATATATCAAGCTAGGCGCGAGAGCGCTCTATCCCTTAATAGACTCACGAATGGCCTATGCTGGAAATATCATTTCTTTGATCAATAAGAACTCAAAAACCAATAAACCAAATTAGTTAAAACTTTGCACAAAATTTTATTTGATAGGTTCTATAAGTGTGTAGAATTTCAGTATCATTAGTCAAGGCAACCCAGGGATCCAGAAAGTTCAATTATGAAATCATGTTATCTGTGTGTACGTATGTACGTACGTACATACGTATGTGCCACCCTGTATCTCATCAACTATTTGATGGATTCAGCTGATTTTTGGCAGAGATAGAGGTTCTAGGGCCTAGTTTATGGCATTTTAATTTCAGTTCACCATATACCTTGATTAGTCAAACTACCAACTATATCAGTTATGAGAAGGCATTGTATTGAGGTATAGCCTTTACAAAAGTAGTGACATTCCATGAAAAATGCTGTATACTGAAATCATATGCCCTTAATTGGTTTAAGGTGAAAATTCATATACACTAAATATACAAAAGCAAGGAAATTCCCAAATTTTTACACTTTTATTGTCATTAAGGGCATATGATTTCAGTATACTGGCATTTTTCATGGAATATATATATACGCATATATTCTATATACGTATGTTATATATATATATATATACATACATAGATATATTATATATGGTATTAAATTATATGTATTTAATACACTTATATATATATATAACATATTATATATTATATATATTTTTTATATCATATATATATATATGTATATATATATATATATATATGTATATATCTCCATATATTCTATATACGTATATTATATATATATATATATATATATATATATATATATATATATATATATATATATATATGTATGTATATATATATACATATATTATCTATGGTATTCAATTTTATGTATTTAATACACTTATATATATATATATATATATATATATATATATATATATATATATATATATATATATATATGTATATATATATATATATATATTACATATGATATATCATATATTTTTATTATATCATATATATGTATATATAGCGACTTAGAAACCGGGTTTGAGCCTTCCGACTGACGTGAATTAACATCCCCACACTGAAGATTGCGTAAGCATGAAACATCGATGTTTGTGAGTAATAATAATTAATATTTACTTTAAAATATTTTAATATTATATATATATATATATATATATATATATATATATATATATATATATTGGATGTTTTGCTGCACTTTTCAAACTTTGAGTAATGGTAGCAAAAGAATAGCACCTTCTTTTGTGCAACAGGCCATGGTTGGGCTTTTAAGCCTCTTATGTTTCTTTTTTTGTTGCTGTATTTGATGGAGATAGGGGGCCCAGAACCTTTTGTCTCAAGGCCTGATGACTGACCCTGGTTGACCTCTGTCATGGCTGGAGCACCATTTCCAGAGGCAGGAAGGTTTACACCATTGCTTACATCTTCCCGCATGGTGTATGAACGGGTTGATGGGCTCTTTTTATCTTGTGTGCCAGCCTGCCAGTATTTATTTTTGTTTTTATTCATATTTTTTATTATTCATTTCCTCATTGTCAATGGCTTCTAATTCTTTATTCGAAGCTGCCATCTATTAATAGAGGGGGTCCCCCGTCCGCAATTCGGGAGACGTGCTGGATGGCTTCAGGAGACAACACACCATTTTTATTTGAATATTTGGTCAGGGTTTTCTTCAAATTAAATGTATCCTCATTTCAGAGTCTCTGACACACCCATGTACAGAGAGACTGTCTAGTAGGCATTCAAGTCCTCCCCAGTAAGGCATTCAAGTCTCCCCAGTAGGCATTCGAGTGTGTGTGTGTGTGTGTGTGTGTGTGTGTTTGTGTGTGTGTGAATTCAATTCATTAGTATATATATATATATATATATATATATATATATATATATATATATATATATATATATATATATATAATTCAAATGTGTTATTATCGATGATAAACAGTATTTTTATAATAAAAAAATGTTAAAAAAAACATGATGTGTTCTCTGTCTGGAATCGAACGTACAGTCGACTTAGCAGTTTTACATGGTACCAACTGCTCCACGGCGATATTTTACTAACACATAGATTCAACATATTTAAAATTTAAAATTATTCAACTTTTGATTGGTGGAAAAAAGTTATTGTTCTGAATACAACACCTATTATTTATGTTTTTCCATTTTTATAAAATAGTTTTTTTTTCTAGAATTGTGACATACCAATGTAATTTTGATTAGGGACACAGATGAACTGACGTATTCCTATAAATTTGAATTCTAATCAAAACTTAGTAGCTAATTTCTAATTGAAAGGCTTCAAAATCACTTTTCAACGCAACGTTTGGCTTTGAATGAGTTTTATTTTATACAATATGAAAATAATACAGCAATATGCAATTAGGTCAAATATCATTAAAATACAGTATTTTTTTAAGAAACGCAGCGATTGAGCAAATCTATGTTGAATAGCTCACCAAAACGCTTGAATTAAAATAAAATATAACTGTGTTATTAAATAAAATCTGATTGTTAATGAGTAACAGGCAGAGTAGTTCAAAGGGTAGGAGTGTGGCTATTCCTACATCCTCTATAATTATAAAAATTGATTGGAAATAAAAAAATTAAGAACATACTCGGATGAAAACCATATGTTTATATTTCAACTGATTTAAGTATGTTATCTGTATTTACAAAGCTATTTAAATCAAAGAAACTGAGAATCGAATCGCTTTCCTTTATATATATATATATATATATATATATATATATATATATATATATATATATATATATATTTAGTAAGTTATGAAAATATATTCACAGCAATTAAGCTACACAGGCTTCTGCGTATCATCCCCTTCGGAAGTCGTCAGGCTAAAATGCATGGAATTTGTGTTGCCGGGTGTTTTTATATATACACATCTATATCAGTATTATTGTACCCACTATTTATTGTGGTCTTTAAATTAGATATAGGCTTCCTTAGGTTTTAATTTACTAGGTACGTGCAAAAATGGCCGTCTCTTGTACGGACTATGCTTATTAAAAAGCGCTTATCATAAATTATTTAATGCGTTTCCGTGTAAACTTCGATTGTGTTTGAATGATAAAAGCCTAAACTAAATCTCTAAATGAAAAAACTGCATATTTACGTGTGAAAAATAAATTATAATGAAATATGTAATCACGACGGTCCAAAACCCCAGAATTTCAGTGAATTTTGAACTTTTAAATAATTACTTGTAAAAATCCCTTGAAAGATAAATTTAAGTTTTTGTGAACTATTTCAAAGATAATTATTAAATTACAGTCATAATATACTGAATTAAAAAAAAAATTCCCACGTTTTACTAAAAATTAGCAAAATTATGCTCCCAAAAGTCATAAATTAGTAAAAATCCGGCATCAGTTAATCGTAAACGACTTTGTTTACCAATTGACTATCGCTATGCAAAATATATGGAAGACAAAAATGTCATAATTTATCATTTTTGACTTTATATATAAAAATGGTTTTGTAATAGTTTATAGAAGTTAAAAAATTATTATCCATTAATTTCTTTATTCTTTGTAAGGTTATGAACAAATTTAAGTACCCTTATTTTGTTGTAATAAAAAAAGAAAATGCTTATTTAATTAAAATTTTTGGGAATGTACGCATTTTATTTTTAACTAAAAAGGTTCTTATTTAACTTGGTATTAGTTTTTAATTTAGTAATAGTCTGAAATTATTGATGACGTATGTTTACCAATTTTTTTCCTTTGAATTTGAAATAAAACTTTTTTAAATGTTGAAAATTATTTTTACGTTACGAACTGCATCAATTTTATCAATTTTTTTACATGATTTAAAACTTTAGTTACTCGATTTATTCTTAACGTGTCGTAACGATAAATTACATTGATCCTTTTTTTAAAAAAGTGTTTTTTTTATTTTAAGTGTGAAAAAGTAAATTAAAGTCAATGACTACACTGGCAATTTATTCATTGAAAAAAAAAGTTAAAACAGTTATTTATTGATAAACACAATTCAATTTTGAAAGAAAATGTCATGTGAGAATTCTCTTTATTTATTAACCAATAATTGTTTTTAACTTCTTAAATATTTATTAATGAAAAAAGGACAAAACAAATACAAATTGTGAAATTAATGAAATTGTTGAATCTCTAAAAATAAAAATTTGAGGGCGGTGTAAATGTGAGTGGTTGTTGGAAGGCTAATCCCAGCTGGTTATTACAGAACGAGGCTACAATACCAATCAAAGTTCATCGTTAGTAGAAATTATCCAATTTTTAAAATTCTCTTTTTAGTTAAGTTCCTGGGCCTCAAATTTGTCAATTTTTGGTTTATTTTCAAGATTATAAACAAATATTCTTGCCCTGATGATGCCACGTTCATGTATGAAAGGGAAATATAATTATGTCGCATTTTTTATTTTTCCAGAAACTCTAATCATTAAAATAACATGAAATATTTTTTTGCAATTATATTATTTTTCTGGTGAAAATATTGATTAAACAATGCTTTATTCAATAATAATATCGCTGATTCAAAAAATTAATTTTTCTTTGAGTTATAGTGATTTTGTCAACACTGTATTTAGGGGCCTTTTTCGTAATATATAAAAAACATGTAAAAAGATGTTTTTTAATTGTTAACATCCACAATGCTTTATTTTAATAAAAAACAAACAAAAAAATAATCCATTTTTTTTATTAATATATAAAAATATAACTTTAGTAAAGGTGTATTTTGTTTTTAAAAAAATAATACATTTTCACTAAGATTTTTAAACAAGAATGGTTTCATTATATTCCGTGATTGTTGATTAATAAATATTGAAAATTTCATTCAAATTGGTTGATTTCCTGAATTTTAGTGAATTTTTAAGTTAAGGGGGGGGGGTCAATATGTATTTATGTTTTGGGAATCGGCCATTGATTTTGCACGTACCTATAATTTACTAACTTTGTCGCTAATTTTTAGTATATCGGTTACTTGTTTTCTTTCAGCATTTATTAGATTAATGTAGTTACGTTCCATTGTATCTAGATTTGTAGTGTTTCGCAATATTTTCTGTGAGTAGTTTTTAAACTTTTGTTTATTTTATAAAAATTCCTAGTTTTACGAAGATTTTGTTAGATAGGTTTATGTTTCTAACGATGTTGTATAATTGTTTTTGGAAATTATCATGTTGTTTGTGAAATTCTAAATCTTTAATTACATTCAAGAGGTAATTTTCAAAGCTAATCATAAGATATATTCGTTTTGCGTTTTTTAAGCTTTTGAATCCATATATATATATATATATATATATATATATATATATATATATATATATATATATATATATATATTAAAATAAACATTGTTTGAATGCCCGACAATTGTTTCAAAGCCCTGCCGGCTTCGTATCAAGGGCAATACTCAGAGTATTGCCCTTGATAAGAAGCTGGCAGAGCTTTGAAACAATTGTCGGGCACTCAAACTATGTTTATTTTACTATAAATAGCTCTAATATATATTGAGCACTTTTGAAAAATATTGGTTTTGTTCATTTTTTGAATATTTGAACTGACTTAATTAATATATATATATATATATATATATATATATATATATATATATATATATATATATATATATATATATATGTATGTGTGTATATCTGTGTCTAAGTGAACCATACTGATGACGGCTGTGAGCCAGAAACACGTGTCTATGGATTACTTTTATATACGTATAAAATGTATATATATATATATATATATATATATATATATATATATATATATATATATATATATATATATATATATATATAATAATAATCCAGGTAAAACATTCACAGGATAGTAATCCAAAGAATTTCAACCAGGTTTATAAAAAGTGCTCAATATCAAATAGAGCTTTTATATATGATTATTTTTATTTACACAGACATGTACAAAATCTGCGACACTGGCATGTCGATGTTATCGATCAACAGCTATTATAAACTAAGATCTCATCAGGGAGAATTAAAATCCGATTTTAACCTTAGATCATATTTGGAAAGAATTAAATGGAGAAAAAAGAAAAGAAATTTAAAATTTAATTTTGGAATCAAAATCAAAAAATAATAATGTCAATATATATATATATATATATATATATATATATATATATATATATATATATATATATATATATATATATTGGCATGACAGAAGTAAATAGACACCCCACCAATAAGAATCCATGCATATTTAAAGTTTAGAACATTGGTCGTCTTTTTTACCATGAAGTGTGGTCCTCACTAGATTTCTCCCTCTACCAGAGACTTGGTCAGATACTTGGTCAGGATGAAGTCCGTCCGTTTTGAGATCTTATTGTAGAGTATCTAACCAACTTTGTTTCGGCCGTCCTCTCGGTATTTTCTCAAGAGACACCACCCTGAATCTCATTTTCACGATACTGTCACCATTTCTGTGCATTACATGTCCGTGCCAACGGAGACATTTCCCCTCATCTTGTCTGAGATCGGCGTAACTTCGGACATTATTGTGTCTGGTCAAAACCTGAATCCCAACGCAGCATCTTCATCATCATGAGCGATAGTCTGTTTGTTCTGCTTCCTTTGTTGACGGCCAGCACTTGGAGCAGTAAAAGTTGTAAACATCAATATTTTTTACTAATTGACAATTTTTTTGTATTTCAGATATCAACATATATACCATATATCATCCGTGAAGTATGGCACAGAACAAAGAAGCATTATAATTGCCAGAGTTTCAGAAGAACTAAAACATATGTCAATCTGAAGGTGGATATAACAATATCAAATCGCAGCAAAGCTCGGTATTCTATTTTTTTTCTATTAGCTGAGTGATGTTCCAATTCAGCAAAGAAATGAAATAATCAATATCATCTCATCTGAGGTCGATCAAGCGTATCTACAACAAAGACCATGGTATAATGATGTTGGTCGATCATATGTACACCTATATATACGAATGGACGGTTTTCTGCGGTCTACTATTCATTAGCTGTCTAAATAGCGAGTGAGACTCGTATTCCCTTTTTTTTAGCAGTTAACAACTAGGCCTGTTCCCGAAACCTTAGGTATTTCATGACCATTCAATCAATCAATACTTGTATAATATTGTGTGACGGTAGCTAACTGAACTTGTGTATCACCTCCTGGAGAGGAGGTAAATTAAATACCTGTATAATATTTAAATAAAAACATCATATGCTCTTATTCATTTAATTAAGCACTTTGTCTTCATTCTTTCGTGTTAAATGTACACTATGTACACTATATATATATATATATATATATATATATATATATATATATATATATACATATATAATTTGATTTGCACCTTATTTTATTCTTTCACTTTATCTAATGCTATTAATGCTCTATCCAGTATATTGAGCTTCATTTTTATCCGGATGTTCACTAATTAAAGATATTAGTTGCCTCTTATATCTTTGGTTGTATTAACCTTATATATATATATATATATATATATATATATATATATATATATATATATAGATATATCATCCAAGTAAAACATCCACAGGGTAGTAATCCAAAGAATTTCAACCGGGTTTATAAAAAGTGCTCAATATCTAATAGAGCTTTTATAGGTTTTTTTTCTTTTCAAATATGATCTAAGGTTAAGATTGGATTCTAACTCTCCCTGATGAGATCTCAGTTTATAATAGCTGTTGATCGATAACATCGACATGCCAGAGTCGCAGATTTTGTACATGTCTGTGTAAATAAAAATAATCATATATATATATATATATATATATATATATATATATATATATATATATATAATAACAAATAATCATATATATATATATGTATATATATATATATATATATATATATATATATATATATATATATATATATATATATATAAGGTGAGTCAATGAAAAATAATTAGACCTGCAAATGGAAACAGTTCAATATCTTCAGTTGTTCAAAACAAGGATGATTTAGTAAATAAAAATATTTCTTCTTCTTCTCTTTCAATTTCATTCCTTAAGCCAGGCTTTTCAAAGATTAAAATCTTATCATCAGAGGAAGTAGTGATTGATAAGTTGACAGATAAGAACAGTCAATATTCAAAATTTGAAAAAAGTTTTGTTATTTTTAAGTTTTTTTTAAAAGGTTTAAAAAAAAACTTTTTTAAAAAAACAAACTTTTTTTAAATTTTGAATATTGACTGTTCTTATCTGTCAACTTATCAATCACTACTTCCTCTGATGATAAGTTAGTGTAGCGACACTTTGTTTTATTTAAACAAAAGCGTGAGCTTATACTCCCTTAATAAAAACAAGTTTCAACATTTCCGTACATAGTTCTGTAATTAAACAATTTATTTCTTACAGATATCTCTTCAGGCTGCTATATGTATATACATATGAACCCCACATTCATGGGCAAAGGAGATTTTCATCAATGATAATGCATTACTTTTAAGTAAGAGAGGAATAGAGCACTCACGGCTGCTGGTGATGCTTATAAGCATTAACAGTTCATTTATTCGTAGCTGATGCTGATAGTGTAAAGTCCGATTCTAACCAAAAACGATCTTGTTTCGATGTCCCTATTTAGTTGCCTCCCCACAAGGACAGTTTTAGAAACACGATCGAATTTTAATGGGGAGAAAATTCAGCTTCAGCAAAAAGACCACTCTGGTTTGGGACAAAAATAAAAATTGCCTCAGCCTAGAACTGACTAAGAACAGAACAGATACTACACTTTGATCCTAGCCCGAAGGCTGATAGGTACTTGCTTGTCTAACCACATTGAAGAGCAAGCAGTCTCTTAGTCGATGGCTATATATATATATATATATATATATATATATATATATATATATATATATATATATATATATATATATATATATGTATATATATATATAGTCATGAAAAAATGGGTGATGTCTCCGATCGTCACATATAAGAATTTTCTTTTACAGTTATGATTTTGAAATGTTTTCAGTTCTTTTTGTTTTTCTGACGAATCTTGGGTAGACTTATGTAAAAAACAAATTTTCCTTCACGTAGAAATAAACATCGTTGGTCTTCTGAAGAGCTGAATAAGTGAAAGATCCTGGTAATTACATATTCATTCATGGTTGTTTATTTGTGTGCAAAACGGTAGTCAAGTACAGGGCCGGCGGGACAGTTATAAAAGTGTGGGGGGGGGTATTCCTAAAAAGTGGGGGGGTCAGTTAAACACATGCATATCAACTTAATTATTGATGACCGTAAAGTGGGGGGGCTAATTCAAAAAGTTAGGGCGCTTGAGACCCCCTGCCCCCCCCTCCCCGGTGTCGCCGTCCATGAAGTAACACTGAATTGTTTTAGATTTCGGTAAGAAAAAAATGAATAAAGACTTGGTCATCCGAATGTAACATACTATTGTTTATTTATATATGATCCGTTGTTAATTGTTAACATTTATCGAGCTTTTACCTTAAATAGGTTTGATAAATTTTTAAAATATATACTCAAATATATATTTTCATATGTGTGTGTCTGTATGTGTCTGTGTGTGTGTGTATCTGTGTGATCTTGCTCCGTTCACAGTGTCTGTGATACACACCGTCCCTTACTAGAAAACTACTCTTTAAAAAGAAATCAAAGCATTACTGTTTTAATCAACAAAAATCATAGAATTATCCGATGTAAATGAAATGTTTATTTATTCATCAAATAATATATTTTATAAGAATTAGAACATTTTATTGTCGAATATATTTTTTCAGACAACCCCCCCCCCCCACTCCCGACCCCACAGAAAACAAAAACTGTGCAAGTTGATTAACTAAAGAGGAAATAAAAGCTACATCTATTTATTTACTCTTTAATGGGAAGACAACACACTGGAGTTGTATTTTGTACCCGATTACCACCACCATAAAAAAATAAAATATCTGAAAAACACGTGGAAAATATGCCCTGAAATGTGTTTATATGTTGTTCACTGTTAAATAGTCTCCATATAATTTTCAGACATTTTAAGGGGGCTCAGGACCCCGCCAGATCCCAGCTGAAGCCATACCTGGAGATACCAGAATTGGGCTCTCTCCGGTCGATGGGGGCACAAGTAGTTAGCACCGACTCTTGTATAAGTAGATATTTAAACACCCACATTTCTACAAACGTGAATGAACTCCGTGGAGTGATCTCCTAACAACAACAGACATACACTTCCACTTACGAGAGAGAGAGAGAGAGAGAGAGAGAGAGAGGGAGAAGGGAGAAAGAGAGAAAGTGGGGGCCAGAAAGAGAGAGGGAAAGAGAGACAATGTTTTATATTGGGTGGTGTAAGTTGTTCATGTACAAAGCACCGACCCCTTCCTATTTTTGGAGGGTTCGTGCCAACATTACGCACACGCAGGATATACAGTAAACCCACATCTGTTATAGTGTATTCCTACGCGCGTTCACTTCGTTTCGGATGTTGTATAAGTAATCTCTCGTATTACACAACACCCCCCACCCCACCCGTTGTGTATGTTTAATCCGAAAGTGCGACACCACCCTCACCCACCACCTCCACACACTTTTTTCAGGTACATGCCCAACGGCAGGAATAAAAACAGGAAGAACACACAAAAAGTAACGGATCCGTCTTCAATATGGAAGTTCGCTTCATAAGGATAAAAGTGTGAAGCGTTCAATGTGGAAACGAAGTATTCGTAGATTTAAGCATTCAATACTTCATCATCGGATGCACCTCGCCCCGAGATGCATCTGTATGTATAATTCCGCCTACTTCACGAAGGGACGAAAGTTTATTTGCAAATATTTCTATGTATACAACACATAATTATGCAACAGTTTTCGATCAGCTTACGAATGGTTGACGCTCGAAGGAAGAAAAAAAAACGTACGCATGCAGGAGAGTTAACAGCCGAGAAATAGAAAATAAGCAAAATATGCAACATATAACTTTTTACCAAGCGCATTAAAATTTAATTTGTATCGACCTGCATAGTTTAAAATTTCTGAAACTGTAAGTTTTGTTATTTCAAAATTTGTTTCGTAACTTTCACTTGCCCGACTTTGTCAATTAAAAATGGCGTCTATCTTTTTCTTTTTTAGGTTGTCGCGAATTTCAAGCTTAAAAGCTATTAAAATAGCTTACCCAAATCCGAGTGGCAACTACCACTTGACTTAGGGTTAGTAGTACTGTAAGGCTATTATTTTACTATTTTTTAAGCCTGAAATTAGCAACCGCCTCTAAAAGAATTGACCGCCATCTTTGATTGACTCGCGTTTTCCACGTAAAAGTAACGAAACAAAATTTGAAATAACGAAAGTTATTTGTTGTATATTTTGCTTTACTCCGATTTTTGCTGTGTAAATCATAGATGATAGTCCAAACTTACATAACTTACTGCTGCGATGGCCGAACGGATAGAAGTAATAAGTAGTTCTCAGACGGATAAAATTAAGATAAGACCAATATCTGTAAATAAATTATAATTTACTGATATCTATCTGTCTTAGTCTAATATATATATATATATATATATATATATATATATATATATATATATATATATATAGGTTGATCAGCTTACGTTGACAAGTCGAGGTTTCTGTGTTTGCGACCTCCTCAGAGCCATGAGGCTATTTGGTATGGTGCCCTATTGGAACGGATATACACCTTATTACCTTGTAAAAAGTCTAAATGTATCCACATATTTAATTGTATCTACATATATATATATATATATATATATATATATATATATATATATATATATATATATATATGTGTGTGTGTGTGTGTGTGTGTGTGTGTGTAGTCTCGGAAGTTTCCTAACCTTTAAAACTATATATAAAAAAAAAAATTTTTAAACATTTTAGTCCCAAGTCATTCGGTGGAAAATCACCTTTATAAGTCAATTTACTTTTAGCAGTTACTATATTAGTTTACTTCCAAGAATTTACGCTAGTCTTAACATTATTTAAGGGATCATCAGTTGTTTACCATTTTTTTATGCATACATATATAGACATCACAAGAAATACACAAGTATTAACATGCCATTCTGTATATATATATATATATATATATATATATATATATATATATATATATATATATATATATATATATATATATATATATGAACATTGAAAAAAGGAAAACCAAAAAATATTTATGTATTCATCAATGTTTCGTCTTTATGTCATTACTTCCTCAGGATGATTGTCTGAAGAAAAAAAAACACAAGTACCAAATGTTTGAAACAAAGGTGGTGGCAGGCGTTCGCTTAAAAAGAGGTAGCTTATGAAAAATTAAATTATGAAATACAAATAGATGGTGGCAGTGGGAAATTGAGTTGACAGTAGCGGCACTTTTTAAGCTTACTCCTGCCACCACCTGTTTCAAACAGTTGGTACTTGTGTGTTGTTTTCTTCAGACAATCACCCTGAGGAAGTCTTAAAATAAAGACGAAACGTTAACGAATACGTAAATAATATTTTTTCGTTTTTCTTTGTTCAAACGAAAACAATTATAGATGTATTTGCTTAATTCTCATTTTCCTTTTTACTTTTGCCTGTACATTTTGTCGGATTGTTTTCAGAACCTTAAGATGGAACAACTATAGGTGATCTTGGCAGCGATATTTGAATTCAAAATATCGAGAGGGTAACCATTATCGATGTGAACCTCTTTGATAAATTGAATCTCCGAATCAATCAGGGATTAAGACAAATAATTAAGGCACAATGAATCAAACATTTGATCAGATTTATGTTACTTTGTTTGGGACTAAAAGTCTCCCACTGATAGTATAAGCAAGTAAATGATTGTTTGCGGTAAACAGATGTAATAAACAACTAATTAGATGTATGCACTAGTATATCTAGAAAAGGAAGAGTGAAATTATGTTCCTTCTCACAGGTAAACTGTAAGGTTGGGTGTAATTAATTAAGTGCATTAAGAATTACTATGGAATCTGACTCATCGTCAATTTCTCAAAAAGATTCAGAACACGACCGGACATTACTGTTCCAGCTGATAAAACGAACACATTACTAAATGGATTATGCCACATATTAATATACAAAGAACTCAAGAAGTCATACAAAATAACCTCTATTTCAGCATAAAAAATGAAGCTAAAACACTCCTTAGATTTATGAACATTCACAACTACGCTGAAATTGTAACACCAAGCACTCCTAGATTCTCCCTTAAAAATCACAAAATTAATTCCCAGGATAATTCTTTCGTCCGATTAATTTGCTTCTCACAATCAGACTTAGGTATTATAAGTATATCGGATAGAATCATTTCAAGTATGAAGAATAAAATCCATTTCTCATTATAGCAATCCACATATACTGTAATACAATCGTTTTCAGATCTAAAATCTAAATCTAAATTAAGCTTCATAACTTTCAATATTAATAATTTACTAGCAGTATTTTTCCCCCATCCTACTAAATAAAGCAACTATACTAGCAGAAATACCTTAGATATAACCGACTCCAAAATTAAATTGATCCTATTCGCTAGGAGATCTATTTTATCATTCGACAATAAATTTTAGACAAGAACAGATACGCTGAATAATTACGATATTATTATGGGTTCATCGGACTCTGCCGAGATAACCGATCTCGTGGGCCTATTCTTACTAAAAGAATTACATTATAAACTCAAAACTCTCCATGGAGACCTTCTTTATAGAAATAATGCGCCTTTCGTTACAAATGCTCACCCACGGATATACAATAAGACCATTAAGGATCTCCATATTTTCTTTTAAATTGTTAGCCTTTCTATTACAGTCGACCCAGAGAAGAGAATTTCAAATTTCATTGATACTACACTAAACTTGAATACTGAGTCTTATGTTCCCTATCATAAACCTACTCTCACCCTATTTTATCTATATAAAAATCAAACCATTTAAAATCAATAATAAAATCAACTGTTCCGAGCTATCGACTAATAAGCTCACATTATTCTATAGTAGTTTATTAACAAACTCCCGATTTTCGGAAAGAATAGCTTACAAACAGAAAAATCTAACTGCTATTCGCAATGCAAATAATATCATACCACACAATATGACATTAAAGAACACGTAGACCGAAAAATAGAAATAGAAATGGTGCCAATAATGGTAATGGGAGCAACTACAATATAGTTAGCGCTACTAAGAAAAATGATAATATTTGACTATCAAATATCGGTAAGTATGACGGATAAGCAAATACTTTTTTTTAGCCTAAACCAAACTTCAAAGCAATTTAACCTCTGTTAACATATAAGACGAAAGAAAACCCTACGGTTCCATCCTCCTTACAGCAATAATGCCAAAACAAATATTCCAAAGTATTTTTTTAATAATAGGTTTGGTTTGGTAGTTTTGTTTTGCGGCATATCAACCCTTTTTGGGTTATTTAATGCCGAATCTGGTCTTGTTTTCTTCTCTTTTTTGTTTCTTTCCCCTTTTAATATCTTTTTCTATTTAACCCATAGTTGGGACCCTAACAGGTACTACCACTCCGGGTCAGGGTGGACCTGGGAGCAATGGTAATTAAGAGGAGGCTCCACATTCCCCAAAGTCCGTAAGCCGGATCTCACCATCGGATGTAGTTTAAGGTCATATCCAGGACCGGGAGTAGGGTAGGAAAAATAAAAATAAAAAAGGGGAGGGAGAAAGGGAGAGGGGCTGTTGTTTTTGTTTTTGGTTTTGTAGAACATAATTAAGTTTTACAAACAAAAAAAAAAAAAAAAAAAAAAAAAACGTCAATGTAGGTGAATTTCGTCTCAGGGAGCCACAGGGCAGCCTGATCTGGTATCACCAGTTTAATAATAGAAAATTTATTTAAACACCCACATAAATATAGTCTAAATAAGAACGCCACTAAACTTAAATTATTTAAATATTTTTCTGCTAAAACTTTTCTTAATTATATAATATAAAAACTTCGTATTTTTCGAACTTAGATCTCCTTTCGGTGTAAACACTTTGCGTGATCGTTTTCTTTAAATAACAATATCCGTTAAAATATTCTAGGTGTATTGATTATTTTAAAAAATAATATGATCTTTAATATGGTTATTATTAGTACTTAATTTCTAAATTTTATTATACCATAATTATTTACATATCATGATCACTAGCCCAACTCCTTAATTATAAGCAATTATTAACATATAAATATATAAATAATTCTCATTTGTTAATTTTCCATTTTCCGACATATTTTCGATGCGTGGCACCGTTTGAACACTGCCTTTCCCCTTTTTACTATCAGTTTCTCAGTGGTTGTTCCTAAATTTCGTTTTATTTTATTTAATTAATAAATTAATTAATTAATTAACATTTCAAATATCCTGGTTACAATTCCTCAAAACTTTACTAAAACTTGTATTTTTTCGTTTTGTTTGTCTTGTTCTGCTATTTATCTTAAATTCTTTAAATTCAATCATTTCTATGGCTCCCGTGCACCAACTTGTTTACATTGTAACCGTTCCTTAATAAACAGATAAACATTAATTAATAAATACTAATTGAATTTTTTTTTAATTCATTTTAATTTATTTTAGTTTAACTTCCTAGCAATAATTTCTACGAATCCCAATTAAATATATCGTAGGATTTATATAACCAATGTTTTTAGAATATTTTGCAATATTTCATTCTATTGTAATTATTACTGTTATTATTATTTAGACTCACTCGGCGTTCTCACCCAAGTCATCGTCAGTGATTGCTCACTCGGTGGTGTTCCCTGGAGTCTGAGTGACAACAAGCCTCTCTATATGTACAGTACTCTCCACCTCTTTTCGATAACCATTGCAAATGAGTTTGCGGTATCGCAGCAGCTAGGCGTAGAGAGTTCAAATTTGATATGTACTATGGTCACAACCTCCCATTTGTAAATGTAAATATTTCTGATTTGCATTGAATTCGATCCATAGTCATTATACGCCAATTAAGCAATATTCTCTGAATTTCAGTTTCTTCTTAAGAAATCTTAAACTTAAGCCTTGGTTGTGCAAATAATCTAGGACAAGGAAACCGAAATAACATCACTCTTTCTGCGTTCATTCTGGCATTGTTTCCAGTCGTCCTGGACTTCTTCTTGTCAATGATCTCAAGCAATGCCGGTTCGGAAGAAGTGCGATTAAGGATTGCACAACTATAGACTTCATGCGAAGGCAGCCTTACAGGGCGTATCCATTGTCTCTCAAGACTGACAGGAGGACGCATATATATATATATATATATATATATATATATATATATATATATATATATATATATATATATATATATAATCCAGGTAAAACATCCACAGGATAGTAATCAAAATAATTTTAACCGGGTTTATAAAAGTGGTCAATATCAAATAGAGCTTTTATATATGATTATTTTTATTTACACAGACATGTACAAATTCTGCGACACTGGCATGTCGAAATTATCGATCAACAGTTATTATAAACCGAGAATTCATCAGCCAGAGTTAGAATCCGATCTTAACCTTAGATCATATTTCCACATATGATCTAAGGTTAAGATCGGATTCTAACTCTGCCTGATGAGAGCTCAGTTTATAATGGCTGTTGATCAATAACATCGACATGTCAGTGTCGCAGATTTTGTACATGTCTGTGTAAATAAAAATAATCATATATATACATATATATATATATATATATATATATATATATATATATATATATATATATATATATATATATGCATACATATATGCATACAAACACACATAGTATTCGAAGCCGAAATAAGATACCCTCGGCAAAGCTTATACGAGGAATGGTGTACCTTCTCCTAGTGATGTTACTTAAAGTAACAGCATGTAGCTGGATACTCCAGCAGACCAGATGAATTCTTATCCTGGAATCCAGCAAAATTCAGAGAAGACCACAATAAAGATAAACTATAGCATAATTAAGTGGCCAATTGGAGAGAGGGAAATTCGTGTTCTTCACTGCTTTACAAACTCACCATTTGTTAGGTAGAGGAGAATCTTGATTGAACACTCGGTTACCTATGTATCTTATATAGAAATTAAGTGTTAGCCCCAGAAAGGGCCCCTTGATTTCTAAGAACTTACTTACTGAAGTAAGATTAAAACATATATATATATATATATATATATATATATATATATATATATATATATATATATATATCACTATAAAGCTCCTTTAAAAAAATAAAGTTGAGCAGTGTTTTGAGATATTAAAAATTAACTGTCACTTAGCTATAAGCAAGGTTCCGATAGCGTTTGTCGACCCTTCTAGACTGTCTGCTGTTTACTGCCCGCTGTATTTAGGCATAAATAGAACTTAATTTCTCCTGTATCACATGATAATTTATGATGGCCGTGGGGATAGAGTGAAAACGTGCAGAATCTTGGTTGACTCTGGAACCAGGTTCGCGATCTGTGATCGTCTGAAATTGTCACTTCCTACACTGATGAGAGCGTAAGCTGAAACGTATGCAGGTATAAATTATTTAATATTTATTTGTAAATATTATATATATATATATATATATATATATATATATATATATATATATATATATATATGTGTGTGTGTGTGTGTGTGTGTGTGTGTGTGTGTGTGTGTGTGGGTGGGTAGGTGCGTGTGTGGGGTGTGTATGTGTGCGTGTGGGGGGTGACTACGGTGTTATGTGGTGTGGTGTGGTGTGTGTGTGTGTGTGCAGTGTTGTGGGGGTCTGTAATGTCACTTGATGCGACTGTTGTTAGGGCGGCATTCTTCCTACATCGGACCCATTCTTGTTAGTGGGATACTTACCGAAGGAGGGACGTTCAGAAACTTAGACGAGAGAGGAAACTTATTAAATGTATAAACATCTCTTTTCTTACATCACCCCGGGCGACCCCCTATCTCCCGCGCCACCTTGAATAGTAAATATTCACCGTGTCGGTTATAATTATCCGGCCGGTCGACTCGGCTGTGTAGCATAATGATAAAACATCACTAGCTAGCATTTCAGAATGTACAAATAAGTACTTAAAGCATCTCAAAATAAAACGAAAACGGCGGTGGGGGGTAGGCACACGGAATTCCGAAAATCAGTCTGACTTAGTTGAAACCAGTCGACGTGTTGAGTATTAGTCATATATATATATATATATATTTATATATCTAAATCTAAATGCGAAATATTTTTCCATTTATCCTAACAATGTTTATATCAAAACACGTCACACTTATTTAATTCAATTATACTTTTGAGCATATTCAAATACGTTATATATAGCCAACAGAACACTGTGTAAACACATTCATCCCGATGCTTCATTTGAATAATATTTTTATAAACATCTTCTAATAAATTAATATTCTGCACAATTCATTTTTATTTTCGTTAGAAAGTTTCCTTATATATATTCAAAAGTTTTGTTCATATTAATGTTATTGTTAATAGTAGTAATAATATTAATTCCAACGATTTTATGAAAAACATTTCACATTCTAAATTATTATTTTGAAATTTGAATGATAACTTCCGGTCATGCGTATGTTTACACAAACCAACACCTTAGATTACCTGGAATAATTTATTTTTAAATATAAACTCTGCATTGAACGCAATAACCAAAAATGTTTTTATTTAGATATATACTTTATATTTGAAACTAAAGTTTTTGTTGTTTTTAACGACGACGACGACGACTACGACAACGGTGCCTATTGAATATGATTATAATAAAGAAAAAAGTCCCCCACCTTCTGAGCTATTTAAATTAAAAAATAGATTCATATTTTTTTAAAACTTAATTAAGTTTTTTTTCTGTCTTCTAAATGAATAAATGCGAAAAAAAAATTTTCTCCATTTATCCAAACTATATTTATATCAAAACACCAATTAATTGGGGCGAGGGGTGTAGTTAAAACAATGTGTTTACTCGAAGACTTCCATAATTTTAACGACATACATTGGTAAATTTGTAAATTAACACCCTCAGCTAAATTATTCCCCCTCACCTTTAAAAAGTATGATTCTACTTTTTAGGGTAATTTTAACTCATTAGAACAGTTTGGGCAATATCGTAAAACCACACGTAATCGCCTAAAACAGTGGACCTCTGCCCCCATCCTCCCGCCAAAAAAAATAATAATAATAACCCACAGAATGTATCTCCAATAGCAACAAAAAAAATAGTTAACTGCCATAAAACTTTAGAATAGCCCGGATATAGAGGTTCATTTTGCGTTATATTCATTATTGGTCCCCCGATTTATAAAATCGCGGTACCTATGTTTTGAGGCATTTCCGTCCGTCCGTCTGAAAAAAAAGGCCCCGAAAACTTTTCATCCATCCATTCAATTTCTCTGAAACTTGGCCAAAATGTGGAGACAATTGTTCCTAATAGAAAATAAGTATCGCTAACCTTGGAAAAAATCTGGTTCGCGCCCCCAGGGGGTCAAAAGCTCCCAAAATTGCAAAAAATGACCCTTTTCTCCCATAACGTTTGATCCATCCATTCAATCTTTTTGAAACTTGGCCAAAATGTAGAGGCAATTTTTCTGGATATAAAATGAGCATCCTTGACCTCAGAAAAATTCTGGTTCGCGCCCCCAGGGGGTCAAAGGGGGGGGGAGGTCAAAAATGCCCCAAATTGCCCAACTTTATTGCATTTTACACTCGCCACATCGAGTCACATAAAGAGGGGGACCACGCATGCGCGGCTTGTTCATTATACGTTTTATTTTACTGATGCCTCATTCTAAATTGTAAAATAATTTCGTTGTTTTTTATTGCCGCTAGGATTTCCAGGCTATCCACACGTAATCGCCTAAAACAGTAGAATCTCATTTTTTTTGGGGGGGGGGGGGTGCTGAGGGTGTTAATCTACAATAATACTAAAACTTTTAATATGTTTTATTTATACATCAAAAATAAGAGATTTAATTATTTAGATAATATTTAAGAAGCTATTTATTTAATTTTGACGGGAAAAGTAAACACAACTAAACTCAATTGCTGAAAATTAAAATAAGAAAGGTACATACAGTTAAAAATATAAAATTTAAAAAATAAAATATTGCAGATTAACACACTCCTCTACCCCCCCCCCCCCCCCCGCCAAAAAATATATGTTGCTTTTTTAGGCGATTACGTGTGAACACCGTGGAAAACGGAAAGAAGGAAAACATATATTAGAATTTAGAATGATGTATCAGTTTCATATATATTTAACATAAATTGTCCGTTATTCTGTGCATGTTTTTTTTTGGGGGGGGTCCACTCTTTTAGGCAATTAACTGTGGTTTTACATTCTTGCCAGTCGGACTAAGGGTTAGTGTTAGAATAAATTAATTGTTGCCCGGAGGGCAGGTAGGTTTTGCTAGTATATATATATATATATATATATATATATATATATATATATATATATATATATATATATATATATATATATATATATATACTTGAGCCCCCCCTGCCCCCCGGTGCCGCCATCCATGATATATATATATATATATATATATATATATATATATATATATATATATATATATACTATGTACTTTTTCACTATGCTCATAAGACCATATTACTTCCTTTGTTTTTACTGCCCCCTCCTGTTTCGCCCCTAATATATTCAGAAGAAGCTGACATGTTGGAAAACTCTCTGTATTAGTGTCTTATACATATGGTTTGTAATTTCATTAAAATCGTATATACGTATTTGAAGTTTTAAAAGGGTTTTGTCCCCATCGGTCACTCAGAGGTTAGGGGCACATAGATATTCAGCACATAGAGGATAATGCAGGGAAAACAATAGAAATATTAAGGAAAATCATTGACTGCGGAAACCAATCCACATAGCTATTTAATGATTACGTGTAAATTGAAATTGAATGGTACTAAGTAAACACAACTAGAATTATAGATACAGCATACTAAGACTAAACTGAAACTGCCTCTGTATTGATTTCCTCCTCTCCAGGAGTTAGGCACAAGGCCAGTTTTTATCTTACTCCCACAAGTAAGATGTGACCTAAGGTCGGGTCGGGAAAGTGGGTTTTAAAAATTGCCTGGGCAGCCCCGTCGGCATTCCCCGGTAGGGGCGCCTCAGACAGTAAGCAATAAACTTACTCCTCCCCAAAGAGGGGAGGCGAAGCCTGGGAGGGTTGGCCTCCTAGAATTACACAGGACAGACCCATAAACCGGCGTAAATCAAGCCCCGAAGGCCAAGACAATACCAGTCTATGGGGTGCAGTATCCATCGGAACAGATACTACACTTTGAAAAATTTATTTGCAGAAAATATAAAAGATTTACATTCAAAACAAATTAGGCACAAGGCCATCAAAAGTGTGTGGATGTGTCGTTGGTCATCCTTTGTCTAAGGTAATAAAAATGTGTATCCTACTCTTAACTAGAATCATCTCAGTCACCACAATAGCACATTTGCTCTAGGGCCCGTCCTAATTAGGCTATTATAAAATAAGTTGGCAATCTTAAAATTTTCCTTATAAATAAATAAATAAATATGGTTATATTTACAGAAATTCATTGGAGTATAATGGGGTAGGGGAGAAAAGCGAAACCCAGTTAGTAAGACCCTCCTAACCCTTTCTAAATATTAGACTGCCCACTGTTTTCCGGTTTGTTTCGCACCCAAAAACAAGCAGGTTCGTCTCTAAATGGGAGTGGGATCTAAGTGGGAGAAAAAGAAAGTGGGGGATAGAGTTTGAAGAGTGGATGGTGTCCTTCCAAGATAAGTGCAAGTTGCACTTTGATCTTAGCCAAAAGGCCAAGAAAACTGCCTCTGTAGATCTAGAAAAACATTACTCTCAGCTTTTTGACCAAGATCAAAATGTAGTATCTATCACGATGGATGCTACACTCCATAGACCGGTACTGCCTTTGCCTTCAGTCCTTGAATTCCGTCTTTCTTTGATATTGTTTTGCAATTCTAGGAGGTTGCCTTTTCACCCTTTGAGAAGGGGTTAGTTTATTACTAATACCGGGGAATGCTAACGGGGCTGCCCAGTCATTTTTTGTAAGCCAGAGAGATCTTCCACTAAGGCGCTGGCTTTTCAATCCCACTTTCCCGACCTTGTGTCACATCTTACCGCTGTGGGAGGTAGATAAATAAATATGCTTCTCCCCGCCAAAAAAAAATCGCAGAGGCACAAACATCGGTTGATACCACAGAAAATAGCCGTAGAGGGTCCAGTTGGATGAGAAGTTCCAAGAGGTATGGCACCTCAAGCGTACTGGAATCCTGAGTGTGAGAACGCAAACTGATTTGCAATAGTGATTGAAAGAAGTGCAGAATACTGGAAATCTGGGGATAATTGTTGGCATTCAGACTCCAAGAAACAGCACCTCTTTTACTAGTGAGCGATCACTGATGATAAAATGGTCTGAGAATTCCTAGTGAGTCAGAAATAATAATAAAAATCTCATAAACTGATACCACCCAAAGAAGAATATGGTGGTGTCAACCTCTGCTGGCACCACACAAAATGGTTGTAAGGCGTCAAAGAGGATGGAAGGACTGAGAAGGGAGAGCACAAACCAGACCTCCAGTAGAACGGGTGCAGAAAGTACTGAGACCTTGGGGTGGCTTATTACCATCAAAATTCCAGAGAGGGCCAATGGTCGTTACCAGTGAGAAATAGGTGGTAAACGGCTGTTGTGATAACGCAAAATCATTTGCAGCAGTTATTGAAAGAAATCTGGAGAGATTTGTTGTCACTCAGATTCCAGGGAACGCAACGTTTTATTGTGTGAAAACTTTTAGTGAATCATCATCATCATCATCATCATCATCATCATCATCATCATCATCATCATCATCATCATCATAATTAGTGGGCGATCACTGACGATGACCAGTGTGATAACTCCTAGTGAGTAAATAATAATAATAAAAGAATAAACCACCTGATGTACATGGATGACCTTAAACTGTTTGCAAAAAACAAAAAAGAACTGGAAAAACTGATAAATACAACCAGGATATTCAGCCAGGATATCCAAATGGAGTTTGGAATAGAAAAATGTGCACTGCTAGAGATCAAAAGAGGAAAACTGGAGACGACAGAGGGTATAGAACTCCCCAACCAAGAGGAGATAAGGGCGCTAGGAGAACAAGATAGTTATAAATACCTGGGAGTTCTGGAAGCAGACACAATCAAATATACAGAAATGAAAGAGAAGATTGGAAAAGAATATCTACGAAGAACAAGGAAACTCTTAGAAACTAAACTATATAGCAGAAACCTAGTAAAAAGGATAAACACATGGGCTGTATCACTAATAAGATACTCTGGACCATTCATAGGCAGGACCAAAGAAGGACTAGAAAACTAATGACTATGCACAATGCATTGCACCCAAAAGACGATACGGAGAGACTCTAAATGAAAAGAAATGAAGGAGGTAGAGGACTGGTAAGTATAGAAGACTGTGTGGAAGACACCAAAAAAGAGCTGGAGAAATATGTAACCCAGAACACGGAAAGACTGATCACCACAGCAAGAGACACCAGCCCAACAAACAACTCCGGAAACACTGAACCCAGAAACAAAAAGACAAGAAAGGAAAAGTGGGAAGAAAAACAACTACATGGACGCTTTATAAGACTCACAAGCGATGAAGCCAATGAAAACAGCAGGGCATGGCTAAGAAAAGGACACTTGAACAGAGAAACGGAATCTCTGCTGACGGCCGCACAGAACAATGCGATTAGGACAAACTTTATTAAAGCAAAGATAGATAAAACCCAGGAAAACAGCAAATGCCGATTGTGTGGACAAAGAGACGAAACGATAAATCATATAATAAGTGAATGCAGCAAGCTAGCACAAAGGGAATGCAAGAACAGACATGGCAGCGTGGGGAAAGAAGTACACCGGGAAATGTGCAAACAACTGAATTTAGAATATGCAAAAAAACGCTACAAACACAAACCAGAAACTGTACTAGAAAACGAAAAACACAAAATCATATGGGATATGAATGTACAAACAGACAAACCCATAACAGCAAGGAGACCGGATATGATAATAATCAACAAGAAAGAAAAATCCTGCAAAATCGTAGACTTTGCCGTTCCAGCAGACCACAGAGTGAAGATCAAAGAGACGGAAAAAAGAAGCAAATATACTGAACTTGCCAGAGAATTGAAAGGAATATGGAACATGAAGAAAGTCAGTATAACACCAATAATCATAGGAGCACTAGGAACAGTCCCCAAAAACATGGAGAAAAGACTAGGAGAAATAGGAATCAAAGGGATAACTGAGACCATACAAAGGACAGTAATGATCAAAACAGCTACAATCCTGAGAAATGTCATTGAATGCGGAAACCAACCCACATAAGCAACGAATGGAGAACAAACACATGGAAGCACAAGACAACAGAACCGGGGAAAATACAACCGCACGAGAGAGGCGCAAGCATAGGCTGACGCCACGAAGATTATGGACAGAGGGTCGAGGAGGGAAAGCGCAAACCAGACCTCAACTGGAAGAGCGCGGACAGCTCTGGGACCTTGGGGAGGCTTGTTGCCACTCGGGCCCCAGAGGGGACCAATGGCCCTTATCAGCGGGAAATCGGTGGTAGGTGGCTGTTGCGATACTGCAAGGTCATCAGCGGTGATGAACGAAAAGAGGTGGAGCATACTGAAAGTCTGAGGAGACTTGTTGTCACTCAGACTTCAGGGAATACCACAGGTTGTTGGCAGTGGGCGATCACTGACGATGACCAGTGTGATAACTCCTAGTGAGTAAATAATAATAATAATAATAAAGATGGCTTATTTGTATATAGTACTTTCTACTTTTCCTACCACTTCTTCTTCCCATCCTCCTGTTCCTCCTCCTTCTTCCCCTATTCCATCTACTACTACTACTACTACTACTACTACTACTACTACTACTATGCAATAAGAAAATGATAGAAAAAGACTGGTTATGTGTTCGTTCCTTGTGGAAGTCCCCATTTACTTGCCTCCCCATGAGGGTAGAGTTATACACAAAGTCGGTTTTTAATGTGAGGACAATCCAGCTACCCAAAAAAGGGCACTTTGAATTGAGATGAAAATTAAAATTGCCTCAGTTTAGAAGGATTTCTCCTTCACTGACCGAGGACAGAAAGATGAAGTATAGTATCAGAAAACTTTGCAATTATTTATTTGCAAAAAATAAAAAATTCACATTTTCAACAAATTAGGCATAAGGCCAGATACTACACTTTGCTCTTAGCCAAAAGGCCAAGGAATTCCCCAAAACTTTCATGGTGAAGTGAAAAATGATTTTTCTTAAAAATGACCCTGTATCGTCAACAAAACAACGAAGCCCTTCAAAAAGTGGGATGGGGGGGGGGGGGCACACACACACAAAGAAAGGATAATAATCTTATCTGATGACTTTCTATATAAATAAAGTGACACATCTCCACATTAAAACAGTTTTAGAAACAGGTAATTACACCCTCGAAAAAAGGCTGCTAAGTAAGCGCGAGTGACAACAAGTTTACTACAACGCTCGTATTAATGCCGTCAGCCACATTCTGCAGGCATGAACGTAAAACTGATGACAAAAACAACAACAACAACAACAACAACAATAATAATAATAATAATAATAATAATAATAATAATAATAATAATAATAATAAACACCCCGCAAAAAACGTTTCAATCATCTCAATTGTATGCACACACACACCCGAAGGCGTGAAGTGCTGCTGCGTTGAACGAGACGTATTATCTTAATACCATTAATATTTATTAATACTTTCTCTCCCACTCCACTTTGTGAACACGATTATTATTATTATTATTATTATTATTATTATTATTATTATTGTTGTTGTTGTTGTTGTTGTTGTTGTTGTTGTTATTATTATTATTATTATTATTATTATTATTATTATTATTATTATTTACTCACTAGGAGTTATCACACTGGTCATCGTCAGTGATCGCCCACTGCCAACAACCTGTGGTATTCCCTGGAGTCTGAGTGACAACAAGTCTCCTCAGACTTCAAGTATGCTCCACCTCTTTTCGTTCATCACCGCTGATGACCTTGCGGTATCGCAACAGCCACCTACCACCGATTTCCCGCTGATAAGGGCCATTGGTCCCCTCTGGGGCCCGAGTGGCAACAAGCCTCCCCAAGGTCCCAGAGCTGTCCGCGCTCTTCCAGTGGAGGTCTGGTTTGCGCTTTCCCTACTCGACCCTCTGTCCATAATTTTCGTGCGCCTCTCTCGTGCGGTTGTATTTTCCCCGGTTCTGTTGTCTTGTGCTTCCATGTGTTTGTTCTCCATTCGTTGCTTATGTGGGTTGGTTTCCGCATTCAATGACATTTCTCAGGATTGTAGCTGTTTTGATCATTACTGTCCTTTGTATGGTCTCAGTTATCCCTTTGATTCCTATTTTTCCTTGTCTTTTCTCCATGTTTTTGGGGACTTATTATTATTATTATTATTATTATTATTATTATTATTATTTGTACTCACTAGGAGTTCTCACACAGGTCATCAATGATTGCTCACCGACAACCGGTGGTATTCCCTGGAGTCTGAGTGACAACAAGCCTCCCCAGATTTCCAGTATTCTCCACCTCTCTTCGATAGCCACCGCAAATAAACTTACAGTATTGCAACAGCCGTTTACCATTGATTTCTCGCTGGTAAGGACCATTGGTATTCTCTAGGATTTGGGTGGCAATAAGCCTCCCCAAGGTCCCAGCACCCTCTGCACTTCCAGTGGAGGTCTGATTTGTGCTGTCCCTCCTCGGTCTTCTCATCCTCCTTGACCCTATGCAAATATCTTGTGTGGTGTCAGCTTAGGCTGATACCATTTTTTTCGGGGGGGGGGAGGGATGATGGAGTTTCTTGCTATTTCTGTTCATTGTTTTTTTTTGTGTTGTGTCAGTTGAGGCCGGTGTAATTTATTGGGGGGGAGGGGAGCTTATTATTATTATTATTATTATTATTATTATTATTATTATTATTATCACACAGGTCAAGGTTATCATCAGTGATTGTTCCCCGGTGGTGTGCCCTGGCGTCTGAGTGACAACAAGTCTCCTCAGATTTCCAGTACTCACCACCTCTTTCGATAATCATTGCAAATGATTTTGCGTTATCGCTACAGCCGCTTACAATGGATTTCTTGCTGGCAACAACCATTGGTCTTCTCTGGGAGTTGGGTGGCAATAAGCGTCCCAAAAGTCCCAGTACTCTCCACACTTTTCCATTGGAGGTCTAGTTAGTGCTCTCTCTCCTCG
>OY744515.1:62414728-62507228 GCA_963556195.1 Sepiola atlantica
CACTGTTAAACGGCTGGTGCGAGAACATCAAGTAAGTGGCAATGATGATAGAAGCGGGAAGTACTGGAAATCTTATGTCACTCCAGAGAAAAACCACCTGTTTTTATCAGCGAGAGATCATTAATAACGACTTGTGTGAAAACTCCATGTGAGTAAAAGAGAGAAAGAGAGAGAGAGGGGGGGGAGAGAAAGAGAGAGGGGGGAGAGAGAAAGAGAGAGTTCTGAAATATTGAGAAGACGTTTGATCAATCGAATTCCAAGGAAAGCCACCCGTACTTGTTTTAAATCACTTGTATACGACATAATCACCGGTTATCATTAGATCACCGAAGTTAAGCAACGTTGATGCTGGTCAGTACCAGATGGGTGACCATTTGGGAATACCAGGCGCTGCATGTGGCGAATCTCTATGGAGAGAGTATGCTATCGTTGTTGTTGTTGCTTATTATTTTTTTCACGGCTCGTCTGAGAGCTACAGAAACGAACGAAGAGTTATGGAATATCTAGGAAGAGTTGTTGTCACTCAGATCCCAGAAACTAGTATACGTAGTACATGGCGACAAGAGTTCCGTGGACTTTTGGCTAAGAGATTGGCCTGCTTGTTTTCGGCTCTAAACAAACCGGAAACTCGTGGACGGTCTATTCTTTAGGAAGAGTTGGAAGGATCTTACTAACCAGTGTTTTGTTTTTGTTGTCCCACTCCCGACTGCCAATGAATTTGTAAAAACTTGTATCTATGAAGAATAACATTTTAAAATTTCAAACACTTTGAGGATATTTTAAAGTAGAGTTGCCCCTGAAGTAAATGTGGTATTCTGGTGAGTGCAATGATTCTAACCAAGAGTAATAGTCAAATATGTTTTAGAAAACATAGGGGGTAACAATGACCCCTATATACCTCCAAATTTTTTCATGGCCTTGTGACTAATCTTTTATATTGTATTTTAATTTTATTATATGAAGAATAAATAATGCAAGATGCAGGGGAAATTTGTCTAGACTGAGGTAATTTTTATTTTTATTCCAATCCAGAATGCCTTTTTTCGGGGGTGGGGGGAAGGAAGCTAGATTCCCCTCCTCCCCCCACACACTAAAAAAACGGTCTTGTGTCTTACACTGCGCTCGTAAGGAGAAGCAAGTTAACATGGTGAACAATGGTGCATCATTGCCATCTCTTTGAGATGTAAGGAAAGTAGAAAAACTTTCCAAAGTTTGGTAAAGAAGTACTTGAATGTAAACATAAGAAGATGCAGTCAACAGAAATGAAGAAAAAAGTAGGTATGATGGATAAAAAAGGATGCGAGCCATAATGTCGCCAATGAAGAGAGATGCTGCAAAGTTCCGTCTGTAAGAAGAAAGAATTTAACAAGAAAACAAAAACCGCTGAATTTGACTTCAATTAAATGTTATCATCGTCAAACGAATCTATCATATAAGTAGTTGAACGAACGCTTATTATGTATACATTTTTGTGTCAGTATTAGCATGACAATTCATTTCGAGAATTAAACACAAACGTTTCCGGATAGTTTGCTTGCCATTATATATATATATATATATATATATATATATATATATATATATATATATATATAATTTAATAAATGTCCCGAATCTGTTTGAAAACATCGTTATTTATATAATTGTTTCTGCCAATTTTCAAAAGATATTCAGAACATTTATTAAATTATTATATTTTCAACTCTAGTAATAAATACACTATTTTAGTGATTAACCTAACTTTTGTGTGAATTAATATATATATATATATTACATTGACAAGTTGAGGAGGTTTCTATCTGTACGACCTCCTCAGAGCCATGTTATTATTCAACCAGTGCCATAACCTCTAGAGAGGTCCCACAGACCAAATCCTTGATTTCTCGGTGTAAGCAAAACAACCCACAAATACATAGCACCTCTATCAATAACTATGCTGGTATCGAGCACTATATTAGATATATACCAATCTTATTGCCTAGTAATAACTCTAAACTTTAAAATCCGACGTTCGAATCTTGGACTATGTAGGCTCGCTGCGTCTAGCCATACTGATGAATCTTGCAAATAACGAAACCGCTCTCTGTGGTAGCCTAAAATTTATATTTGTACTTTTCAGGGCCAATCAATGATTGAACAATCATTGAAGTAATAGAAGATCTCTGAGAAGGTCGCACAAACAGAAACCGTAACTGGGCGACCTACTAATATATACCAACTCAACTTATGGCTATTTTATTATCGAACGAACATATACCAAACGTATTACCTAGTAATATGTTGATTTATGTATATATTTATTTATTTTTCTTATATTTTTGTTTTTGCTGGGTATAAGGCATCCTACCGGATGCCAGACATTCACCGGCTATTTCAGACACTCCAGCCGAGTGATCTTTTTGAGATTCTAACCGTCTCTTTAAGTGCAATTGTCTGTATCTCTCTTGTACTCGGTTCACCGGGTATATTCGCCAGATAGTTCTTTAAATTCGTTTTCATTAGTCCTGTTGCTCCTATAATTACTGGGATGATGGAGATCTTCCTAAGATTACAGTTTCTTTTCATGTCGTACATATGTGTGTGTGTGTGTGTGTGTGTGTGTGTGTGTGTGTGTGTGTGTGTGTGTGTGTGTGTGTGTGTTGAGAATAAAACTACATTTCTAAAATAAATATTTCCATAATTTTTGCCCCGACGAACCAAAATCTGGCGATTTTTTTACAATAGCAAACAGAAAAAAAGGGTGAAAAAACAAAACAAATGATTTCAATTAAAATTACTTTCCTACCTTCCTATTTTTTGTTTTGAATTATTAAAAAAAAAATTAGTTCAGTCAAAAAGTACGGTCAAATATGTTACGTTAAAACGAAACAAATGGCTGACAAAAGCATCGATGTGAAGTCTCGATCGATAATCAACCAAAAATTAAAAATTAAACAAAAATACAGGTTATAGAAATATATAGATCGGTTGGAAATTAAATTTTCGCCCGATTAGTGACAATTATTAGCTGTATTTTGTTTACTTTTCGCTTTTGGGGGGATCATCGATACTTTACACCGGTGCCATGTTAAATTCGGCAGGTTTACAAGACTCAGAAGACAGCGATGAAAATAATGTTAATATAAGCGCTTTAAATACTTTAAAACAAAAAAAAAGTAAGCAGGGAGGTAGAAAAGTAAGTTTTTTGCCTTTGGTAACATTTATTTGTTGTTTATTTGTTTTTTGTTTTTTTTGCACCTTTTTTTCTGTTAACTGTTGCAAAACATCGTCCAAAATCTATCAGAGTGCGTGATGAATCTCAGGAATACCGTCTCAGACACTGTAATCAGCTACGCCGGGTTCAAATCCTATCGGATCGGGTTTATCGGATCTAGTGTGTTTATTTACAGGCCCTCTCCCTATCTACGTGTAAAAACACCAGCTTGTGCTCGACAGATCTGATTGTGTAACGGTGGTGGAAACTCCCAAACGTGTTGATATGCCGTAAAACAGAATAAAAACAAACCAATCAAAAGCTATTATTTAAAATTTGTGACAACCTTTAGAAAAAGAGATACTTATCATCATGATGATATATGATGACATTATTATTATTATTATTATTATTATTATTATTATTATTATTATTATTATTATTATTATTATTTAATTATTATTATATTATTACTATTATCATTATCATTATTATTATTATTATTATTATTATTATTATTACCATTATCATTATCATTATTATTATCATTATCATTATTATTATAATTATTATTATTATCATTATTATTATTTCTTATTATTATATTATTATTTCTTCTTCTTCTTCTTATTATTATTATTGTATTATTATTATTATTATTATTATTATTATTATTATTATTATTATTATTATTAATAATAATAATAATAATAATAATAATAATAATAATAATAATAATAATAATAATAATAATAATAATAATAATAATAATAATAATTGCAGATGATTTTGCGTTATAACAAGAGCCGCTTGCCATTGATTTCTCTTCTCTAGGATTTGGGTTGCAATAAGACCCCCCCTCCCCAGCTCCTAGTACTCTTTACACTCCTCCAGTGAAGTCGGGTTAGTACTCTCCCCCCCCCCCCGTCAGTCTTTCCATCCTCTTTAGCCCTTCACTACCATTTTGTGTGGGTCCAGCCGAAGCTGTTGGCATCACATTGTTTGTTTTTTTTTGTTTTTTGTTTTTTTTTTGGGGGGGGGGGGAAGAGTTTATGAAATATCTTGCAGTTTCAGTTCCCTTGGATCCATGTGGTAGTGTTTTTTTATGTTTTCGTTGTATTACTATTGCAACTTCTATGTGGCTAATTATTATTTGTATTATTATTAGTAGTAGTATTATTAGTATTATTATTATTATTAGTAGTAGTAGTAGTATTTCTCACACGAGTCATTACAAGTCATATGTCACTGTCAAAAACAGGTGCTGTTCCCTGGAGTCTGAGTGACAACAAGTCTCTGCTTTTTTTATCACCATTGCTAATCACGTTGCGTTCTTGCAACAGCCGTTTACCATAAAATTGCCGCTGATAATGGTCGTTGGCTTTTTCAGGAATTTGAGTGACAATAAGCCTCGTCAGAATTCCAGTACTCGCCGTGCCCTTCCAGTGAAGGTATGGATGGTGCTACCCCTCGTCGGTTTTACCATCCTCCCTGACCCTGCACAGCCATTTTATGTGCTACCAAACGATGCCGTTGTCTTTGTCGGCTCGGCAAGGGGGGGGGGGTCCGATTATTCTACTTGTTAAATAAATGTTAGTTTTATTTGTTGTTGTTTCTTTTCTTCGCACTGAGAAATATGTTCTTTTTCAAATGATTATTGTCATTATTATTGCCCCACGCATCGTTGATGTTGCATAAGTTCACTTAACTGTGACCAGGATCATTTAAAAACTCCATCTACCTCTTCACCACCCTCAATCGGAAAGTACAACAAGAGTCAAAGATAATCAATATCAGCAACAAATGTTGTTCTTGTTGTTGTTGTTGTTCTTCTTCTTCTTCTTCTTCTTCTTCTTCTTCTTATTATTATTATTATTATTATTATTATTATTATTATTATTATTATTATTATTATTATTATTATTATTATTATTGTTGTTGTTCTTATAATAATAATAATAATAATAATAATAATAATAATAATAATAATAATAATAATAATAATAATAATAATAATAATAATAATAATAATAATAATAATCTGGGAAAATTATGGACAGAGAGTCGAGGAGGGAAAGCGCAAACCAGACCTCCACTAGAAGAGCGCGGACAGCTCTGGGACCTTGGGGAGGCTTGTTGCCACTCGGGCCCCAGAGGGGACCAATGGCCCTTATCAGCGGGAAATCGGTGGTGGGTGGCTGTTGCGATACCGCAAGGTCATCAGCGGTGATGAACGAAAAGAGGTGGAGCATACTGGAAGTCTGAGGAGACTTGTTGTCACTCAGACTCCAGGGAATACCACAGGTTGTTGACAGTGGGCGATCACTGACGATGACCAGTGTGATAACTCCTAGTGAGTAAATAATAATAATAAGTGGTTGTTGTTGACAAATGAAAATAGCATCCGAAAGTAATTTTAGCGGGCACTAAACCAGTTAATACAAGTAAATTAAACACTGTATAACTAATACAAGTCTCTCTTCTTCATGACTATCTCTCTCTTATCTCTCTCTCTCTCTCTCTCTTTCTCTCTCTCTCTCTCTCTCTATATATATATATATATATATATATATATATACTGTATATCTTTATCTCTACCCTTAACTTTATCTCGCTCTCTTTCACTATGTTACCCTATATCTCGTTCTCTCTCTCTCTCATATATATATATATATATATATATATATATATATATATATATATATATATATATATATATATATATTTATATGTATATATATATATATGTGTGTGTGTGTGTGTGTGTGTGTGTGTGTGTGTGTGTGTGTGTATGTATGTATGTATGTATGTACCCACGTGTGTGAATTGCCAATAGTAACCGACAATAAACCTCAAAATCAAGGACGTAAAGACACGTGTAAAAGTTTTGGTCGAAACTAAAAAAGTAGAAGTTTTTTGTTTGTTTGTTTTTATTTTCTCACTTATGTTGACTAAGGAAGAGGGGCACGAAGAATTAAGTGTCTTCTGAATCAGTTTCGTCAGCACTAAAAGACCATGCCAGGAGGACAAACGCCACCGACCATGAAACGAAGACGGGGTGTAGAAAGAAAAGAAAGGAAGGAAGAGCTAGAGAGAGAGAGAGAGAGACAGACAGACAGATAGACAGACAGACAGAGAATACCAGAAAAACATGGGAAACAACTTCTAAATTTGGAAAATAATCGAAATCTAATTTTTTTAAATCCTAAAATCAAAACACTAATAAAGTGGAAAAGAACGAAAAAAAAAGATTAATTATCTTTTCTAGAAGAAAGAAAATGCATATCCCACGTAAATAAAAAAGATAGCCCCCCCCCCCACCCACTTCCTCCGTTAAGATGGATGATTCCATTCACACGGAAAGGGGTGAAAGGAAGGCGGAGTCGAAAACGGTGCATATAATATCTAGCTACAGCTAGAGCAGAAGAGTTTGAAAAAGTTTTACTTACTTGTTGATGGTGATCTATCGTCATGTCTTTGGGGGCAGTTTGAACCATGTCCTCATCCTCATCCTCCTCCCCGTCCCCATTCTCAGCCACAACACCGGCGCCCCCGCCGGACCCTTGAATCACTTCCTGTTGGTTTGCGTTGGTATTCTGCGTGGCCCCGCCGACTGCCGGGTCCCCCAGTAAGTAAAGGACCCTTAGTTCATATTCGGTAAGATAAGAGCGGATCTGTGTTGAATCCTCATCTCCTAGTAAACCCACGTTCCGAACCTCCGTGGCCCTTTTCTTTGTCCGGGTCTTCATATCTTCCCATTTTTTTTTTACCTCCTCCACCGACCGGCCGACGGGGGAGACCGTGTTGACCAACTCTGCAATCTCTTGCCAAGCCTTCATTTTCTTGGCATTGGTCACGCTGTCCGTGAACTTGGCATTCACGGTGGTCATTCGCTTTCCAATGCCTTCCATGATGGCCGAAACCTCGCAGGCGGCAAAATTGCTCTTTCGTTTCTTCTTTTTTCGGCGTTGGACCTCCATGTCCTTTGATGGGGTCTCAGACGGCGCCACTTTGCTGCCGGTGTCCGAAAACCGTCTTTTCTTAAGTGCTAGCCGGGCACGCTTCGGTCGTAGTTCGACCAAGACGTGACCTTTTCCGCTGTGGTCAATTGTTGAGAATTGGTTGGAATCAAAATGGGTTGTGTGCGTCGTCCCTTGATAGTCCACTGTTAGTCCACAGGTTCAACAAGTTTGGCCCATTGGGTTGCCGTACAGTGTTCTTCTTTCTATAAATAGACCTTCCATTGTAAAAAAAAAATAAACATCGAAAAGCGATGTGCTTAGAAGAAAATCAAGTTGGCTCTTTGTCTGTCGGAGTAAACACGTGTTTTAAAAATATTCTAAGAAAAAAGAGAAAAACATTAAAGCTCACTTAGCCGGAATGAGGCCCGTAAACGACCCGTATGTACTGGTTAAGACTTAGTTTTGTTGGGAGAAAAGGGAAGAGGGGTAAGTTGAGAGGTCAGTAAGTGGATAGATTTCTTACTTATAGGTGTTTTTCTCTTTCTTTTTCTTTCTTTTTTTATAATCGCAAAGTTGTTGTTGTTGTTGTTGTTATTATTATTATTATTATTATTATTATTATTATTATTATTATTATAATTATTATTATTGATCTGCGAGTTAAAATAATAATAATCTATTATTATTATTATTAATAATAAATTTAGAAATACAAATAACACAATGAGGGTAGTTGAGTTTTGCCAAAAAAATCATCCAAAAGTTTAAATATAGTTCTGCATTTTGTTAGTTTGTAGTAGAAGAAGAAGAAGAAGAAGAAGAAGAAGAAGAAGAAGAAGAAGAAGAAGAAGAAGAAGAAGAAGAAGAAGAAGAAGAAGAAGAAAGGCAAACAATCAAAGTATTGAAAGTTTTCCGATAATAACTTAATTCGTAAGTTAGGGAAACGTGGTCGGGTGGGGACGGAGGTGTCGGACGGAGAAGTGACCTGAATGGACAGTGAGCCGGGCGAGAGGTGGATTGCGGACGGACAGGTTGGCGCTGACGGACGGACAGACTGACAGAGCGAGGAGGACGGAAAGCTGTGCGATCGGATTGACTTTTTTTTTACGTCGAGAAATTCACAGCGACGCACATGCTAACGGTAGCACGTACGTGGCTCGTGTTTGGGGGGAAAACGAGGCAGCCCTTATCCACCAGGCCTCGCGAGAAAAAAAAACCCTTCTTGCTTAAGATTGGCCCAAGTCGTGTATTATATGCTACACGGTGTGCTAGACTATGATTAGTTGGGCAGCAGAGGCCGCCGACGGAGAGTGTCTAAACAGCAGTAAGCGACGAGGAGGAGAAGATGTTGTTCGCCCGCCGCCGCTACGTTTCCACGCAAACCGTACGCATCTACGGTTGGCACATAATCCACTCGAGTAGCAAAACTAGATTGGCCGCCTCTCACAGCCATGTGTGCGTAGCTAGGTGTGTGCGCGTCCGACAGAAAGAAGAGGATGGCGAGGAAGGAGACAACGTGTGTGCGCGTGTGTGCGAGCGCACGGATATCCGATGGTGTGTTTAAATCCGAGGAAGAAAGAAAGAAAGAAAGAGAACGCGCGTATTCGTGTACACGGGTGGGTTTGTATGTGCATGCGCGTTGAAAGATGTGCATCACAATACATGTATTCTAGGTGTACTTGTATGACGCGTATATATATATATATATATATATATATATATATATATATATATATATATATATATATAAACCTAAAAATCTATCTGTATGTATGTGTGCGTTCCATTGTATAGGTAAAATAATGGGTTCGTTCTCCGTGTGTCTGTGTGTTTGTATATCTGCACCTTTATGTGTATGTGTACGTCTTTGGATCAGATCTCGATATATTTTTAATGACAAATATCTTACATCGCACGTGTTTTCGCTTCACTAGGTTTAACTAGTCTATTTCTGTCTATATCGGAATTACACACCTTTGAAATGTTCTCCAAATGCCTGTGAACTGGCACGCCACTCAGGTACAAATTAACAACTAAATATTCCGTTTTGGGTTGTGTTTTTTTAATATTATTATTCAAACGTTCCTTCAAGTTTAAAGCTGACACTAGATATTTAAAAAAATAATTGAATTTCACATAAAAGCTAGTCAGCATCGTATATGAACGGAACTTCAGTGCGCTAATTACATAACAAAACATAGGTTACATTTACGGCCGACGATGTACTGGTCTCGCTTTTATTAATATAGTATTTAAGTTTGAAATGATTATATATAGGTAAATCTTAAGTTAAAAAACAATATTTACACGTCTTTTCTTTAGATTTACGTACTTTCTTAGTTGTGTGATGTCACTGGTGTATTTATGCGTGCTTACTGTTATGTAGCCGATATGTGCGTAAATCCTCTGCCTCGGCCAACTGTCTATGTTATTGCTAAGTAAGACAGTTTTCGCAACGCTGTATATAAACACGCATTATATTACTTTCGTAAATAGTTATGCTTATTTATATTTTATGCGTGTATATGTTTGTGTATACACATCTGTGTTTAATGTGTGAATAGGGATCTACGTGTATATCCAACTACTGTGTTAGTCACCAAACATGTTTTAAAAAATCGATTAATATTTAAAAAGTTTTTTTCTCTCTCATTCTTTTTGATTAAAGTTCAGCGTACATTTACTTCCATTGTTATTTTTTTAATATCAAATTTTAATTGCGTGTAATTTTTCAAACGTTGGTTTATGTTTATAATTATTTACCCCAAGTAGTTACGTCTTGATTGGTAGTTTTTTTTAGATGACACAGAATAGCTTTCATCTAAGCAAATCAGTGACGTGGACGTGACTGTAGAGTAAGTGCATTTCGTTTTAAGTGATTGATTGGCTCCTACGAGTCGTGAGTTCTATTCCTGGTAACAGTATTAAAAAAAATGTGTTTACTTGTCAATTAAGTACTAATCATTTTCAGATTATCACAAAGAAATTTTGAAAAAAATATTTTTTATTGAATTTTGCGAACTTGGATTCATTTCGCTATGTAACTTCATCGTAAATGAATGACCCTCGCCCCCACAGATATGATTGCGTTTTAAGTGGTTACAGTTACACATGTTCTTTCGCTCTCTAATTGGTGATGACATGTATAAGATCCCCCACACTTTTACTAATGATTTAGTGGGGGAGGGGGGGCGTCTATTTACTACATGCGTAGAATGTCAAAACGATCCTGAACTTGTAACGTTGTACAGTTACACGAGTTCCTATTTATGTGCCTCCCCACGAGGACAGAATTAGATACAAGGTCAGTTTTTAATGTTTGAGCAATCCAGCTCCCCATAAAGAGGCACTCCGGATTGGGACAAAAATTTAAATTGCTTCAGTCTAGAAGGATTACTTACATCCTCTGACGGAGGTTAGACGCAAGGTCAGGTGATGTTTAGAAAAGCCAGCGCGCTAGTCTACACGAAATGCCTGAGCAGCCCCGTCAGCATTCCCCGGTAGGAGCGCCTCAGGCGATTCGCAATAAACTAACTCCTTCTCAGAAAGAAGGTAAAGCTTGAGAGGATAGGCCTCCTAGTATTGAACAGAACTATGCCTCAGCCCGACAGCAACACAGCGAGGATTTCTTCTTCCCTGACCGAGGACAGAAAAGATGAAGTGTAGTATCAGAACAGCTACTACACTTTGCTCCTAGACGAATGACCATAAGTCGACACAAATAAGCAAACACATTTTTAGCCATTATTTCTGTTTTGTTGATTTAGCATTTAGTATAAGACATTTCTTTTTCTAATGAAAACATTCACGTAACACGTCCGCTGGGTACACAGTCAATGTTAACGTAACGTCGACCTTATTTATTTAGGAATCTGTATTTGTGTATTTATGGACCCCCCCCCCCCGCCAATCTCTCTCTCTCTCTCTCCCTCTCTCTCTCTCTCTCCCTCTCTCTCTCTCTCTCTCTCTCTCACCAATAATCACGATTTTGCTGTCTACTTTATTCATATTTTATCCGCCGCCATGTCTCGTATTGCAGGACTAGGTTTAGAAGGCGCTCGGAACGATCAGACAACGTACGCGTCGTGTCGGATCAATGTGGTGAGTGCATGTGTTCACCACGATAAGTTTTTCTGTAGTAACTAAACTAAAAACGATGAAAACCCCAGTCAGCGTACACACGTCTCCGTGTGTATGTGTGTGGGTGTGTGTGTGTGTGTGTGTGTACTCGCGCCTGTGTGAGTGAGTGCGCACGTGTGCGTGTGTGTCGCTGCGCGCGCATGCGCAGAGTAGTCACGGTATCAGATGGGCGTTACGTGCACGTGCATTTGCGCGATTCGCAAACGGATCGGCTTAAATGTGAAGCGAACGAGTGTTTGACGACAGTGCGACGAGGTTATTCCCTTGAAGAGACGAGACAGATAGATACATATATCATATCGGTATAAATAACAGAGACACATTATATTGCATAGATAGATGGGGAGGTGGTTACATAGTCAGATGGAAATATATATCGACATACATACACATTAACAAAGAGGCTGTTTCGCTGTATTACATCTCTTCAATGCGAGTGCTTCCGGCTGAGATTGAAACCCAGTCAGTTTTTCGACAGGGAGCTTTTACTTACTGCACCATTGGCACAAGCGAGAAAGGGGACGTTTTAATGTTTATATAAACAATATCGGTAATCGAAAAGTGCTCGATTCATTTTTACGAAAAACTCTGCATTATCGTTAATGACAGCTGGCGATATCACTTCTCAGATTGCTCACCCCCACGAGGCATATATATATATATATATATATATATATATATATATATATATATATATATATCAGGACCGGCGGGACAGTTAGTAAAGTGGGGGGGGGGCTCTCCTAAAAAGTGGGGGGGGGGCGGTTAAACACATGCATATATAACTTCATTATTGTTCACCGTAAAGTGTGGGGGGGGGGCAGTCAAAAAGTGGGGAGGCTTGAGCCCCCCCCCCCCCCGGTGCCGCCGTCCATGTATATATAGGGTGGGCAAAAATAAGGGTCCTATTTTTAAAAATTCATAACTTTTTTATTTATTGATTTTTTTTAATTTTTTTTTTTAGAATAAGTAAAGGACCCCTTCCGAAGCAAGCATGAGCCGTATTAGCCCTAAGGAACGTACCCTCATTTAGAAAACATTATTTTTGCTTAAAAAACTCAAAACAGTGTAAAAAACAATACTTTAGTTTTTGTAAGTTTTAAGAAGTGTTTTTCGGCTAAAATTTGTTTTGTTTATTTCAAAAAATCTCGGAAGGGTCAGTCTACACACACATAAAGTTTGGTGAGTTTAACTTTTATTTTGTGGAAGTTATTCAAATTCAAGTTATTCAAATTTAAAGATAGGACCCTTATTTTGGCCCACCCTATATATGATAAATCCACGTATGCTTTTATTGTAATTTGAAATCCGTTTCATAGCTAAAAATAATGAATTTCTTCACATTTTACAAATAAACTCAAGCCTTATGGAAAACATAAAAGCAAGTAAAATTATAAGTGTTATAAAAATTTTAATGTTAATATTTCGAACGGTCCTCAGCTCTTTATCAAAAAATGATCAAAAAAATGAATGAAATTGAAACAGTTGAGATAAATATATATATGATGTATATATATATATGTATATATATATATATCATATACATAAAAATATACACACACACACATATATATATATATATATATATATATATATATATATATATATATATATATATATATATATATATATATATATATATATATATGTATATACACACACTTTTTAATTATATTCCAATGACCAATGTTGAGCTTGCAATTTAAAACAAATTCTGAGATTATAAAGTATGTATACTTAAATATGGGAAAATGAAAAAGGAAAAACCAAAAAATGGATGTTTTTTATGTGTACATCAACGTTTCGTCTTTATTTATAAGACTTCATCATGGTGATAATATAGAGAAAAATGTCATGCAATCCTGATGAAGTCCTATTAATAAAGACGAAACGTTGATGTACACATAAAAAACATCCATTTTTTGGTTTTTCCTTTTTCCTTTTCCCATCACGTCGGATTACCTTCATCCTTCTCTTCCCATACCTAAATATATAGAAAGAGTGTATACCTAAATAGATATGTTTTTATAAAAACTTTAAAATATGTGTATATATTTATTACAGAATATAAGAACAACCTCGGTTCCGTCGGTAATACATAAATAAATAAATATTGTGCTCGTATTTTTTTTATTTTCTTAATAATCGAAGAATCTGCTGGAGTTCTCTCCTACTAACTTTTATAACACACACACACACACACACATATATATATATATATATATATATATATATATATATATATATATAAATATACAGAGAAAATGGGAGAGAGGAGTATACTAAGAGAGAGAAAGAGAGAGAGAAATATAAACAAAAGAAAATATTATATATATATATATATATATATATATATATATATATATATATATATATTCTTATTTTTTTGTGTTTGCTAGGTATGGGGCATCCCACCGGATGCCAGCCATTCACCCGCTATTTTAGACACTTTAGCCGAGAGATTTTTTTAAGACTCTAACCGTCCCTTTAAGTGCAATTGTTTGCATCTCTCTTTCACTTGGTTCACCGGGTATATTCGCAAGGTGTGTGCATTCCCTATAGAAAGTAAGGTTAAACCATCTACATAAAAATAAGCGGGCTGTGGGCAGACCCCTTTAAGACTTCAAATATATCTCATTTTCATTAAATTTAAATCATATGTATAAAATTCTCCCGGTAAAATAATTTGCCCCTTCGTGTACTGAATCCTAACGTATCTCGCTAATGGAGATATTGAGGGTAAAACCTCCATAAAACTATATATATATATATATATATATATATATATATATATATATATATATATATATATATATATATATATAATGTGAAGTGAGAAAATAAAGATAAAAATTATATCTTTAAATTATATCCTGTCTTGAATAGTCAATGCTCGATATACGATATACTATTATACTTATCTACTTATATATATATATACATACTAGCAAAAACGATATGCCCTCTGGGCGGCAATTACTAACGCTGTAATCTGCTTTAGAGAAACCAAAGAAGTAATTTTCATTTGACATTTTGGTAATTTAGAGGATTTTTTTTTTTAATGATGATTTGTCGTCGTGTTATTTGATATATTACAATATGGGGGAAATATGCTGTGCATGAACATCGTCAAATTTTGTTTTTTAGGAAAAAACAACAAAAAGGTCAATTGATATGGTCTTTAAGATATTTAACGGTGATAAATTAAGTTTTGTTTCAACATAAAAATTAAAATGAATTCTTAATTAAAACTGGTTATATAATGAAATGAAAAAATATAAGGGTGGAACGTCGATTGGTCAAATACTCCACTTTTATATTACTGAGTAATTCGAAATGGGTACTTTGTACTTTTCACCTTTATCATAAAAGAATAATAAAAAGGTAATAAATATTTTTAAAAAACTTTGTAATTTAGAAAGATTAAAGGTAGTTTATTTATTTTCTATGACAAATTATCATCCTCCTCATCATCAAAATCATCATCATCACTACCAACATGTTAGCTCCTTGGCCTTTTGACTAGGAGCAAAATGTAGTATCTGTACTGTATCTGCACTTAGTTTTATGTTATCTGTTAGTGAAAGAGAAATCCTTCTAGATTGAGGCAATTGAAATTTTTGTTCCAATTCAGAGTACCCATTTCTCTCCACGTTAAATATAGATATTATGCCTAACTCTGCTCTCGTGGGAGGAAGTAAATAGAAATAGGAACAGCAACAACAACAACAGCCACAACTACAACAACAGCCACAAATTTATTAACAAAATTTAATTATCAACGGATTAGAAAATATTAATTCATTAGAAACTTAAAAATAAATATGCAAATGAGAGACTGAGAGGCTGATAGCATGATGAACGAACTGCATACACTGCCCCCCCTCCAAGGAGGGGTTAATGCCTGGGAGGATGATATCATGACAATAGAATAGATAGTACACTAACTCCCCCCCACACACACACACACAAAACTGGTAATCCTGAGGAAATGGTATCGTGAGCCCCGAAGAGGAGGTAGTGCCTGGGAGGAATGTATCATGATGAATGAAAATATACTGCAGATAATTAAATAAGCATAAACTGTTTTAATGTCAATATAGTTAGAATAGGTAGAAAAAACTTTTGCATTCATTTGTTTAGATAACATTAAAAACCATGGCAAGTTTCATTGTCCACATGAGATAAATATAAGTTTTTGGGAACTATTTCAAAGATAATTATTAAATTAAAGTCATAAGATACTGAATTTAAAAAAATTTAGTAAAATGATCCCCCTCCCCCCAAAGTCATCGTTTAGTAAAATCCGGCATTCAGTCAATCGGTAAATAATGTTTACCGATTGACTATCGCTATGCAAAATATATGGAAGACAAAAATGTAATAATTTATCATTTTTAACTTTATATATAAAAATGGTTTTGTAATAGTTTATAGAAGTTGAAAAATTATTATCCATTAATTTATTTATTCTTTTTAAATTTATAAAGAAATTTAATTAATTTAAGTACCCTTATTTTCTTGTAATAAATAAGGAAATGCTTATTTAATTAAAATATTTGTGAATGCAATTAAGATTTTATTTATTTTTATCTAAAAAGATTCATATTTAACTTGGTATTAGTTTTTAATTTAGTAATACTCTGAAATTATTAATGACGTCTGTTTACCAATGTTTTTCCTTAGAATTTGAAATAAAACTTTTTTTAAATGTTAAAAATTATTTTTCCCTTACGAACTGCGTCAATTTTATCATTTTTTTACATGATGATTAAAAACTTTAGTTATTCGATTTATTCTTAACGTGTCATAACGATAAATTACATTAATTCTTTTTAAAATAAAGTGTATTTTTTATTTTAAGTGTGAAAAAGTAAATTAAAGTCAATAACTACACAGACAATTTATTCATTGAAAAAAAAGTTAAAACAATTATTTATTAATAAATAAATAGAATTCAATTTTGATTAAAAAGTCATGTTTGAATTCTCTTTATTTATTAATAAATAAATGTTTTTAACTTTTTAAATATTTATTAATGCAAAAATGACAAAACAAATACAAACTTTCCAAATAATTGACGATGAATTGTGAAATTAACGAAATTGTTCAATCTCTAAAAATAAAATTTTGAGGGCGGTGTAAAAGTGAGTGATGGTTGGAAGGATAATCCCACCTGTTTATTACAGAACAGGGCCACCATACCAATCCAAGTTAATCGTTAGTAGAAATTATCCAATTTTTAAAATTCTTTATTTCATAATGATCCTGATCCTCATTTTTTTTCAATTTTTTGTTTATTTTCAAGATTATAAAAAAATGTTCTTACGCTGATGATGACACGTCTATGTGCGAAAGAGAAATATAATTATATCGCATTTTTAATTTTCCCAGAAACTCTAATCATTAAAATCACATCAAATATTTTTTGCAATTATATTATTTTTTTGGTTAAAATATTGATTAAACAATGCTTTATTCAATTATGACATCGCTAATTCAAGAAATTAATTTTTCTTCGAGTTATAGTGATTTTTAACACGCAATTTATGAGCCCTTTTCGTAATATATATGAAATATATTTTTTTTTGAAATGTTTAATTTTGAACATCTACAGTGCTTTATTTTCATTAAATTTTTTTTTAAATCATGATTTTTTTTTAATTAATACATAAAAATATTACTTTAGTAAAATTGTATTTTGTTTTCACCAAATAATACATTTTCACTAAGATTTAGAAAAATAATGGTTTCATTATATTCCGTGATCGCTGAATAATAAATACTGAAAATTTCATTAAAATTGGTTGATTTCCTGGATTTTGGTAATTTTTTAAGTGAATGGGGGTGGGGGCAAATATTTTTACATTTTAGGAATCGGCCATTGATTTTGAACGTACCTAATATATATATATATATATATATATATATAGAGAGAGAGAGAGAGAGAGAGAGAGAGGGGGGGAGAGGGGAAAAGAGAGAGGGGAGAGAATGAATGGATGAATACGGAGGTTGATAAATTTATTTTATTTTATACGGCTTCTTTTTGAATGATACGATCCTTTGTACCTGCTTTCTATTATATTGGGGAAGACGTGCAAAAAAATGTGTTTCTCGATATGAGCGTGCGTGTGAGTGCTTGTGTCCGCGTGCACCGACGTGGATGCGAACCGGCCTCGTCTATAACTTAACAAGTCTCTCTCTCTCCCCCCCCCCTCTCTCTCTCCTCCCCTCTCTCTCTCTCTCTCTCTCTCCTCTCTCTCTCTCTCTCTCTCCCCTCTCTCTCTCTCTCTCTATCTCTCTTCCACAAAAATGAATTCCTCGGCTCGTGCAATTTTTACGGCTGATCCGTGCCTTTGCAAGGCTGCTTGTAGTCTTCTGGTTTCTTGTTCTCCTTCTTCTTCTTCTTCTTGTGTGAAGAAGCAGAAAAAGAAGAAGAAAAAGAAAATACACGTAAATATAAAAATTTTTATGGTTCTCTTACTCGCTATGGGCGTATATTTGCGCCCGTGAGCGCAATCCACCGACGGAGACGTATCACCGGAACAATCAGAAGATTATTTTTTATTTGGCGAGGACGGGTTTTCGACTACAAAAAAATATTTTTACTAAAATTTTGTGTATATATCTGGACTATTATAGATCACGCACTAAATATTTGGGGGATATATATATATATATATATATATATATATATATATATATATATATATATATATATATATATATATATATATATATATATATATATATATATAATTCTTCAATTTATCTCGTATTTGCGTTCTGTTAATCTAAGACGAAGATTTTTTACCATCTTCAAATGTTTTGCTGTGAATATTTTGAAAAAAAATATTCGTTTTACCATATTGATTGAATACATACAATACTCAGATCTTTTAGAACAATGCTTTTCTTTTTGAAAACTTACTTTTCAATATATAGAAGGGGAGGGGGTCTGTTTGCCGTGTACTTTTAATGTAAAATAGTTCATGTCGAGTTGATAATCCTACTCGCTATGAGCGTGCATTTGCGCTCGTGAGCTTGATACACTGACGGCGACGCACAGCCGAAAACAATCAGAGGATCCTTGGGGGGGGGGAGTTCGACATCATCTCACACCTTACAAAACAGTTTTACTGAATTTTCTGTCTAATTATCCGGATTATTACCGATAACACACCAAATTCTTAAAGTACATATATTATTTTAATTGTTCAATTTATCGAGAATTTGGGTTCATAAAAAGACCCCGCTCCTCCTAGTTTTAATATTTCCCGACGATTTCTTCAGCAACTTCAAAAAAACAAAACTTTTTTACAAGACCATCCCTATAACAGGCCTAGACGATCATGTAACTGGGGTATTTTACTGGAGGCGATGTGAATTTTCTCAGATAATTGATATAGCAATTAAGAAATTAGTTTGATGTGTTTTTGTGTTTTACATATCAAATAATAAGAATGGGCTAATTGATAAATTTTACAATTATTGACGAATTCCTATAAATGAAAAGACAGGTAACTTTTAATAAATAAATGCATAGAAGATGGCATCCCTTGAATAAACAACATTATCAATATGAAAAGAAACCCTTAAAAAATATATGACATGAAACTTTTACAAAATATATAAAACTAACTATAAATTTGGCTTAAGACATTAAAACAGTATGAACTACTGTTTTAATTTTTTTTAATTAATAATGCGAAAATATAGTAATCAATAAAATTTTAGTTTGACTTTCTACATTATACCCAAAAATATATAATTCAAATGTAATTTATGCTATAATACATAATCTCAGCCGAAATACATTTCATGGGTTAGAATTCCTTTTCAAAATGAAATTTTCGAGGGGCAATGACAGTGAAGTGTTCGTGTAGCAGCAGTTCTACAAACTGCAACTACAACGGCTACAATGAGCCGCCATTAACGATGTTGAATCTATGCTTAATTTCTAAGCTGTGCTCTTGTTGTCACAAGCATTTAACTTCGTTTCTGGCTTACCCAATCAGAGGCAATCTCTGATGAAAGCAAAGCACGTGACAGAAGATTATAAAGGGGGTCGCCCACTGCTTTTTTTCTCTATTTAGGCCACGAGAAGGCATTGCTAACAACTCATCCACGTTGCTCGAAACGATAAAAAAAACCTCTCTTGGAACGTATACACCCCCCACCGAGCCGTCTGGCTCTGTGTTCAACAAGAAGACTCAAGGATCCAACATGGCGACAGCCGCATACGTGTGGACTTAACAATGTTACACACATATACCTACATACACACATTGACACGGCGTAACTTTAACACTTGCATACGTACGTACGTTTCTCATCATATGAACTGTTCTATATTCCCTATTAATAGGATACTTATTCGACACCACATAGACTTTATAACCTTTTGTCTTTGTCTATACTCATGGACTTATTCATTTATTAACACCCTTCTCTTTTATTCCCTATTATTTACACCACAACGAAGATGGCCCATAAAGTTGTTTTATATTTTAGAATGGGACTTTGTCTTTCTATTGTACATCAGCAGCTAAAAAGATTTCTGTTGTCTGACTGGAAATTTTCCCTGCAGTAAAATACCCTAAATGTTAAATATCTAGGGATGACCCTTTGAAAATAAATGTATTATTATATTGATTGAATATATCCAATACTCAGATTATTAAGAACAATGTTTTAGTTTTGAAAACTTGTTTAATTTATAGAGGGTGGGTGTGTTTGCCGTGTAATTGTTATGTAAAGTGGTCCTCCATCGAGTTGATAACCCTAACCCTAATCTTAACCCGAGGAAGAGTTTCTCTCCAGGTAAAAGCTTCGTCATCTAATTATATTTTTAACAAATTACGATACCGATAAAACACCAACTTAATTATCACATTATAAAAAATGAATTCTGAAAAACATACCGTTAAATTTTTAGAGAGGATGCAAGATTTACATAAAATAATCCATTTCTCAAAATACGAAAAAAGAATTTGCAAAAGGGATTATTTAGTCTACAGACGAGTCGAAAAATCAAGTAAAACAATCATTTATATTAATATTGCATAGATAACGCCCCGTGATTAAAAATATAAAAAATAAGTTTTCTTTCTCTAACCTGAAGACAGTGGTATGGTGATGCCCAAGGCCAACTCTTTGATTGTATGCTCAAAGAGTCAAGTATAAGTCCTAGTACTGAGAAATATTATGAGAAAGGGTGATAGCTCGAATATGATTGGGTGCTCCCAAATTTGAATTTCAGCCCCGTCTGCACACCACTGCCTAAAGATGAAGTTGTAAATCGATAATCATTCGAAGATTATTTCTACCACAAAATGTTTATAGAAAGGGAGCGGCGTGAGTGCACGAGATAAAGAGTTCAGACATATATCCTCATGTCTCAAATATCTCAATGAACTTAATGAACTTTTCAATCCATTTTTCATGGATAATTCTAATTATAATAATTAAAACCACGAGTAAATATACAGACAACATCTACACTTATTCATAAATAGTTAAGATAATCAGTCGATTTTTAAGTTCAATAGTTCCATGTCGTAGGAGATACCCCTCTGTCAGTCAGAAGTCCTCTTACCGCTACTGAATTACTGGCTTACATATTTAGTAGGATAAATAATTTTCCCTTTACCGCTTGTAAACTCTACGGATGCTTAAATATGTAATAATCATTTAATTTTTTTTACATTTTTATTATTTCACCTTAAGCAAACACCTAATATTTATTAGTCATACTTTCTGAATTTATTAACTTAATATAACTAAATGTATGTGTAAAATACACGCTACATAACATGTATTAATAAAAACAATGAGGATTTTCTTTCGCTTACGGGCCCTGTAAATTTCATCGTGGATTCAAATATTGAAACAGTACGTTTCCCGAGTCTGTTATAAATATATTCTTTTATTTACAAAATGAAAGTTTACACTTGTACAAAACCCCAAATACTGTATTAGGTTTATTATATTCACTTACAATATTTTGTAATTACAAAAAAGAATCAGTATTATTAAATCGCTTTCTAACGCTCTCTTACAAAAAAACACCCGTTTTCAAAGCTATGAACTTAACTTTGACTTTTAATAAACTCTTCTTTTATTCAAACATTAAACGTTTATACTCTTACACAATACAACCATTCGATTACGCTAATTAATTCAGTTTAAAATCTATATGACTAAAATGTCTTCAAATAAGAGTTGCGTCTTCTTAGATTGCTCTCGATCGCTCTATCATAATTGACAACAACGGTTGTACGAACTGTACTTTATTATATCCATATTCTATTTTATAACTAACTTGCGTTGCCAGCTCGCTACCGCTTCGCAAAGTTCGCTACTTGAAATACTTGAAACCAAAATTCTAAATAAACATTTTATTCATGAGTCTCTTGCAAACACCAGACCAAAAAGTTTCGCATTTATTCATCTAAATAGTTTGATATTAAAACTTATAACTATAAATAAGAAATAGGAACTATTTGGTTATTCTGATACACATTTATTTAGCTTTTTAATAAGATAGTAACCAAATGAAAAGAAAGAAGAAATCAATTCGCCTGAGAAAGGTTTTAGTATGGTATCCATTTTTTTGCATTAAATCCATTTTATTAATTACTGGTAATATCAACAAAAATATTGCATATATATAAAGGAAATAGAAGGATAATATTACAAATAGATAACACCAAACATGAATTTATAATAAACCGTTTGAAAATAGTTATTCAAATAAGGCATTCATATAGCTGTCTTTGGATCTTTGGGCTTTACTATATATAGAGTATTTCAAAATATGTTGTAATATTAATTCAAATAACAGTAATCCGTTTTAATATGAGTGGTAAATGAAATAAAAACTTTCGCATGTATTCATTTAGTGCTATAGTTTAAACATTTACAACAAACAAATACTGAATTACTGTAAGTATAGTCGCTTAATTTCATATATACTACATTCACACGTCAGAGACACGGTACAAAAAGTAACTTACAATTTTATATAACTACACCAATACGTAACGGTAGGATTTTTTTCCAAGGATGAGTTTGTTCTTTTTTCTTTCAGCTTCCTTTTAGGGATGATCCTTTTTCTGCGGGGGGGGGGGGTAAGGGTATTATTCAGGCAATGTTTTCTTTATTATACTTTTTTTTGTATTTTATTTAAACTAAAGTCGGCCTTAGATTAGCACTTACTGTTTACCCAGCGGAAGTGTAACGTTAACACTGACGTCTAATTAACAACAGTGTAGCATAGTAGGGAAATCATCCCAAAACTATTTATTTGGGTTTATTTACTCATTTGTGACCTATTTGCGTTAAAAATAAATATTTAATGAGTAGCAATTAAAAGTGTCGTAAATATAGGTTATGAGCAAAGTAGCTTTTTTCTATAGTCACCGGAAGTAAGATCTGTACCATAAACAAGTGGCTAAAGAAAATTGCATCCTTGCTCAGAACCAATATTTGTGACAACTTAAAATGCTTATATATCACATTAAATATTAAACAATAATTGTTTAAGGCAAATAGGTCATAAAGAGTAGGTAAACCAAAATAAATTGTTTTTGACTAATTTCCGAGCTGTATTTCCTTTAAAATAATCTATGTCGGTAATCGTAATGATTACTATACACACACATATATATATATATATATATATATATATATATATATATATATATATATATATATATATAGAGAGAGAGAGAGAGAGAGAGAGAGAGAGAGAGAGAGAATTACATAAACAATATTATAGCCTTACGTCAATCAACTAAAGCTTCAATGCGTATTACCGCATCTTATGAAAGGCAGAACTAAAATGAATTCAAAATCAAAAGTAAGAAATTCAGGGCCTCGCTCTGGAAAACACCGTCAAACCGAGGCCAGATTTTAAGAAGGAAATATATATATATATATATATATATATATATATATATATATATATCGTAATTATTACAGGATAATCTCTTAAACTAATGGATCATTATGGATTTTGGATTATATATTCTAAAAAACACAGTGATTGACATGAGCACATTATTTTAAAAATACTATTTAGAGGGAGCGCTAACCGAAACTCGAAATCACCCCAGAAGTACTTTTTAAAATTAGTAACTTACAAAATTATTAAGCAATCCATTTTTAAAAAGGATCAGTCTGCGCATGAGCGTCAATAATATGTATGTGCTTGATAAAATCCTAAACTATTGAACTTATCATTATGGATTATGGAATATGTATTCTAGGCAACAGGGTGAGTAACGTGAGCACATAATTCTTTTATAAAATTCTCCATTTGGAGGTAGTGGGGAGGCTACCGAAACTGTGATTTCATTTATAATCGTCCCACCAGCAATTATGTTTCACCCTTATCCTTGAGTGGCTCCCAGGTCTTGATAAGCGCGATCCATCTTTATTAGTGATGGGAAGATTCCAAATTTTCCCCCGAATCCGATACAATTACCGATTACGATTCTTTTAAAATTTCTAAATATTTAATAGGAGATTTGTTGTTTTTTCAATTTTTAAATTATTGTAAAACCCACGTGTAATGTCCGCATGTATTTTTGAAAACGTAAAAATACACTTGGGGGGTATATTACACGAGTAGATCTTTCTAAATATTTTTTTCTGAAATCTTATACTTGTAATTGATTGAAAATTGTGAGACAACTAAAGATTTATTTTTCTTTTAAAACAAAGCTGATTGGTATTAGTTCGTCGTTAGTTGACAAAATGTTATTTGAATTTTTTCATAAACAATTGAAAATAGTCAACAATTGCTATGCAAAATAAGAAGAGGGTGTAGGAACAGATAGTTTACAAATCTCTCTCCAATGTTAAGAATGAGTTTCTAAATAATAATGTTACTATTTAGAAAACCATTCTTAACATAGGGATGGCAAGGGGATTTGTTAACTATTCTGTGCCTTCTCTCTATTAAAGAATGTTTATATTTTTATTCAATTGTAAAGATTTGATAGGTTATTAAATTGATTTGTGTTACTGTAAAAAGAAAAACAAGATACATATAAAAATAATAGTAATACTACTACTAATAATAATGACAAATTTGTAGATTAACACCCTCAGCTAAATCACACCTCGAAAGACTTGGTGGAAAGAAAATTATTATTTTAGAATTGGGAGTGGGAGATCAGTTTCGTATATAAATTTAACGTAAAATGATCATCATTTCTGGGCCATTCTAACTTTTTAGCGATGTTCAATAACTTTTTTCACCACTAACCCTAAGTTCGTCTGGCAAGGCTGTAAATAGCTTAAAAAAGAAGCCTCCCCCCCCCAAAAAAAAATAAATAAACGCATAGAATTTATCTCCCATAGAAAAATATATTTTTTGTTTTACTGCTCTAAAATGCTAGAATGTCTCGGAAATATGAGCTAATTTTACGTTAAGTTTGTGTGAAACTGATCACCCACTTTAAATTCGTAAATAAATCGTTTAATATTTTTGTAATAATTATCAATAAATGTTTATCAGTATTTTTTCTCGACAAAAATGTTTTTATTTCATTTTAAAAAAGTATTCCGGTACTTTATAAATAGTGCATTCTTATGAAATTATTTGTTTGTTTGTTTTTCCGCCAATTCACAATTTAAATTTTTTGTTGTGAAAGAAAATAAGATATAAAAATTGCGATTCTTGATTTTTTTTGGCGATTACATGTAAACAGCCTGAAAAGCTTAGTAGTAAAAATAAAATAAAACAACAAAAACTCAGTTTTGCATATAAATGTAACATAAAATGATCACCACTTTCGGACCAGACAGCGTTTTAAGGACATGTAACCAATTTTGTTTGTTTTAAATCTTGGCCATGTTAATGTTCATAATCAAACTTTAATCTAAAATATTTCATTATTAAAAGTCATAAAAAACACGCCTCCTTCCTGCTACTGATGCTAAGTCCGGGTAATAATACGAAAAATAAAGTTATTGCGTGTGGTTTTATGACTTTGCTGGTCGGACTTAGGGTTAGTGTCCTAAACAGTTAAAATGGCTCAGAAATGGGGGATCATTTTACGGTAAAACTATCTGTAGAATTTGGAGTGGGTTACCCCCACTCCAAATTCTAAAATAATTGGGGTCTTTTTTCAGTGTGTTCACACATAATCGCCTACAATAAATAGAATCTCATGTTTTTAAATGTACATATAATTTATGTTTTAATTTGACAAACTTCTAAATGTTTTCCCTTCATGTATTGTCTTCCACATTTTGATAAACAATATTTTTCACTTGTGCCCAAACTGAAAAACAAAATAATAAAACATTAATTATTTCAGAGGATATATACGCAATGACAACACAACGACCCAGGTTAGAGAGGCGCCAGCAGGATTAACAAAAACTTGTCCCGAGCGTTTTAAATGTTTTAATATTCAACTGTGAATTCTCTGAGGGACGTCATATAGACGTTTAGCAAATAGGTGTGAAAATTAATTTGAACATTTCAAAAGGTTTGATAAGCCAATAAGCAAGTTAACACTAGAATATTTACTTTACCATAATTTACCTATAAAAGAGTCAATGCGAAATCTCGGAATTGGATTCCAAACTTGCGGTTCTGTTACCCTTAGTCTTATGCTGTCAATAAACAATCTGCTAGTAAATTAATACATCGGGTTTGTTTCATTTTTTTATTATCAAGCAAGTTCCCATTCTTCGATTCCCAATTCCGATTCCGATAATTCGTCCCAACACTAATATATATATATATATATATATATATATATATATATATATATATATATATATATATATATATATATATATATTTATATATATATAAGATATAACTATATTTATATTTATTGTTTCATTTATATATATATATATATATATATATATATATATATATATATATATATATGTGTGTGTGTGTGTGTGTGTGTGTGTGTGTGTGTATGTGTGTGAGTATAAAGCTAAAAACAGAGGGATTTTTATGATTGTAAAAAAACTGCATTGAAGTATTTACTTCTCCATGGGATTAAGTGTAATCATTTTATAATTCCTAGGTGGAAATGCCGTAAATAGATTTGTGTGTCAAACTGAAATGTCTTACCATATGTTTTAAATACTTATATCAAGAAATAATGCCTGCCTGCACATGACTATATCCAGAAACACAACGTGTTATATTTGGCAGTCATATTCTAAACGACAGGCTGCATATAAGGATGTTTATGTAACTTCTACTGTTCGCTAATTTGTCACCTTGAAGTAGTATTTTTTTTTTTTAGCTCCGTACATCAAGTGGCTTCATGCCTTGTCTGGAGCGATTTCTATTATATATATATATATATATATATATATATATATATATATATATATATATATATATATATATATATATATATATATATAAGGTGTTGCAGCAAAATCCAACACTTGCCAAAAAGAAAACGAAATAGGCAATAAAACAAAGGTTCTATATGCAGAGACTCGACAGTTTATTTAGCAACAGTCAGAGTTAAATACTACATTAGTTTGAAATGTAACCGCCGGCGTCGGAGACGACGATCTCAAAGCGGACGCAAAATGAGTCACAAGCTTTGGCGACCATATCCTTGTCTATAGTGGCAAACGCCTCTACAATGATAGCCTTCAGAGAGTTGACGGTGTTTTGGCGTGCTTGTTGTCTTGGCTTCGATCACGCCCCAGAAGAAATAGTTAAGGGAGTTGCAGTTGGGTGAGAAAGGGGGCCACAAGTCCGGCGACCAGTGGTGAGGAACATTGTTGAGGAGCCACGCCTGGTCATCTTGACCTTGTGTGCAGAAGCGCGTTCCCACTGGAAGACGTAGGGGGCGTCCGGTGGCGATTTCGTCTATCTAGGGCTTAACCACGCTCTTCATAAACCTACTGGTATTTTGTTTACTTTTAGTAAAGTGTCGGATTTTGCTGCAAAAGCATCTATATATATATATATATATATATATATATATATATATATTAGAGAGAGAGAGAGAGAGAGAGAGAGAGAGAGAGAGAGGGCGAGTAAAATTAATTCCCGGGCTGAAAAGTTTTGCATGTCCTCTTACTAAGATTAAAATCAAGATATATAATACTAAACTTCATGTCTAGAATCCTCATTACGGTTTTGATCGAAGCCCATTACATGATTTGGATTCTAGAAAATGTCTAAAATTTCAGACTTAAGCTTAAAGGATCTTAAGAAGAAATTGAAAGTCAGGAAATCTTGCTTAATTGGTATTAAATGAGTATGGATAAAATATAATACAAATCTAAAATATGTTAATTTTCAAATGGGAGTTCGTGTCCATATGATGCCCTCTTGAAAATACTCCAAAGAAACTCAAATTTGGAGAATATTCATTAACTGATGTCCGATACCTATTGTTAAAATTCTTCAAAAATCGGAGTTATCTGTATTATCACAAAAGGCTTCCACCACACTCTTTTCCCGTATTGCATAAAACTATTTAAAATTAAATATAGCCCACATTAGCTAGCAGCTGTGCTTCAATATTCATAATGATCGGTCAATTAGTTTAGAAGTGAATAATATACATAAAAACATAGAAACATATACACATACCTAACTTTATATATGCATATATAGAGAGAAAGAGTGTGTGTGTATTTGTGTGAATGAATGTAATTTTGTAAAATACTTGCCTTATAATTGTTGATATATTTATATCATTGTTTAGTGAGTATGTGTAAGTTTATATGCTTGTCGACTGAAGTATTTTTAAATGAGGGTGTGTGTGCCCACAGATAAACGTTTCTGCCTGAGTTGATTACATGAGTTCATCTAAACTTGTGTTTGTATTTTTAGATAACAGTTTGTGGCCTTAGAACATTAGTATGTGTGGGAACAGACAAGGTTGATCACACTCGACGTACACGTTCGCCTGTGCACAAGACACGAAACACTCAAGGGTTGTATAACGTTTCACAGATGTTAGGCTCGCCATGCGCTAATAACACACACAATAAGTTACTTTCATAGTGGAAATACAACTGACATATATATATATATATATATATATATATATATATATATATATATATATATATATATGTGTGTGTGTGTGTGTGTGTGTGTGTGTGTGTGTGTGTGTGTGTGTGTGTTTGTGTGTTTGGGGGGGTGTTTCAGCTAAAATTATTTTATTATTTTATTTCTATTTGAAATATTCAAATAGTTATCCGCATAATATTGGATAATATAAAAAAAATCACACTTAAACTTCTATTGTAATTAGCCTTATGGACGATCTGTCCTGTGTTAAAACCGGGCGATAATCTGATTTGCGTATTTGACCCCTTGTTGGGTTGGGTAAAACAACTTGAGCATTACATTTCTGATACGTTAATAGCCAGCATTATTAAATTAATAAAGGATATGTAATATGTAACAGAATATATATATATATATATATATATATATATATATATATATATATATATATATATATATATATATATATATATATTGTAACACACAGCTTCTTCGAGACCGCAGTGGCGAGCGCATCACAATGATAAATATAAAAAAGGTAAAAGTGCCTGGAAGTGGTTCGTATGTCCCTAGGGACCAATCTTTTCAACAGAATACAGGGGGTAAGGGGGTTCTCCAGTTCAAAATATCACATAGAAAATAAGGAAAAATAAGGAGTAGGCAAGAGACGACTCAGATACCAAGTTAATATTTTAAAAATATTTATTTATAGCATAGTTAGAGACGTGATAAACATATATGAAACAAACAACAAGTAAAAGAAAGTAATAGTCTAGGGAAGATGGGTAATGGTTAACGTTAACTAATGAAGAGGAAAAAGTCTATGAACAAAAATAGTGTCCTAAACAAATCATGGAAGAAAAAGGATTACTCACTCACTGAATGTGGAGAGTTTTTCAAGTCATAATCATCCGAGATTCACACTGATCTTTGGATGGAAAAGCTATCAGCAGATATCATATTATAAGTGTTCAGAAATACGGGTATAATCATGGAAATCTGAAATGAGTACTATGCAATCCTTACATGGGATACGTATTCGTCGTCTCGACGGTAATGTAATATATTTACAATCAACGTCAGATTAGATGATGCACTCTAGAAAAGCTTTTGTTTCTATCAAATTAACTTTCGGCATGGAAGAAAATCTCGGGGTAATCCACCTGATTGTAGAGTCAGATTCGTTTTCTGTTTCGTCTTTTTCTTCTTCGTCTTTTTCTTCTTCTTTTTCATAGCTCACAGCGCACACGCTGGTTGTAACTGGTTCTTCGACCGGCAACAGCTCACTCGTAGACTGACAGAAACTAACTGGTCGCTGCGCCAACTCCCTTTTTTATATCTTCTCCTCCGATATGCGTGGATGGGTACGGGGAGTGTAGAAAGAGTCACCATGCGACTATACTTTGCACTGATTTAGGGTCAAGGCATTCTTGAATGTTAAGAGGTGACACGAGATGTTTGGCCGACAGGAAATAACGTTTGACTTCCTTTGGGCTAAGGTGTTAGGATGAAGAAGAGGGGTATCACAAATATGAAAATAAGATTTGCTTCGCTCGAGTGCAAGTTTAGGAGGTGGGTTAGACGGCGTCGGTTCAACAGGAAATAACATTTCTTCCTTTATGCCTTGTTTTAGTTCAAAGGAAAAAGTAGAAACGACATGATAAGATAGACTTTGCTCGCCTTGAGTTAATATTCATGAAATATATTTTATTTCTTTGGTAAATTTAATTCAGCTACCTTTTATTTGTAACAATATATATATATATATATATATATATATATATATATATATATATATATATATATATATATATATATAAAGGTTTATAACTAAAAGATGACTTTTAGAGAATTAGACCTATTGACTCACCTTATATATATATATATATATATATATATATATATATATATATATATATATATATATATATATATATATACTCATCACCTGGATTAATCTTCAGTCAACCCTCTGGATGTCTTTCCTGATTATGTTTTTCAAATTGTATGACCTGGATGGATTGTATAGATTTAAACAAAAAAGTATGTTTTTGGGTTGATATATTTGATGTTATATATTTTTATGTATTTTTGTATATATTTTTATATATTTTCAAAGTTTAATTTTATTACCTGTAGTGGTATAACTGCGGTAATGGTCCTCTGAGGAGAAGAATTATCTTTGGAAACTCATGAGCTAAGGACTTTAAGATACTTTGCTTGAAGCTTGAATTCTAATAAAAATTTGATTGACACCTTATTTTATTACTTCATTCTATATTATAATATTAATGCTCTATCCATTATATTGAGCTTCAGTATTTATCCGGATGTTTCACTAATTATAAGATATTAGTTGGCGCTTATATCTTTTGTTGGATTGCTTCATATATATATATATATATATATATATATATATATATGACATGCAGACAGACAGACAGTCAGACAGACAGACAGACAGACAGACAGACAGATAGTCAGACAGTAGTTTGGTCCGTGTGTTTCGCGCTTGTTTTCATCAATCTGTCACTAGAACTAGATAAGTCCGGATTGGTTTGATTTTTATGCTTTATGCCAAATCAACTTTTTTGCGTCATTTAAAACCAATGCTTATTGTCTACGATGTCTTGTATATAATTATTCTAAAACAAGTCACTATTTTGAAATACGGGTGCATACCTACCCCAATAGTACTACTGCGTATTTGAACAAATGGATCCGATAGATATAGCCGATTACATAATCGGCAACAATATCTATTAAGCCAGTCGCGCCCCCTCTACGCCATTTTAAATTCAATGTTTCTCTTAGACACTTCATTTTTATGTACTAGAAGATTAGATTAGTAAGTGTTCACATGAATATAATATATAAAATAAGGTCAGTCGGAGACTCGAAGTTTGACAAAGATAGCCTGGAATCTAGCAAGTAAATATTTGATTCTTCCTAGCCAGTCAATTTTGGAAAATGATCAGTCCGTGTTCTTTACTAAAAATATGAAAGTCCAATCGTTTTCACGCTCACCCTCTCTTACTGTATGTTGTTTGACCTCTGCTCTTATTTTATACGGTATCTATCACTCTCGCTTTTGTCACCCTCTCTTTGTTTAATAATAAGATTATTAAAAAAATGACATATTAACAGCGCAGTAATGTTATTAAATCCGTAGTTGTAGAGAGAAAGTGAAAGAGAGATAAAGAGAGAGAGAGAGGGCGAATATAGCAAGCAGAAGGAGACTAATTTTGGATTTTAAAAATGTTACTCTTAACAGACTTTGCAAACTCACTTTTTCTTGATTCAAACAATATATATATATATATATATATATATATAATGAGATGGATGTTACTACAGTTAAAAGCGCCATTGAAATGATAATTTTGAAAATTGAGAAACCAGATAACTTGACGCAAGATTTTATTTTGATAGTTACCTTCCTTCTTAGAAAGCTCAATATATATATATATATATATATATATATATATATATATATATATATATATATATATATATATATATATATATATATTGATCTTTCCAAGAAGGAAGGTAACTATTTCTATTTAGAGTAAACGATTGCACTTCGTAAAAAGAATAGAAACCTATTTGTAGTCGGTAATGTAAACAAATACAAAAACATAATTTACTTTAATTTCGTGGCGAGTCTGGTTGCTGTCTTAACAGTCGGTTTTCGAATCTCAAATTCAACAACTGACTGGCTATGTTGAGCCAAACTCAAAAGCCATGCGAAGGCGAAACAGCTGTCTGTAGATGACTATATATACAGTTCATATATACGTATATAGCATTCATTCATCCATATACGTATACAAATACTTATACAAATGCGTATATTCAATTTTTTATCGCTTACCAGTGTCTACTCTTACCTTAACTAAAACATGTTTCCTGTTATTTATCGCCATCTTATATTTATTTAAGAATTATAATTTTGACATCATATAAGCATTGTCTATTTATTTAGGTATTTTCATTTATTTTATTTAAGTGTGTTCTGAAGTGAAGTTTAATCTGTATCTACAGTTAGTTGCTATTTCGCTTCTATGATTTAGTAATTTTGGGACATCTTTGAAATCTTATTATGTCCTTTGCAATCGTAATATATTCCATTCGACAGTAAGCGACCATCCACTTTCTTTAAGTTCCCAAATAACGGTTCGATAATTTAATTCAATTTAATATATTTGCAAGAGATTAGCAGATTACTAGAGCCATGTAAAAGCGAGTGACGAAACAGGAGAAGAGGGGTGTACAGGGTTAATCATTTAAAGACCAACAATCACGATGCGTCAAGCACTGCCTTGAACTGTTTGGACGTCTGTGAGCTGACCACGGCTGCCGGCAGCTTGTTCCATGCTCCAGCGACCTGAATCGAAAAAGAAGCCTTCCGACGATTCAACTGAAATGGTCTCGGGTATAGCTTCTGTGAGTTTCCACGAAGCCCTCTCTGCGGAGTCAGTGTGAAAAAGAGGTCACATAGCACATTATAGTTGCCGGACATGATGTTAGACGAGGATCAGATCGCCACGCAGCAGCCTATGATCCAGTGAGTACATATTGATGGCTTCTAGTCGTTGTTCGTATGACTTTGTGCGAAGATCGTAAACCATCCCCGTCGCCAGCCTTTGAACTCGCTCCAGGTGCTGGATATGCCGAACGAGATAGGAAGATTAAGTCTAAGTACCATAGCCCAGAATGGGTGACACCAGAGAGACGTACAGCAGGAGGAGATGTCGGTTGTTACAATGTCAAATAAGCGTTAGCTGAGAAAGAGCAGGCCGAGGGCCTTATTTGCCGCCCAAATGTATTGTGCAGTAGAAGTAAAGGAGGAATCGACCACAATACTCAGGCTCTTTGACTGCGTCGTCTCGTTTAGAATCAATTGGCCAGGTTCTAAATCAAGGGCCGTATTAGGTGAAGGCTTGACTTGAAGGTGGTTGCATGTCTTAACATTGAGACACACATCCCATAGGTTTGACTATCTCCAGACTTGGTGGAAGCATCGACGAAGACCTTTGAAGTCACTTCTAGGAGCAATGATTTGACAGCGTCAGTAACAAGGACGCTTCTGATGGATGCCTTTCTGTTTCATTATCGGACGCCAATAACCTCATTAGAAACACTAAACATGAAGAATTTTGCTTACACTCGAAAGGTACGACCAGCAATGCAGTTGAAAGTCATAGGCCTGCGGCTTGTAAAGCAGAGGTCGATAATTTAATAAGTCAAATGCCTTAGCAAAGTCAAGGAAGATGATGTCGGCCGCATTGCCATCATCCATTATTTTAGTGTCCCATTCCTCCACAATCAGGAGATTGATTAAACAGGATCTCTTCGGTACGAAACCCTCTTGGAATTGAAAGACTGATGTTATGGTCAGGAGATAGGCCATCATTGCTGACTTAAGACGAGTCTCAAAGACTTTGTAGATCTCAGAGATGAGTGTGACTTGTGTAGACTGGATCCTCTCTGTAATCCTTTTTTGGCGATACGACATATTGTTGCCGTTCGCCAATATTCAGGAACGTGACCAGTTTGAAAGGATAGGTTTAAGAGCCGAATAAGGGGACCAGTTACGGATGAAACAGGTGCCTGGAGTATTTTTGGATGAAGATTGTCTTGACAACGTCAGACATCGGTTAGGTTTCTTCAAAGAAATGCGTGGCATCTCGTTCATTGTCATATCTGTTTATTTTTTTTAAATAGGCCAGTAGAAATACTGCATTGTTGGCTAACTTCCTCAATAAATAAAAGTGTAGGTTTCTCTATATAATATTTTTTGTCATTCGCATTTTCACGTGTATATATTGTGGCTAGGTTGATTATGCTGTTTTAAGCAGTTATTTTGTAAACGGCAATATACTCTATTTTTGCATTTACAGTTTTCTATTTAGGTAATTATTATTTTTATTAGAGTAATAACTATTTCTTTTGTTTTTATATTATTATCATCATTATTATTACACACATACACTTACTAACTACGATAGTAATTATACTTCTGAATTATTATTAATTTTGCTGCCCCAGATTTCTATTTTATCTGACTTCTTTTCGGACAATTTAACATTTAGTTATTTTTCCAGTCCCGTAGTCATGTGCTACCACATAAACATAGGTTAATTTGCGTATATAAGTCTACGTTTATATATTTATATTTATACACGCACACACACACACACACACACACACACACACACACATATATATATTTATATATATATATATATATATATATATATATATATATATATATATATATAAATTGAGTTATTTTCCGATAAAGACAAGATTTCGTATCAAGCAAAATTAGTTTAAAGTTATCAGCTGTTTCCTCATAGAAATCTAATCGGCACATTAGTAATAGCAAAGTCCGAATATTATAGACAAATGAAGAGGCAATGCCTGGAAGGATGGTATAATGACACCAGAACAGATAATACACTATCCTCCCCTGAACTGAACATTAAAATATAGTACATTAACCTGAAATAGTATACTTAACAGAATTGAGCATTAAACGCTAATACAATTAGTAGAAGTAATAGTGTAGTTTCGACTTCAGACAAACAGATACATAATCTCCATTAATAATAGATAATAAATTGAACAAATTCTCAATATAAATAATGTTATTTTCGCCGTCTGAAGTATCTTTTAACAAATCAAAGATATGAAAGTGTTCGTTAGTTCAAAATGAAGTCGCGTTCCTTGCACATTTTAGTTCGTCGAATCTCTTTAAGGCTTTTCACGGTCTCTATTTTATTGCTCCCAACGAGGGCAGATTTAGACACAAGATCGCTTTTTAATGTGGAGAAACTCTAACTCCGCAAAGAGGGACACTCTGGATTACGACAAATATAACGATTGTCTAAGTAATTTCTCCGTTATTGAATAGGAACAGATAATAGCAAGTGCAGTATCAGAACATATACTACACTTAGCTCATTTTCACAATCAGACCAGAGCAGAAAAGCGTTTTACTGACAAAAGTGTACACGAGTTAACTAATCTTACACTTCAACATTATCGCATCAAATTAACTGGAAATCTCTTTTTTGTTTTAAAATATCTTTTAGTGTTTTTGTATCCTTATATTTGTACGGTGCAACGACAACGCATCTATCAACCTTTTCATTTGATCAAAATGAAGATGTATTTAATTTTAGAAATAATACATTATCATCCACGCAGTCGCATGCAGAGGGGAGGGAGCGTTCCGGTGGCCCCAGCTATCCACATTTTTTTTTGGGGGGGGGGGGGATCCGATCATACTGTATCCCTTTCTCATAATATTGCTAAGCGTTATGACTTATACTTGAGTCTTTAGGGCATACTATCAAGGAGTTGGCCCTGGGCATCACCAGGGCATACCAAACCTCGACACGCCACTGCGTCAATGAGTATTTGACAACACTATACTTTGCTACTAAGTGTGTGCTCACTTGCTTTGTCACGATTTGTGTTAAAAATAGATACATATTGATGATATTGCAAAGCTGGGTCTTCCACTGTTCAGGGTCAGCTATAAAAGTCGTCATTTTTTTAATGCCGACGTTTTTTTTAAACATAATGAGGTATTTCCCTTTGAATAAATTCCTTTCCAACACAAGAGTTGGTCTTCTATTCTGAAAACAAAAACCTCCATTTCTATAATAAAGACCAACGTGTATTTATTCGTATATATATATATATATATATATATATATATATATATATATATAATACATTTTTTTAAAAAACAAATAATAATATACGTTCCAAAGGGGGGGGGGGCGACACAATGCAGTAAAATACATTTAAATAGGGAAATAGCCCTATCACCGCTTAGGTAGCGATATGTAATTGAATGAGCGTTCATTCACTCAATAGCGCTTAAGAAAAATAATAACCAATATATATATATATATATATATATATATATATATATATATATATATATATATATGTCCCGGCACACAAACGTTAGTGAGTATAAAAAAACTGCTGGACGAAACCATGTCGAGTTTTTAGAGAAAGGAAGAAAGCAAATCCGTTAAGTCCCCGTCATCAAAAATGAATTCGGAAAAAAATCCTTCACTCTATTTCCATAATGAGACTTTTTTCTTTTCTTCTTTCTATACCGTTTGATACGTTTTCTTTCTTTCCTCTTACCTTTTTTCTTTTTAACTTAAGTAATTGAGACGTTATTTTATATGAATATGAATATTAGTGTGAACACTAGCGAAGCATAAAATTTTCCCTCATTTTTGACGTAGGGTGTATACTGGTAACATCATAATAATTTCGAAGATCACTTTGTGGATAGATATAATTATTATTATAATTATTATTCATCACACCTGAGAGGACTTAATGGATAACATCGCGGGTTATGGGATCGACTATGTCGGTGTCAAATCCAATCTGCTTACTAATACTGTTTTGAAAGTTATGAACCGCAACCCCTTCATAAATGGGTAAAATATGTTATTATACTAAAACTAAGTTAATCAAAGTTTGTTTCCTAAGGTTTTTTTTCCTATATCATACAAAATACATATTAAAATATTCTTTAGTATTGGGATTAAGGTATTTTTCAAAACATCCATTTTAATTGTTCTAAATAGCCGTAATTTAAAAATTACTTACCAAGTCACCAATCTCCTACTAAATGTATCTCTATTACTCTCACCCTTTTTTTATTGTATTTTATTTTATACTCTCTCTCTCTCTCTCTCTCTCTCTCTCTCTCTCTCTCTCCCTCTCCCTCTCCTTCTTTCTCTTTACCAGTCGAAGGTAACGAAACTAACGATAAAAAAGAAGATTGGAATAGTCCATTATAAACAAAAGAGAGAGAAAGAGAGAGAGAGAGAGGGAGAGAGAGGGAGAGGGAGAGAGATAGAAAAGTAAAGAGAGATATAATGAACAGAAAGAGACTATTTTTTTATATTTTAATTTAACTGGTTTTGCAAACTCGCTTTTTCCTGATTCAAACAATCTAACCCTAGCTGAATGGGTGACTCACCGGGACACATGTTTTCTAGTAGATAACAATAGTGTACAATTCATCGTCTACAATGACTCGTTTACAAAGCTATTCTGCATTAAATAATCCTTAAAGGGGTTGATTTGCCATTAAACAGACAAGAAACCATCCGTCAGAGGATAAATCATCCGAAACTGAGGCAATGTTTTTAAATGTTTGTTCCCAATCCAGAGTGTCCCGATTTGGGGAGTTGGATTTTCACCCACATTAAAGACCGACCATGTGGGGAAACAACTAAATAAGGACAATAAACGAACTCCAACCAAATCAATCACCCCTACACACACCCAGTATAATGTTTATTTTATTTACCCCCCCCCCCCCCCAGGAGGTTAGACACAAGGTCAGGTGTGAAGTTGAAAAGTCAGTGCACTAAGATTATTTTAAGATTATTCTAGAGTAAATGTGGTATTGTGGTGACTGCAATGATTCTAACCAAGAGTAGGATATTCAAATATTTTATCGTAGGCAAAGGATGACTGACGACCCCTTATTTCTCCCACACTCTTGATGGACTTGTGCTTAATTCATACAAAATATAACTTTTATAGTTTTGCAAATAAATAATTCAAAGTGTAGTATCTGTTCTGATATTACTCTTCATCTTTTCTATCCTCGGTCAATGAAATAGAAATCCTTCTAGATTGAGGTAATTTAAGTTTGTGTCCCAATCCAGAGTGCCCCTTTAGGGGAAGCTGTATTTCCTCCCCACATTTAAAACCGACCTGTTGTCTAACTCCGCCCCCGTGAGGAGGAAAATAAATAGGGACTCCGAAGATCGTATTTTTACATTAATCAATCATCCAGATTTTATTTTCTCTCTCTCTCTCTCTCACTCTCTCTCTCTCTCTCTCTCTCTCTCTCTCTCTCTCTCTCTCTCTCTCTTGTAATATGCTTTAACAAAGAGTGGCCGTATGTTAACAAATTGAGAGGGGAAGGGGGGTCGAATAATGTAAGACAAATTTTGATGAATAGATTAAAGAGGAGAAAGGAAATAAAGAAAGCCAGAGAAATACTACATGTAAGTTGTGAATAGTGTTGTTCGCGTTAAGGTTGTGTAGACAATCCAAATTATGACTATCGATTACCAATGGTAAGGCTGAGGCAGTCCACGATTGTCACGGCTCAGTTAGTAAACACGTTCGATTCTCCTTTGTTTAGGGTTTATTTTCCTGTTTATAGACATACTGGAATACGAACGAGCGAGTACGACATATACTAGACACACGCTTTCGGGTATTGAAACGAATTGAGTCACTCTTTCAAACATATTCGACTTGTAATCTACGCATTGGTGCATTATTCGCATTAAACATGATTATTATTCAGACACTTATTTCGCGGGGTTTTATGTGTGGCGGTAAAAAGAAAGGAGGTTGTGATTCGAGGCGATGTGCGTGGGTATAAAAACAGTGTGTTTTGTTAACGTGTTGAACTAGAAGGTAACAGGTGAACAAGACGGCACAGCGGACGGGAGCGAAGTTAAGTAAAGAATAATCCATTTTTAGCAAAAATATGCGAACAATACAATATAACGAGAAACTCCATTTTAAACAGAAACTGATTCGGGTTGCTATTCCACAATTCCGAATGTCGACTCGGATGTTACGACTATCGTCTATATTTAGATACATCTCTCTCTCTCTCTCTCTCTCTCTCTCTCTCTCTCTCACTCTCTCTCTCCTTTTATTATTTCATCTTCTTTTCAGATTCTCGAATGTGGGTTATCATTATTTTTCTTTCTTTTAATCACTAAAACTGCACTCGTCCTTTGACCTTTTGGCTAGGACCTAAATGTTGATGGGGGTATTTAAAATATAATTGGCGCCTAGAGTAAATGTGGTATCCTGGTACTGTAATGATTCTAGCTAAGAGTAGGATAGACAGAGTAGGATAGACAGGGGATGACCAACGACACCCAATCTCCACGATTTTGATGGCCTTGTGTCTAGTTTGTTAAATTTTATTTTATTTTTTACTTCATAGCAAATAAATAATGAAAAGTGTAGTATTTGTTCTGATACTACACGTCATCTTTTTTGTCCTGGGTCAGTGAAGGAGAAATCCTTCTAGACTAAGGCATTTTTTTATATCTTTGTCTCAATCCTGAATGTCCTTTTATTTTTGAACTGTGATTTCCCCACATTTTAATAACTTTTATATTTTTAACTGTCTAACTCTGCACTTGGGGAGGGGGGTTCAGTAACTAGGGACCACTAGAAGAAAAGGCCCTACATTTAGCAAATTTGGTAGTTTTTTTACGGCGGATTTATGACGCAGAGGTAAGAAAAAGCTATATACAGGGTGTCTCAAAAAATGTACTCACTCGTAGAATGACGAGAAAACTTTGCTTCATCGCTCCACACAATTTTGTGTGCAAACTCGACATCTTCTGCACATTTTGCCATTCTAAGAGGGTTTACATTTTTTTGAGACACCCTGTATATATACAGAGAAATTGGGAAATTGTAAAAGGGCAGAGAGAGAGTATTCAATGTCTCTCAAGAATATATATATATATATATATATATATATGTATGTGTGTGTGTGTGTGTGTGTGTGTGTGTGTGTGTGTGTGTGTGTGTATAGATAGATAGACGTGTATGTGGTTCTATGACAGTATGTAGATTTGTATGCATACCTAAGTGCGGATATATATTGATGTAGATCAGGGTAAGTGTCGGTATCTATGGATGTATGTGCATATGAATACATAGATATGTCTGCGGGTGTAGCTTTGTGTTATACCAGGTTGATATGTCTTTGTGTGTATATATATATATATATATATATATATATATATATATATATATATATATATATATATATATATATATATATGCGATTTTATGAAGGCTTACCAAAGGATTCTGTTACGGAGACCAATGATCACCATGAAATACTTTTTCTTACAAATATAATTTATTCAAATTAAATGTTTTTTCCTACACGTGTTTCACTACCAAGCAGATCATCAGGGAAATTAAATTATTCCAGACATGTAATTTCCCTGATGATCTGCTAAACAAGTACCTGCTTGCTAGTGAAACACGCGGAGTACAATGTGTGTAGTTAAATTTGTCAACCTGCTGGCTCTAGCTGGCTGATGTAACATTGACAGATTCAAATGGGCTACGTAATATTTCAAATATACGCGTTTGATTCTACCTGCTTCGTTCGAATCTAGCACAAGGATTGTTGAATATAGGGAGCGCATCAGCTATCCAGAAAGTGGCACACATCGTTGTGCCACATTAATAATGAAGAGAAAGTGTGAGACTAATATTCGCCTTAGACGCCAGATATGATACGACGTTTGTAAAAAAAGTGTATTGTTTAATCAGCTATTAAGTGTTATATGCGGAATTTTCTTTGTCTTAACGTCACAGGATGTTGTGAATTTTGAAAGCTACCCTTGATTTCCTCTTTTTAGAACTTGTATTAGATACTTTTTATGTACAATTTTGTTTAAGAAATCGATAAGATGCCAAGATATATTTATTTTCTTATATAATAAATCAAATATTTCGGACGGACGCCGTCCTTTTTCAGTGAAAATAAGAATCCGACATTGTCATTTTTTTTTTAATTATTATTTTTTCTTTACTATTTCTCCACGCCGACCGTTTAGGAGCGAACTCCCAACGGCTACGCTCTCCTTGGTGTACAGTGGAGACAGTGTAGTGTTGAGATCGTGTGATGGTAGTACACATAGCAGTAGTGAGAATAAGCGTCGACACGCTGATAGGTTATAATAAAAATGTTTTTTACACATTAGAAGGCATTTTTTTAATGAAATACAATTTTGTTTACGAAATCGATAAGATGCCAGGATTTTTTATGATTTTTTTAATATATATATATATATATATATATATATATATATATATATGGTTACGGACCGTCTTTCACGTGTTACGTAAGGAACGCGTTATCACCGGGCGCAAACGAAATATTTCCCAGGTTCAAACGGGAGTAAAAGACTTCGCTTGTGGTGTCAAAGAAGTTAACAATAAACACAACACGCTGAAGGAAACGACAATAACACAAAGGATTGTATAAAAATAGAATGTTCATTGGATGTGGATATGAACGGAGCGAACACAATAAAAACGATGGGGAACAAATAAGATTGTGTTGGGAAAGGAAATAAAACTGGTCTGGGATAATTATATTCTCCAGGGGGTGACAAAGATGAAAACAAAATATAAACGTATGTGTCTGGACGGGGACAATGTTCTGGTTTCGGAGAGATAGTGCTTTTTTAAAAAACTTAGTTCACCCCAAACAAGCCAAGTTTCCACTGTAGACGTAGGGGGCTACTGAGAATTAGGGTGAAAGTTTAGGGGGACATCCTAAATTGAAAGCTGTGCAGCGAGATACTTGTTCACATTAATTTTAAATTTCAGCATATCGGTACAATCGGGGAGACAGGGAGTAGGGAGGGAGTTCCAAAGGCTTGCAGCACGTAAAAAAGCTATTGGAGTAGATGGCTCTCCGCCATCTGGAGACCTCCACAGTAAATGGATGGGATTTATGTGATTGCCGGGTTGGTCGAGTGTATTTATGTCGAGGGGGCACCAGAGCAGCAAGTTAATCGGAGCACATTCCATTGAAGTACTTGTAAAACAAGCACATGGATGCAACATTGCAGCGATGGGGCAGGGGCTGGAGCTTGGTGGATATTGAGGGACCTATTAGATTAGAGACTTTTTGTGGGCCTTCTCTAAGAGAGAGAGAGAGACTGGTGGATGGTGCACCAGCCCAGATGTGACAACAATACTCCATGCATGAGCGGATAGTGGCTTTGTGGAATTATAGGATACTGTCAGATGTGAGAAGTTTTCTAGCACGGTAGAGGGAGCCCACTTTCTTTGCAGCAGCCTTGGCAATCTCTTCTATGTATTTGTTCCAATTCATGTTACCTGTGAATTTTAGGCCGAGGAGTTTAAACGTTGGACTCTGGGGTAGAGTGTTATTTGCCATGGCAATCTGTGATTGAAGATGTTTTTTGTAGTTGTTGAAGGAAAGGAGCTTTGTTTTAGCAGCATTAAATGTTACCATCCATTTATGACACCATTCCACTCCAGACTGTAGGTCAGTTTCTGAGGATTCAGCCATTGCCTCGGATACGTGCGCGTGGGTTTTACCCACATGACGAGAGTAGAGTGTGATGTTGTCAGCAAATATACCCATCTCAGACACAATTTCAGGGAAAGGCGAAATGTCGGACGAAATCTATTAACTGTCGATTCGTTCTCCAACACTCGAATGTATGGACGACGCTGATTTCTTGTCACATGGCGGTCATGTGACACCAACTATGCCATATATGGGGTTTCTTATGGTAACTTTTGTGGTCAAGTAAAGGTCAAAGTTGATCCCCAATTTGGGAAACTGTTTAATTCAAGCGTAAAGCGTCGACAAGGTTCTCAATTTTCTTTCTTCCACAATTTGCTTGAACGATTTTTTTAATCAGAAATGGTCGGGAGTCGTTTTGACCGGAGTTAATTCTTCTTAAACTGAGGGATAGGTAATTAGATACCTAGTCGTTAAGGGCTGGTCAGTACGTTCATGGGGGTAACTTGATACTTCATCAAGGATGGTGATTTCTGTTTCTTAAAAAGGGGAAGACGAATTATAGGTTGGGTTTCTACTTCTTAAAAGTAACATTAATTATAGAATTGACATATAAAAATGTTATTTCCTCGAAATTCTCAACATGTGACAATATATATATATATATATATATATATATATATATATATATATAAAGAAGTGAGGCTACCAACATTTGTAAAAAAATAAAATTTTCAACAATTGTTTGTTATTTTATTATTTTATTATTTTATCATTTCATAATTTTGTGATTTTATAACGCGTTTCAAGCCTCGTGCGGCTCTTTTCAGATATATATATATGGTGTGCTGGAGTAGTTATCCACAGGTCTGTGTGATGCGTCTAGTGCTACAGCGGAGCGTACTTGTAGTTGCATGGGCTTCCTACTCTTGCTATTCGCTTAGTCGCCAGATAGCCTACTAGTTGTGCGAAAAGGGAGCCGAGTGAGTAAGTCTCCCCTACTGGTATATAGCCTATCCCCAGACAAGACTCTAGTCTGACCTCCTCGTGGTACACTATGGTAACTGGGTGCTTTGCGGCCCCAGGCTAATAGACTAGAGATCTCGGAGTAGGTTAGAACCCCAGAGGTGCAGTGTGCAGGGCCTGCTGGCATGCAGATACGTCCCGGCACTCACCAATCTAACCCCCTGCCACTGGGTAGTGGTCTGTCTGTCTGTATGTCTGTCTGTCTGTCTGTCTGTCTGTCTCTCTCTCTCTCTCTCTCTCTCTCTCTCTCTCTCTCTCTCTCTCTCTCTCTCTGTATATATATGTGTGTATGTGTGTATGTGTGTATATATGTATATGTATATGGCGCCGGATCAGGGAAATTTCCAGTTTGGTATCTAGGGGCGTGTTTAACCCGCTAGGAGAGATGCTCCCTAAGCCTTCGTTAAGGCAGGTGTCTAGGAGATGGAAAACTCTGATGTATAACCTGAGGGTTGTTGCTGACTTTTTCTGTGGCACTCATTTGCACCGATCTTGTGCAATCAACAATTCCAAAAAGTGTGGATGGTCCTACACAAGCCTTCACCACTCAAATCAAATCATTCGTGTGGGTTTTCTAGCAGCTTTTCTAAAATCGACATGAGTATTTCTGGGTCCGCTGGCGAGAGAGTAAAGGCGACTGGGGCAGGCAAAGGATATTGCTAGAAGTCTCTAGCTGGCGCTCTACACAGTGGCGGCTGGTGGGTGATGGCCGTTTGGCACAAACCTTTGGGCAATTGTGCCGTTCGTGTCCTCCACCAGTGACAAAGCAGGCCTATCTAGGATCAGCACTGCTTTCCCTATTTCAGGGAGGGGGCGATAAAAGGAGCCCTAAACATTGCATGCCCTTCTTTGACTTGTCAGCCTACTGCAGCTGTCTAGTTATCCAATACAGCAGTCAGAAAACAAAGAAATTTATGAAGCTAAACATTGGATCTTGCAGGATAGTGATGCGTCACTAGAAAGGTAAACGGCCCTCGTATCAATGGAATTAAGGAAACATGATATAGATATTGCTGCCCTTAGTGAGACACGTCTGCCTGGTCACTCACAGCTGTGTGAGGTAAAAGGTGGATACACGTTTTTCTGGACTGGTAAATCAGAAAACGAACCACGTCAATCTGGCGTAGGGTTTGCAGTGAAGATGGAAATTGCTAGATCACTTCCAACACTCCCAGTAAGTCATTCAGATCGCATTATGACCCTAAGACTTCCACTAAAAAACAACACATTCGCAACACTTATCAGCTGTTATGCCCTACAATGAATAGTTCAGATCAATGCAAAGCTGATCTTTACAATGATTTGCGTAGCTTAATCTCTAAAATTCAGCATAAGGATAAGGTTGCTTTGATGGGAGACTTCAATGCTCGAGTGGGGCTCGACTTCCAAACATGAGCTGGTGTTCTAGATCACCATGGTGTTGGAAAAATGAATTCAAATGGATTACGACTCCTGACGTTATGCAAAGAATTTAACTTCAGTGTGACAAACACGTACTTCCAACAAAAGCATTGTCGAAAAATATCATGGATGCACCCCCGATCAAAAGATTGGCATCTCATTGACTACATAATTACCAGAAAGCGCGACCTCAAAGATTTTATGATAACACGCTCTTTCCATAGTAGCTGTTGTTTATCAGATCATGCGCTTATAGTCGGCAAGACTATCTTCCATTTAGACAAGAGGAGAGTGAAAAAGCCTTCTGTTCCAAAACGCCTAAATGTTCTGCCTCTAAAATAGGCAGATACACAAAATGAGCTGAAGGAAAAAGTTACGACCTCTATAGCTTCTGTAGAAGTAAATAGTGACGTTTCAGGTTCTTGGGATTCATTGCGCAATGCTGTTTATGACTCGTCTGCTGAGGTTTTGGGCTTCCCTTTGTGGAAACATCAAGACTGGTTTGATGAAAACAACACTAAAGTGAAGAAGTTTATCGACCAAATGCATGTTTGCCACAAAACATGGCTCGAGGACAAAAATTCCACAGTGAAAAAGAAGGCATATAGAGCTCACAAAGCACAAGTTCAGAAGGCACTTAGGGCATTGAAAGAGGCTTGGTGGTCATCCAAGGCTGCGGAACTTCAGGATGCAGCCGACAGGAAGGATTCTAAGTCATTTTACTCTGGTCTGAAAGAGGTGTCTGTTCCTCAAATGAATGGTTCGGCCCCAGTTTTTGCTGAGGACGGAGAAACACTGCTAACTGACAAATCTGCTATCCTTGAGCGCTGGAAGCAGCACTTTGAAACTGTCCTTAACTCTGCATCGGTGACTGACGAAAACATCATTTCGTCTCTTCCGCAGCATCTCGAAATTCCGGAACTGTCTTTTCCACCTAAAATTCAGGAAGTATCTCAAGCAAAAAAACAGCTATCGTCAGGGGCACCGGGCAGAGATTGCATCCCCATTGAGGTGTACAAACATGGCGGAAGAGCACTCGAGGAAAAACTGACCATCTTGTTTGTGGAGATATGGAGAGTTGGCGGAGTCCCACAGGACTTTACGGATAGTAATGTCAAGCATCTTTATAAGAGCAAGGGAAGCAGGAATTCTTGCGATAATCATCGCGGGATATCTCTGCTTTCTGTTGCAGGTAAAATTCTTGCAAGTTTGATTCTGAACAGGATCATAAGACATCTTATTGATGAGATTTACCCAGAGTCCCAGTGTGGTTTTCGCTCTGGTCGAGGTACAATCGACATGGTATTTGCCCTTCGTCAAGTTGCTGAAAAAGTCCGTGAAAAAAATCGGGAACTGTACATGGTTTTTATTGATTTGACAAAAGCATTCGATACGGTCAGCCGCGTGGCACTTTAGAAAGTTCTTCATAAGCTTGGAATCCCCAACAACATGCTTGATGTCATAATCTCCTTTCATGAAGGGATGAAAGCACAGGTCGTTTCCAATGGGGAAACCTCCAAGCCTTTTGAAGCACAGGTGTTAAGTTTCAATTCCGAACCACAGGTGGGCTCTTTAACCATCAACGTTTTAAAGCCAAAACCTTGGTTCGAGAGGCCATCATTCTGGACCTTCTCTTTGCAGATGATGCTGCCCTAGTCGCGACTTCTTTTGAAGAAGCTCAGAATCTTTTGACAAAATTTTCAGGTGCATGTAGGGCTTTTGGTTTAACAATCAGTTTAAAGAAGACTGAGGTGGTCCATCAACCATGCCTTACCCCTAAACAAGTTCAAGGAGTGAAACAAAATCAGCCTGTCCATGAATTTCCATTAGAAAAACTCAAAGTGGATAGCAGACCACTGAACTATGTCAAAAACTTTACCTACCTAGGTAGTAAAGTTAATTCTGCTGCTTCACTTGATGATGAAATCGTAAACCGAATTGCAAAAGCGGCAAATGCCTTCGGCAAGCTGAAACATCGTCTTTGGAGTAGCAGAGACATTAAGTTGGAGACAAAAATCAATGTGTATAGGGCTGTAACATTGACAGGTCTTCTCTATGGATGTGAGGCGTGGACGCCTTACCGGCTCACATTCGCCAATTGGATGTGTTCCACAGGAGCTGCCTTAGGACCATATGCGGGCTTAGTTTGAAGGACAAAGTCGCTAACACCGATCTTTACAACATATGCAATATTGGTGGAATTGAAAGTTTCCTGTTGCAGTCTCAATTGCGATGGGCTGGTCATGTAGCAAGAATGGACGAAGGGAGGATACCTAAAGCACTGATGTACAGTCAGTTAGCTTGTGGTAACAGAAATGTTGGTCGGCCCTTGCTGAGGTACAAAGATAAATTGAAAACTTTGAAGACTGTACAAAAGACAGGAAGACATGGCGAGCAGCTTGTTGCATTGGACTGGAAAGATTCAACAAAACTGTGTGGATAATATGAGAACTGCCAGAGTGAGGCGAAAAGCTACAGAGAGTGCTCCACACCTGGCATCCGATTACTCACACTCTTGCACTGTCTGCGGCTTTCCTTGCAGGTCTCTTGCCGGACTCAGGTGTCATGAACGATCTAGACACAAATGAAAGCTGTTGGATCCTCATACGTCGTAATCGACGTGAGAGTCCATCATATATATATATATATATATATATATATATATATATATATATATATATATATATATATATAGTGTAGAAAATGATGGTTTCCAATTATTTTAAAAGCAATACTCTAAAAAGAATGAAGTCTTCTAGGTTATCAGTATCGTAAAAATGTAAACAAATTAATAATTTCGTTTAAATACGCTATGATTTCTTACATTTAGCAGAATCGGTGATTAAGCTGGTAGAGGATCGGGTGTCAATTGTAACGGTTGGTTGCGACTGGCGCCTGGGTTAGTCACTCTGGTTATTAATATATATTATAGTTCAGAAATGAACAAATGAATGACATATTCTTTATATCGGTTCCCAGAATTCAACATACAGACACATATATAGGCAAGTTAAAGATAGATGCTTGTTCTAGTGGTGGTTATAAGTATTCTTGCATAAGTATAACATAACCATCTAAAAAGAATCAACTCAACTTCCTCGTGTTTTCTTAGTAATCTCTGAGTGATGTAAATAAATTATTGCATGTTTTATGCACATCGCCTTCGAAGACATCTAGTCAAGGGGAGAGGGCGGTGTTTGGTGGGGCGGTCACATTTTAGAGGAAGAGAAGAAAACAAAGTAAACGAATAGGAGGGAGAGAGAGATGGTGGGGGCGAACGAGGCGCACCTGTCAGTCTTAAGTAGACATTGGAGCCAGGTTGGAAGCACACAGGTGGCGATCGTGTGGCTGAAACAATAGCACGCCAGCAAGTAAGTATGAACGAAAGAAGGCAACAGTGAACGAAGTAACGAACAAATAAATGCGTGAGAAAAACACTACAAGGAAAGAAGAAAGAAAGAAAAATACAACGGGGACGCGTAGGGTAATGGGGTGTCTAGTTCAGATTGGGTATAATCGGAAAGTGGTTAGGTGAGAGAAAGAGCGGGAGAGAGGGAGAGAGAGACTGACAGAGAGAGAGACAGAGAGAGGGAAAAGAGGAAGGGGTCTGGTTCTATTTTATTATTTATGCTTTTATTTATTTATGTTTGTAAAGACCTTCGTTTGGGTGCGGCGGACTAACGCTTAAAAGCGTCTGACGTAGTGACGAGGTCTTTAAGAATAACGCAGAGACAATTATCCAAAACCCGTTTCTGTGTATGCTTTTTGTTTTTTTGTTATATAAAACACCTGCCATGACACATGGCAGAGTACTATCTACACCAACGAGCTAGAGTTTAATGTTACCTAGTTGATCCCTATTTAGTTTGGACAAGATTCACGCATTAGTCCCTGATAAATGAGAGAACATGTCTAGACATCTTTTTTAGATCCCTGGATCCGCACCATTGTTCGTAATCGAAACATTTCTTTTGTTTCTGGCTGACCCGGTGACGTCATTGTATTCTTTCAACCAATAACGTTTACGTTATTCTCATCAATTCGTTATTCTTTAGTGTGTCTGCATCTTAAGAAATATATAGGTCTTCAAATTGCACAGGTGTTTCTTTTCGATACTTTGATGATTTGTTTGTCTTGTTTTACGGCATATCAACTCTTTTCGGGTCAATTAATGTCGTACGCAAACATTTTGGTAAAGGTTTTTCTGCTTCAAGTTCTGAATAGCTTAAGATATCTATTCGTGGTGTTTACTTTAACGAGTTTTTCATGATGTAAATATGTGCACTGGCGGAACCCGTAACAATTCCACAATTACTTTCTTCATTGAATTTACATTTTTCAAAGCTCCAAGTAAATGAAAGATGCGAATTTTAGACCATCATTTCATGTTTTTTCTTACGACTACCTAACTTACTTTTATTAACTTACTGGATCATTATTTTATGTATTTATTTAATATTAATCAAATATTTAGGTAAATCGAAGATTTAATAAGAATAAACTAAAAGTATTTTTAAATCCTATTTTAAAATAATTTAATACACCAGAATGCATTTCGATTACTTAAATACTTTTCTACCCTTTTGCTCGCACTGCACGTGTAGCCAGATTCATCCTCTCTGCATTCGTCACGCAAATCTCCATTTATTCTCTCTCTACGAGCTTCCCTTTTTAAATTGTAAACAACTTTGTTTTCGCTTCGTTCGATTCAGAAAACCAATCTTTTCTTGATTTTAGTTATTGTTTTATAATCATTTGGTTCTTTCAAATTCTTGTTAAATCAATAATTTGGTAACAATAAACTGGTATAACGTAGCTTTGGCGTTCTTCAATCCCTACAGTGCGTCCACTTTGTCGGCATAATCAGCTATACGAATTTCTGTGGTCGCAGTGGTGAGGTGGCAGCTTTATAGACGTCTTCTATTCCTTCTTCTTCTTCTTCTTCTTCTTCTTAAAATCTTCTTCTTCTTAAAATAGCTTTCATAAACGTTATTTACGAAGAGACATCACAAATACAATTGGATTTTAAAAAATCTATTTGCGGATGTATTCTTTCTTACATGCATACATGCATACGCATAAAACACACGACCCCCTCTTCCGTTGGGGTGTTTGCAGCAGCTATCCAAACCAAATTGCCCCATATCATCCGATTCAGTCGGAAGAGAAAGATCGTCCCTGCTCATTTAACACGTAAGATTAGAGGCTTCCTGACTGTGACATGACTGCCGGGACACGTAGCTCTTATTCGAATTATAATTAGAAAAATTCAACTCTATTTAATTTTTTTACATTACGTGGAAATTTATCATACTACCTCTGCCTTTATACATCCGCATTTAAATATTATTATACTGACATAGTTTACAAATCGGCAGAATCCCTCAAAGTAAACCCTCAAACATTGTGCATCCAATAGTTTTGATGTAATCCCATATGTATTTTAAGAGTGACTTCAGGATTCAGAGTGGGAAATGATGGGAAAATAGAGACGCATTGGGCTGGGCAGGGTACCTGGTATGGATCGGCGGGGACAGACTCCTTAAACAACTGTTTTATGGGGAATTGCAGCATGACTAACGCCTAAGACACAAGCCAAAGAGACATTTTAAAGATATACTCAAAAATAATAAACGTACTTTGTGGAAGCTGTCAGTGCCGAACATCCCATATATATTTCAGCCCGACCATTTGTGTGGTTCATGTGTCAGAGTATGTCTGTCAAGACCTGCTTTACTGAACCACATGAGATCACATGGCATGAATCAACTACGCGTGTGTAAAACAGGGGTAGAATATAGCTATGTACAAACAGAAGTGTGTCATACATGCAGCCAGACTTGTAACAATAAGTCAAAGTTGTTGCAGACGTTTGAATTTTTTAAATTTTATATTGACTTCCTGATGATTTTTGGTGATGATGGGTAATTTGTGAATTAACATTATGTGCTTGTTTATAAAGGATGAAACAGCTGTAGAATTTAATAAAAATCCTTTGCTTATAAACAAGAGATTTGTCTCATGTTATTATTCATAGCTCTAAGTAACTGTTTTATTTTTTTAATGCTAATACCTATCGAGCTATATTTGTGTGACTTGTACTATAAAACAATATATGGGTGGGTATGTTGCGTGTGTGTGTGTGACTGGACGCTTATCTATAAGATTTCCTACACATCTACCAGTCTTACAACATCTTCACTAGACGCGTGACGAAAAAAAAATCGGTGATTGCCGATGACGCAGAATAGTTCAATTTTTAGCCCCACCCCCACCCTGCCACTCGAAAAATGAGGAAGCTGGAATTCATCTCCCTCAAATCAAATGAATGCGTCTTCTTCTGCAAAGCATCTGTCAAAAGTAAACATTATGTGAGTCTGCTCCGATTCGCCGTTTGGAGGAGTGCCAAGACTTTTCAATAATTAATTAATAGATTTCGTGTAGATTTATTCGAATTTTTATCGATGGTTTAATTTCTTAAATTACTAATGACGTTATATACGTTTAGCTGCCGATTGAAGAAGCTCAACAAAATTACTTACGGATGAGCGGAATCCGAACAACTGTATATATATATATATATATATATATATATATATATATATATATATATATATATATATATATATATATATATATAGGTTGTAAACAAAATGTGAAAATAAGCTACGTTGTTTTGATATTCGCATATAAAAACAGAAACATTTTATTAAGTTAAAAGAAGACAAATATAAACAACTAGCAATGAAAAACATCACCAACACATATCAATTAGCATCAAAACAAATTGGCCCCAAAAGTAAGCATATAATTAGAAAAATAAATAAATACATTAAGTGCCATACAGATCTATGACTTTGGATCAATTTTCAAGCGACTATCGACTGGTTTAAAGCCATTCCTAATAAAGAACAATGTCGATTTACAGAATTCAGGATCACAGACTTCTATTCCTCCATTAACCGAGAAATTCTCAACCAAGGTTTAATTTTAGCCAAAACCTTCACAGTAATCAGCGATCTAGAAAAAGAAAACATTTTCCATGCAACAAACTCCTTTATCTTCTTTGATAATAAAACATAGGTTAAAAATCCACACTTGAAGACCCCTTTGATGTACTGATGGGATCCTACGACAATGCAGATGCGTACGACCTGATTGGCTTTTTCATCTTATACTCTCTACAAACCAAATTCCCTAACCAAGAGTTTGGCTTGTACCGAGACGACGGACTATGTCTCCACAGCAACAACAATGACAAAGAATTCGACAGATTTTTAAAACAACTGACAGCATTCCTCAAAGGCTTAGGATTCAATATCACCATTGATACCGATCTCACTAGCGTAGACTTCTTAGATGCAAACCTGGACCTAACAATTCCACTCGACCATACGACAAACCCACCGAACAGCTCATGTATATCAATACCCAATCCTGCCACCCTCTCTTGTAATTAAGAACCTTATACCCATTATAAGCAAAGGAATAACCCACCGTTCATCCAGCTTCGAGATTTTCAAACCAGCTTCTCCATATTGCAACAATGCCCTCTGCGAAAGCGGTTATAGAGAATAAATCTACCCAACCTACCAGACAACACAAAAACAATAGAAAAAGAAATATTACCTGGTTCGCTCCCCCATATTCTCTCAGTGTCAAATATAACATGGATAAACAATTCCTCTTATTAATAGATAAACACTTTCCACCATCTAATAAGCTTCATAAACTCTTTAACAGAAATACAGTCAAAACGAGTTATTCTTGTTGTCCGTCCGTAGGGTCCCTTCTAGCATCTAAACTCACAGCTCCAATAAATCCCCCAAACTCCACTGTTCATGCGGAAGAAGGGAAATTTGCGATTTGTGAGGGGGTTGCACGATCAGATTCATAGTATACGAAGCCAAAGTAATATACGGTGTAAACTCAGAAAAAGAAGAAATTTGCATTACTCAAGGAACTTTCAAAGAGAAGCTTTATGCCAACACTAACACTTTTAAATATCCCGAAAGATAACACCTCCCTAGCAACCATTATATGGGAACTCAAGAAGTCAAGTACCCCCTATGAAATTAAATGGAGGATCATCGATAAACAAAAGCCTTATAGCCCTACCTCCAGAAATTGACCACTGTGCACCACTGAAACATTTAGAATTCTACAAGCAATCAATAACACTGCCATAATATGTATGAACATCAAAACTATCCAAATGTACTAACAACGAAAATTCATAACTCACTGATAGTTCTTTCAATACATAAGTTTACAGAACACCACATCATATGAAAAATATATGGCCTATTTCCCCCAGCGCACCCCAAGACCTTTCCAATTATTATCAAATCAATTCATTTGTACACTCCTTCCCTCGGATAAATTATACTATACTTATCACATCTACATCTCTCCTATCATCCCAAATACAATCTACACCCGCAGACTCGTAAACTTTATATATATATATATATATATATATATATATATATATATATATATATATATATATATATATATATAGTAATCTGTATATGTCAGTATAAATAAAACATTATACTATATATATATATATATATATATATATATATATATATATATATATATATATATATATATATATATGTCATGGACGGCGGCACCGGGGGCAGGGGCTCAAGCCCCCCCCCCCCACACTTTTAACTTGGGCCTCCCCACTTTATGGTCATCAATAATTAAGTTGATATGCATGTGTTTAACCGGCCCCACACTTTTTAGGAGAAGCCCCCCATACACACTTTTATAACTGTACCGCCGGCCCTATATATATATATATATATATATATATATATATATATATATATATATATATATATATATATATAATCAGTGCAAACACTTAAGTCAGAAGTGTATGGAAACTGTTAGTTTCACGTTCGACAAAGCCCTACATATAGATAGACCTTAGTAATTCTTTGGAAAGCAGGTTAATAACTAGGTGAGAATGGTAAAATGATGTGGGTGATAAAGCGGAATAAGTGTCAGAGAAAGTGTCTTGCAGAGTATTTTTGGTCCATGTTATGTGAAGAATCGGGGTTCATGGTGATTAGTGGATGAGTGCAGCATTTGCCAAGTGGGTAAAAACCAACGACCGTAGTAATCTCTCTCTCTCTCTCTATCTCTCTCTCTCTCTATCTCTCTCTCTATCTCTATCTATCTATCTATCTATCTATCTATCTATCTCTCTCTCTATATATATATATATATATATATATATATATATATATATATATATAAAGAGAGAGAGATAAATAAAGAGAAGGTGGTGGCGATTTCTTAAGTTTTGAGACAAAGTCCAACAGCTCATGGTGACTGGCAGTTTGTAACATTTTGTTCTTCAGACGATGTTCAGACCATGAAATAACGCATGGCGAGAAACTGCCAGTCACTATCTTTATTGTGTTTTCAAGCATTGAGATACATAAGCTCTATAATCGGTAGAGCTTATGTAACGAACTCTTTCTCTTATGAATATATATATACATATATTTATAGCTACTCATACAAATATATTTATAAATAAATGTATATACATACATATAAATATATATATTTATATACATTTATATACATATTTATATATGTTTTATCTTCATTATGCTCACCAGTGTTGCTATATACAGCTAATCCGCCGGACGCGAAACTCGAACCTCAGACCGTAGTCAACACTGACTGTTAAAAGTTTCAAAGAGGGGTCAATTTCAAGAGAAATAACGATATGTATATGTATATATATATATGTATATATATATATATATATATATATGTGTTTGTGTGTGTGTGTGTGTGTGTGTGTGTGTGTGTGTGTGTGTGTGTGTGTGTGCGTGTGTTTACGGCATTCAGTATCGAGGAGCCACTGTACCTATGCGAAGAGTCTATACTGAGGCAATGATAGCGCAATCCTAACAGTACCACTTCTGCTAATAAGCAAAACGAAAACGAATGAAGGCAAAACCAACATCAGCAAGTACAATTGTCGAATAAAATATGATTGCCCGTTAGGTAGCAATTACAACTGAAGTGACATTTATATAAGGCAACTATTTCCTGAGTGGCGTGAAATACGATTTGACCTTCGTGACCGAACGGGCACACCTTCAAAAGATATTCTGAGTGTTTAGTGTGAGGTGTTGGTAGATAACTAGTTTACAGAACCTGTTTAAAGGGAGAGGGTGGGCTTTTATTTCTCTATCTATCACTGGATGTTTTTTTTTGTGACCAGACGTGCTTCGACAATTGTTAAGCGCCGCCTCCTTCATCAACTTACTGGGAGAAGGCTTGGGGTACTTTGAATAGATACTTAGCAATCACGGTTCATTTTTATCTTTCTATGGAGACATGAAATACAATTGTGGAACCGAAAATGAGGTTACGTGTGTTTGTTGGAAAATCTTTTCAGAGACGCACACGATGACTAGAATAAAAATGGCGCCGGACAACGTCGTGGACTAAGTTTGCGAGACGAGACAAAAAAATAAACAAATTATTTAATGACTACCATTACCTTATAACTTTTTATTTAATAAATGTTTGCATTTATTGTATGTATTCTTTCGTGGTGTTCGTTGAATGTGTGGTCTCTTAACTGCTGTAACTAAGCGGATCTGTTAATTTGTAGATAATTCAGGAGAGGGTAGGATTTTTTCCTTTTCATCCTTAGATTTTCATGGACGGTTTTGTTCTTGAAGAGAAATCGACTCTGAAACTTCTGGGTCTTTCTTTCTTATCAAATATTTCCTGAAGTTCATACATTAGGTCCATTGTTCTTTCTGCTTCTCGTAAAGTTAGTTCTCTCTATCACCCCAAATACCTGAGGCGATTCTCTATCTCAAAAGATCTACTATCAATCTTATATTGTGTACGGTTTTCATATTTCGGCTGGCCAATCTGTCCGATTTGAGGGGTTTTGATACGGTTCAAAAGCGTATCTGTAATTTGGTTGCATCCTCTCTCTCACACAGACGTGATATCGCTAGTCTCAGTCTCTTCTATAAGTACTATTATTGCATGTGTTCTTCAGAATTATCTGATTTATGTCCCGCTTCCTTTGCTCCAGCTCGTTTAACTCGTTCCTATAGTGGTCTTCATAAATTCGCTGTTTAAATACCTCATTATAATACGACCTCCAATTCTAGTAATTCTTTTAAAGAACTGCGGGCTTGTGGAACTCTCTTCCTGTTGACTATTTTCCTCCTATATATAGCTTTGATCTTCTCAAGACTATGGTCAATAGGCATCTCCTGTCTTCACGATAATCATCTTACTTCTGTATAGTTTCTTACATTAAGTGGCTTCATGCCTTGTCTAGAGCGACTTTCATAGAAAAATGTTTTTGAAGCACGTTCATCTTGCAATGAAACAGCACTGCATCTTTTGTCAATTACTAACAGGAACACCCAGCGTTGCCAAGGAATTGGGATCACTGTGTACTGTGTCATGCTCACAGCTTTCAACCCTATATCACAATTTTTTATTCTTATTTTTTAATTTCTATAATTTTCAATTTTCATGCTATAAATACAATAGAATAATATATGAATATCCGGCGATAGTATTGTAAATCTCACCAATAAAAAAATAATACCATTATTGGATTTCCCGTAAATTGCTTTGGGAGTTCTTTTCCTGCTCTCTATTTACCGACATGCAGAAATCTAAATGTAATATGAACAAACATGTTGCTACCCAACTCCCCACCCAGGTGGTCCCTTTTAAATCTGGCCTCTATCAGAGTAGCTTATTGCGCTTCAGTGGCAGTATGTCGTGTTTGGGTCGAATAAAAGGAAATTGAAAAACAAAATCAAAGAAAACCTGAATGGCTTCACAAATATTTGAAATCATTGGACAAACGTTGTATTGATCTCTATGAACGTGTTGTGCCCGACTACGTCCGCAGTATATGCGGATGATCTCTATTCTTACTTTTTCGAAATATTAGTGTGCATCTCTCGGTATATGTGATTCTATGTGGGACATCAATTGACCTTTAGTCTGACCCTTTGATAGAACACTTCAAAATAAGGAGAGGAGACTTGTGATTTGGCACTTTATTTTCTGTTTATTTTTATATTAAACGAAAGAAAAACTTTGACTTTCTTTAAGCTTGTTTTTGATTCGATTTATCTTTTTATGGTATATCAACCCTTTTTTTATTATTTTATGAGGAAACACCATACTTATTGTACACGAATCTATTGTATACAACTACCTGAACACAAGTTGCTATTTTCCCCATAACTGAATGTTTATATCTTACCAAATTTTATTACAGTGTAAATGAACGCAACAAATTCGATGGAATTTGAACTCGATTAATGCGATCCCATAGTCCGCAGCCGTATCCATTTGATACTTGTGGCTTCATCATTTGACATTGGGTGCTGACTTGCAACATCGGATGATTTTTATTCATTATTGAATCACCACTTAATTCAAGAGCCACTCGAGAATAAAGGTCAATGGGATGGAACAATTTTCAACCGAAAGACGAGGAACATTATGGGGTACTAAAATTGATAAAATAATGAAATAAGTTTGATTACTTATTGGGAAGGAGTGTGACAAATATTTGTTGACACTGGATTTGAAGACCAAGTTGTAATCTCCAGGAAAGCAGCCCCGCAGTATTGTGTTCCAAAATCGAGAAGCTCTGTCCATGAAAATTCCGCCTGGTGTTAGGTACATGGAGGGAGAAAGGAAGATCTTTTACCGTTGTAGTTGTAAGACGAGTTCTTGCTGTGAATGTCTCACAAGGAGGAACCAGAGATTGGAGCTCAGGCGAGTACTTTCCATAGAAATAACGATATATTCCTTCGCATTTTCGTTAGGAGCAAAGTGTAGTATATGTCCTGATATATGCTTCATCTTTTCTCGGTCAGTGAAGGCTAATCCTTCTAGCCTGAAGCATTTTTTTTATTTCTGTCCCAATCCAGAATGCCACATTTAAGCGAGCTGCATTTTCTCCACATTAAAAATCGACCTCATGTCTAACTCTGCCCTCGTGACGAGACAAGTAAATGGGGACTGGCCACGTCTCTTCTGTTAGAAAGAAGCTGTAAGGAAGAGAAGAATTGATGATCTGAATGAATATCCATCGCTTTTGGTCAACGAAAACGCAATTATATCCGTACTGTCTCGGTAAGAATGTCACGATTGACGCGGTTGTCACTTCTAATACGTATTAGATGATTCTTGTTGTTGTCTTTGTCAAATGATAGAAGTTGGCAATCTCTCTTTCTCTCTCTCTCTCTCTCTCTCTCTCTTTCTCTCTCTCTCCCTCTCTCTCTCTCTCTCTCTCTCTCTCTCTCTCTCTCTCTGGATCGTTAACAAGAAATAGTAAAAAGAAATGATTTTACGATTCTATTTTATAGGTCACTCTTATTCTGTATGTCATAAAAGAAGGATGTACACGAAAGGAAATAAATATGATAAAATAAATCGGTCAAGAAGCGGCGAAACTAAGCCATCGAGTCAGACTTCTGTAGTTATGATACATGATACTAGCTGGAGTACTGCTCCCCGCCGACTTTCTAAAGTATCTTTCTTCTATACGTCAAATCAACTGGGGAAAATGTTTCTATTTTAAATTCTAATTAAATCAATTAAAAAAAAATTTAATCAGTAAATAAATAACATTTATTCGATCTTTTGTAAAAGAGACCCGCCACTAATGGAATAATGAGTTTCGCCAACAGTAGCTTCGTCAGTCGCGTGCAATGTGCGCACACGCCATTTACTTACTTTTGTGAGTCCCTATTTACTGGCCTCTCCACGAAGACAGAGATAACACAAGGTGCGTTTTTAATGTGGGGGGAAATCCAACTCCCTCCCAAAAGGGATACTCTGGATTGGGACAAAAATTAAAATTGCTTCGGTCTAAAAAGATATCTCGTACGCTTACCGATGACAGAAAAGACGAAGTACAGTATCAGAAAAGATACTACACTTTGCTCGTTTGAGTCCTGTCTAAACATGCGTCGAGTTAGTTTTATAGTTAGGGTTAGGGTAAAGATAAGGTTTATGGTAAGTAAGTCTCTATGTTAAAATCAATGAAACTCTCATTTCTCGCCGTACATGACATCGATAGATTCTACCCTCCTGAGTACGTAATAAGGGTTACTTCTTTTTTATCACAACCTGCATTTTGTCTGGTTTTTTTTTGTTGGTGGAGAGAGCAGTTTTGGCGGGGTCCTTCTACAAAGGATCGTGTTACTATATGCTAGATTGAAAACTAATAGGGCTACCCGGCGTTGCCCGGGGCAAAAGTGTAACATATTTTATTAAAACTGTTATCTCTTTACCGCTTTCTATCTTTCTTTCTTTTCCCTCCTCCGTTTTCCGCTCCCTCTCTTCGGCCCCTTTTTTTCTTCGTCCATCTCATTCCTCTCTCTCGACATACACATACGCACATACATGCATACAGAAAATTCTCCTTTATATAGATTCATCGAGGAAGGAGTCGGCATAAGGGAAATAACTCCTCGATAAAAAATCAGAATTACTTCCCTTTAGTACGTGAAATAGCTGAAAAACTGAACCCCATCACGAAAAATGCGCTAGTTTAAGGGTCAAAGAATAAATATTTTTTTCTTAATTTTTGATATTATGCAACCATGGCAACGCTTATTAAGAATATACCAACTTTGTGGTTGTTTGTAGTTTTGTTTACTTTTAGCTGGATATACACACATACGCACAGACAACTGCCCTTTATATAATAGACCACGAGTACACACATTCCTTTAACAACGGCGTAGTTTTCGCAAGTCGAAATTACAAAAGTAAAATCAACGTAACTTTTCGCTGATAGAAATATATAGTATGCGTGTGAAACTTCACCATATTCATTTCTTTTTTGATAATTAAAAAATAAAATTAGTTATTCTTATAATTAATCAATATTTGAATAAAGTAAAAAATAAATTGTCTTTTTAAAAGAATCAAACATAATATCAATTATGTTGATTTTGTTTAGATAAATATTGATAATTTTCATTATTCAGACTACGATTATAATCTTGGTCGTCATATTTACAACGTTTCGGCCGATGTAATCTCCGACCTTTTTCAAGTGTATCTTTTTGAACTTTTCTTACAATAGGCGATTAACTAAGAATAACATGAATTAACACTTCTACCCGGTCATGGCTGACAGAATGAGAACAATCTACCCCACTGGATTGAATTAAGAATTCAGTTCGAAATTCCATACAAGTTCTTGAGTTTGGCATAAAAGATCCCAAGTTCGAAAGATACGCCTGAAGAAAAATTGAAGATTACATCGGCCGAAACGTTGGAATATAACAACCAAGATGAGAATAGTAGTTCGAATACTCTAAATAATAAATTTTATATTTCATAATAAATATGCAATTGGAAAATTATCAAAAATTATGTTTTATTTAAAAAGGAAAAATAAGAAAGAAACAACGAAAGAACGATTAAGAAAATAAGTCTAACATGAAAGAAAGGAAAATGAAAAGATGAAAGAAAGAAACAAACAACTAGAAACATTAGGGTTTTTTTAATGTCATATTCAACTTGTAATTTTGAAAGGTCGTATTTCTCGTATTTAGGTGACAAGATGAAGAGAAAATATTCAAATTAAATGCTGTCATAATTCAGTTATTTCAAAAGATTATATTTTCGTGTCTAATGACAGCTGAGTTTACAAATTATTTGTTTGAACTTTTCGGAGTCATCAAGAAATAATAAAGTCTTTGTATGCTAATTTATCTAAGAACATAAACAAAACACAATGTAATGCCAATTATTTCATGAAAACTTGTAGGCGGTGTGATTGTAAAGAAGTTGTATATTAGTTCTAAATAATGTGGGAAAAAGAGCAAAATTAATCTGTGTATATGGCGCTCCGAGTCGGTTGGGTGATTCGGTGGTGTCGGCTTCATTGCTGTATAAACATGAGGCGTATGTCATCCTAGAATTGAAATTGAAGTTTCTCAGAATGAAAAGTTGCATGTCTTAAATCATTATTTTAAAACCTTCCATTCTCACCGTTAATGGGATTTCTTGGTTCTTATGGTTAACCACTGGCCTATTGAATTCTATATGTCAAATCGTTCTATGGTGTGCTTTCTTACTGTATAGTCTTTGGGCCTTCTGTTTGTGGAATCCAGTTGCAGCTGCTTATACAGTAAACAAACATAGTAGTGTGTGTTTCATTTTTACTTACGCACTGTTCTACTTGTTAAGTTATCTAAGGCACATCTGAGCTATTTTTACAGACAAGGCTAAATAATGTGTGTTTCTACCTGTTACATACACATTTTTTCCTTGTTTAAGGTAAGTTTAGTCGTTCGTTGAGCCAATGTATTGCCATGGCGTTATTACGAATCTTCACTGTGTTATCAAACCTCAAATGGACTTAGAGTAGCGAAAACGGGCACCGTATTCGCAAGCCACAAACTAGACCGAACCCACCCTTATTCCACAGTTCATATCGTCGGAGGGCTATATTATGAAACAACTCCATTATAACAACAAGCAAATATACGCTCCCTCCAGTTGCATTTTATTTATAACTGGAGAGGATGACGAAGGAACATATACTACACTGAAGCTTCCCCCAAAGGAGAAAGTAATGCCTGGAGGATAATCTTATGACAACGGAACATATACTACACTACCCTTTTAAAGGAGGAGTTAATGCTTGTGCGGATGGTCTCATGACAGCATAACAGATACTGAAATACCCCCCCCCTCAAAAAAAAGGAAAAGGTAATGCCTAGGAGGATAGTATTATTAGTATTATAGCCACATAACATATATTGCATTACCCCCTAAAAAGGAAACAGTAATGCCTGGGAGGATGGTATTATTACGAACGAACATATACTATACTACCACCAAAAGAGGAGGTAATACCTGGGAGGATGTTTTCATGACAACATTACAGATACTGCACGTCCCCCTCCTAAAAAATAGGTAATACCTGAGAGGACGATATCATGTCAACGGAACAGATACTTTATAACTATTCCTGAATTGAGCATTGAAAGATAATATATTAGTCTGAAATAGTATAGTAAACTGAATTGAGTATTAAAAAATAATACAATAGTATATGAATAGACGTAATAGAATAGTTTTGGGATTTAGACCGACAGATACCAAATCTCCATTATCAATAGAATACGCCTTGTGCATATATTTATATTTTGTCTGTAACACCTCTTAAAACCTTGGAAGAAAATCAATAAATCCTTTGTGAGGAATTGAATCCCAACCGTCGATGAGCGAGAATCCAAACCATTAGATCACCTAGTTAATGCAGGGATCTGATAACTTAGATAAAACACGAATTCCCTTTCCTTTTTGCCGAGCGGCATATCCGGTTACTTAACAATATTTAATTATGCATTGCGCGAGAAACCCAATATGTAAAAGTCCTAACATCAACACGGCCAGCGTGTATCACTTATAAAACATATGGACACCCTTTACCGTTTGCCCCCTCTTCTCCAGTCTCACTTCTTTCACACACACTTGCGCAGCTTTCATGTTGCCCTGTTTACGAGATACAATAATTCAGTGTCTAATGAGTCAACATTTGCTAGTCCGTGACGTCTTTATTAATTGACCAAGTATATTTGCATTACTAGACAAAACAATGACCCGTTGGGTCACCTATTGAGCTCGAGTTCAATTGTTTGAATCGAGGAAAATTGAGTTTACAAGCCAGTTAAATATGAACAAATAAAAAGACAAAATCCCAAATTAACCTCTTTCTGCTCCTAGTTTATGTCCTCTCCCCCTCTCTCTCTCTCTCTCTCTCTCTCTCTCTCTCTCTCTCTCTCTTTCTTTCCTTCTCAGTACTGGGTAAATGTGTTGTACTATTTATGGCGTATCCCATTTTGTTTATAATGGAATATTCTAATCTTTTTATTCTTTCCTTACTTTATTACATTCGACTGTTAATAAATAGACTGAGAGAGAGAGGGGGAGAGGGGAGAGAGTGACGGAAGCGACAGTGATATACACGGTATAAAATAAAACCGGGGAGGGTAAAAACATACATTGACAGAAGAAGACAATGATAGACAGAAACGTCGTAACAGATAGTCACTTAGTGAGTTAATTACAAATTACGACTAATTACAATAATTAAAATGTTTTTGTTTTTTTAAGATAACTCAGACCCAAAACTAAGGAATATTTTAGCATGTGTTTTGTGTGATTAATATCTATATGGAAAAAGGCCTTAGCAAACTTTGATGGACTCAGCAAAAGTATAATAGTAGAGTAAAACTTATATTATTTTCGATTAATTGAAAACGTCAAATTTGGTTTACAGAAAATAAAATAAAAATAATTATTGATACCTTGGTAAATCGTACAATAAGGCCAGAATGAACTGCTTTTCGCAATTATTGTATTCAAGTATTATCATGTTTATTCTTCATTAACATATTCAAAAAAAAAGTTCATTTAGAAAATGAAACGCTAATCTGAAACGGTAATTGATACTTATGCAGTATGCGAACCGCGTTTTCATCGGCACTTTCCGACAGGTTACGTACACCGTCTGAAGGTGCCGAACGAAAGCTTCGTTTTTTTTCTGTGTGTCGAAAACGCTGCCCAATGTTAAAACGCAAGAAACAAGCATCCTATGTTTATTTTAACAAAAAGAATTCAATAGAAAACTTGGGAAAAAATATGTAAATTTGCAAGAAACTTTCAAAATGTAGAGAAAAAAATTAAAATCAAGGATGTGGTAAGTTTCATAAGTAAATATTTATTTTTGTTTGGTGAAGAAAATATGGTGCAACGACTGATAGCAAACAGTTTTTTTAATGATTTTTTGTTTTAGCAAACAATTTGTTTTCTTTCTTGCCAATTCTTTTTAACCCCTACCGACTAGGTTGAGGCTAGGTTAGGATCAGGTACTGTTTCTTTTAGGATTAGGTTAGGGTTAGGTACTGTTTCTTTTAGGATTAGGTTAGGATCAGGTACTGTTTCTTTTAGGGTTAGGTTCTGTTTCTTTTAGGATTAGGTTAGGATCAGGTACTGTTTCTTTTAGGGTTAGGTACTGTTTCTTTTAGGATTAGGTTAGGATCAGGTACTGTTTCTTTTAGGATCAGGTACTGTTTCTTTTAGGATTAGGTTAGGATCAGGTACTGTTTCTTTTAGGATTAGGTTAGGATCAGGTACTGTTTCTTTTAGGGTTAGGTACTGTTTCTTTTAGGATTAGGTTAGGATCAGGTACTGTTTCTTTTAGGGTTAGGTTCTGTTTCTTTTAGGATTAGGTTAGGATCAGGTACTGTTTCTTTTAGGGTTAGGTACTGTTTCTTTTAGGATTAGGTTAGGATCAGGTACTGTTTCTTTTAGGGTTAGGTTCTGTTTCTTTTAGGATTAGGTTAGGATCAGGTACTGTTTCTTTTAGGGTTAGGTACTGTTTCTTTTAGGATTAGGTTAGGATCAGGTACTGTTTCTTTTAGGATCAGGTACTGTTTCTTTTAGGATTAGGTTAGGATCAGGTACTGTTTCTTTTAGGATTAGGTTAGGATCAGGTACTGTTTCTTTTAGGGTTAGGTACTGTTTCTTTTAGGATTAGGTTAGGATCAGGTACTGTTTCTTTTAGGGTTAGGTTCTGTTTCTTTTAGCCAATTTTCTGTTGACTTAAGTACAGACTTTGGAAAAGTAGAAGAAAAAGGTTTAGAGGACGTGGCAGCAAGCTGCTCGACACGGTACACTTCAGCAATTTGTTCTAATTATGAGACGAAGGGATTGTTTCTGAATTTCTGGTTCCACATAAATTCACACAGGTAGCTGTCGATTTGATTTCTGCAATATTTTCATCGCGTTTTCCAATTGTCTTGTCCGCTGCTGCAAATTTCGTCGGCTAAGTGGTTTACGTAAGCTGTCGGAATGTGCCGATGAAAACGCGGTTCGTAAACTGCATAAGTACCCTTAAGTATTTCGTAATAGATTTATGTAAAGCAGTCTTTAAACCGGAGATTTGTTTTTACCTCTTCCCTGATTATCCCGAGTATTCACGGGATAGGCTATTCTGAGCATTTTTTCTTTTTTACAATCCCAATCATTTACGCCCTATCACCAAATTTACTAGCCGAAGACGATGCTTCGTTCGTCGATAATTGTCCGTTTTCTATGAGTCTCGATAACTTTTAGTTCTCTGTGCAGTGTGATAAATCTCGCTCTCTTTTTCCTGAGTTTATTTCTAAATACAAGTCACTACTTTCTTTTTGCAATTGTGGTGCATTTTAGTCATTATTTTCAAAATACAAAATAATAAATTTAACTAATTTATTTATGTATATTGTTAAAAATTCCGAATTGAAACGGATACTGAGAAAAGGATATTTGTTTTTGAATGAATGTAAATGATTTGATTTGAAAGTAAAATTTCACTTTACGGTAATGTGAGAAATCTAAATGAAACAGTTTTCTGCGTAATTACAAATAGAGTGATTATTTTTATTTTATTTTTCCCTTTAATGTATCATTTTTAAGAACCTAAAAATGGGGAGCGCCAAACGATCGTCGACGTAAGTACACTAGACCCACTCGACAATCGATTAAATCCCATCCATTCACTGTGGAGGTCCCCAGATGCCGGAGAACTTTCTACTCAAATAGCTTCTTACCTCGTGCTGCTGGCCTCTGGAACTCCCTCCCTGCCCCCTGTTTTCTCGACGGTACTGACATGCAGAAATTTAAAACTAATGTAAACAGACATCTCGCTGCGCAGATCCCAATTTAGGTTGACCCACAACCTTCTCCCTTTTCTTTCTTCTCAGTAGCCCCTTACGTCTACAGTGGCAGCCTGCCTTGTCTGGGTGAACTATGTTTAAAAAAACAACAATAAAAACAAATAGGGTGTCAAACAAAGGCTCGTCAAGTCTTTGTGTGAAAGATGTTCAGCCATTGGCCAATAAAAAGAACAACCCAAGGGGAAGTAATAAACCTAACGAAACCGAATGGTTAGTTAGCAAGGGTAAACACTATTTAGATATATAGTAAATCGCAAAAATTTCAACCTCGCATTTAGCCTGATGATTTCCTGCGGAAATGAAACATGGACACTTCTGTATAGCTTACTTGCCATATATATATATATATATATATATATATATATATATATATATAATATATATATATTATATATATATATAATATATATATTTTATATATATATATAATATATATATATATTATATATATATATATATAATATATATATATTATATATATATATAATATATATATATTATATAATATATATATATATATATATATATACTATATATATATATATTATGAAAATAAATATATGGCAAAGTAAGCTATACAGCACCGCCCATGTTTCGGAAGAGTGATTAATAAATTGAAACGAAAGAGGTTAAATTGCTCTTTTTCTTTGTATTCTTCTTTTTCTGAATAACAATTGTATTCACCTGCTATCTGGCAACAAGGGTGGCGCTGGTGTTGCCCAGGATAATAGTAAGGCAATTTTTCTTGAGCATCCATTCGCATTGTCTATCCCGACCCTTCTTGGAAATAGCTGCTCTCCCCGACGATCACACAGAAATACAATTGTTTTCTGACGGAAAAAAACACTCAAGTAGTCTTGTTAATTATTTCTTCATTTTCAAGACGTCATTGCTTTTTGTTTATTTTATACATTTAAAAGAAAGTAAAGGTTGTCATTTGTTTGTTTTATATATTTAAAATAGGAATGCTTGTCACCTAAGGAAAAAGAAGAAATACTTAGGTGTTAATGAAATTCTAAATTCTAATATTTAAAAACTGGTGAAAATAACGTTTTTCTCTTTGCATTTTTTTTCCATGTTTTAAAGGGTTGTCATTTTTGTTTAGGCGAAAAATGCATGCACGTTAAACGATCGATGCCAGCTGTCTTTCTGTACGATTAGCCAGATGTCTGTCACCATGGCGACAAACACAGCTGATGTCTGTTCTTCAAATTCAGAATGGTACCATCACTCCTTCAGTTAGGATGACTTCTTTGATGACATTTTCTTCAAAGTCTCTCTCTCGCTCTCGCATGCTCTCGCACGCCCTCTCTCTCTCTCTCTTTAGTTATATATATATATATATATATATATATATATATATATATATATAAACAATAATATTTTTATAAATAAATATTAAATATTTAAAATACCTAGAGACATCGATGTTTCATGCTAACGCAATCTTCAGTCTAGGAACTAATTCTCAACGGTCGGTGGGCGCGAACCCCGAACACAAATCGCAACTGATTCGTAGATCTTACTCGCAGGCCATTGCCAACCAGTTAGTAAATAGAGAGGAATTGTAACTGTAAATAGCGGAATTCGGCTACTACTATTCACCAAGCAGCTAAGAGTGATCTACGAAACGTCGGACCATGCATATAGCTATTTGTACTGCTTGTTATTAAAGCTCCTCGAAAAGTGCCCAGCCTCCGTGGGAGGGAGCTTATATAAAAAATAATATTTTTATAGATAAATATTAAATATTTAAAATACCTAGAGACATCGATGTTTCATGCTAACGCAATCTTCAGTCTAGGAACTAATTCTCAACGGTCGGTGGGCGCGAACCCCGAACACAAATCGCCACTGATTCGTAGATCTTACTCGCAGGCCATTGCCAACCAGTTAGTAAATAGAGAGGAATTTTAACTGTAAATAGCGGAATTCGGCTACTACTATTGTGGGGGGGGGGGGTGTAACATGGATATAATGTAAACTTCATTACATGATTATTTATTTGCGGTCCAAAAAGTCAATATATATATATATATATATATATATATATATATATATATATATATATATATATATATATATATATAATGTCTATTTTTTGACTAAGATCAAAGTGTAGTATCTGTTCCGATGGATACTACATCCTATAGACCGGTACCATCTTGGCCTTCGGGCCTTGATTTGCGCCGGTCTATGGGTCTGTCCTGTGCAGTTCTAGGAGGTCCACCCTCCCAGGCTTTACCTCTCCTCTTTGGGGTGGAGTAAGTTTATCGCTTACTGCCTGAGGCGCCCCTACCGGGGAATGCCGACGGGGCTGCCCAGGCATTTTTTGTAGGCCAGAGTGCTCACCTTCTCGGGCGCTGACTTTTCAAATCCCACTTTCCCGACCTTGTGTCACATCTCACCGCTCTGGGAGGAAGATAAATCAAATATAATGTCTATGTGATATGCTATGATTAATCCATGTATTAATTTTTTGTTGCAATTTAAAATGTGTTTCTCGGCTAAAATTGAAGAATTTCTTCACATTTGAAAAAAGAAAGTAACCTTATGGAAAAAATAAACACGTGTAAATTATAGATGTTAATATAATTGTTATTACTGTGTACAAAATAGGAGAGAGATAAAGGATAAAGGGGGAGGGTATCGGAGATTAAAAGTGATAGAACGATAGAGAATGGGAGAAGACGAATAAACGCAAAGGAAGAAAGGCTGAGAAAGAGGAAATGGGAGAGAGAAAAATGCGAGAGATAGTTCGATAGTTAGAAAGAGAGAGAGAGTGAAAGAGAAAGGGAGAGAAAAAGAGAGAGATAAAGAGTTGGCACGAAAGAGGGAGAAAGCGCGCGAACGGGTACCCATTATACCATTGACCACGCGTTTTTCAAAATGGAATATAATAATCCAAGTACCCTGGGAATGTTTCAGAGTATATAAGATTATAGGATCCTATGTCCAAAAGCCCATGAAGGAGTTCGTGAACAAACAAAATCACAGACATAAAGTACAACTATACATATATATATATATATATATATATATATATATATATATATATATATATATATATAATAATGGTAATAATCCAGGTGAAAAATATCCACAGGGTGGTAATCCAGAGAATTTTAACCGGGTTTATAAAAAGTGCTCAATATCAAAATAGAGCTTTATATATGATAATTTTATTTACACAGACATGTACAAAATCTGCGACACTGGCATGTCGATGTTATCGATCAACAGTTACTATAAACTGAGATCTCATCAGGCAGAGTTAGAATCCGATCTTAACCTCAGATCATATTTGGAGAGAATGAAGTGGAAGGATAGAGAAAGAGAAGAAGAAGGAAAGAAATTTAACATTTCAAAAATTAAAGCCGTTAAAAAATTAAAATTAAAAATTAAAAAATTAAAAAATCTAAAAATCTAAGATCTAGAATCTGAAACAGACAGGGCAAATAAATAAATAAATAAATAAATAAATAAATAAATAAATAAATAAAAATATAGGGTGGAAAGAGGAACAAATAATGATGAGGGGAGAGACACATAGAGGAAAAAAATTTATTTGCCCTGTCTGTTTCAGATTCTAGATCTTAGATTTTTAGATTTTTTAATTTTTTAATTTTTAATTTTAATTTTTTAACGGCTTTAATTTTTGAAATGTTAAATTTCTTTCCTTCTTCTTCTTTTTCTCTATCCTTCCACTTCATTCTCTCCAAATATGATCTGAGGTTAAGATCGGATTCTAACTCTGCCTGATGAGATCTCAGTTTATAGTAACTGTTGATCGATAACATCGACATGCCAGTGTCGCAGATTTTGTACATGTCTGTGTAAATAAAATTATCATATATATATATATATATATATTTGTTTATCATTTCGGTTCATCATTTCGAGAACCGCATGCGTACTATATATATATATATATATATATATATATATATATATATATATATATATATATATATAGTAAGTTATTAAAATATATTCATGGCAATTAAGCTACACAGAGGCTTCCGCGTTTCATCCCCGTATAGAATTGTCAGGTTAAAATGAATGAAATTCGTGTTACCGAGTTTTTTATGTATGCACGTGGAGTTTAGTCTATCGTTCTAACCAATCAGATACTTTGTTAATCCCTCCTACGAGTTAATGTTTCCATTGGTCAATGGCAGGGCTTCTCAAAAACAAAGGTCGACTGACTTTCACTTGTTCTGTTTGTATAGGGCTGACTCACCCTTTTTTAATGTGTCGAATTATATATATATATATATATATATATATATATATATATATATATATATATATATATAATTCTACACATTCACAAAAAGGGTAAGTCCCTAACTTCATAAACAAACCCCCTATATACACCAGATACGTTGACGACATGCTCATCGCTACCGAATTCCTAGATAATATAGACAAATTCAAACATACCCTAGAAACTCACTCAGTACTCACCTTCACACATGAACTAAATACTAACAACAAAATCCCCTTCCTCGACGTAATTATCGACTCTAACAACCCTGCCCAATACACAACATCTACATATAAAAAACACACGAAAAATAACCCTAATTTGCTCAACTACCATAGCGAATGCCCCCCAAAATATAAAACTGCCTTAATACAAAACCTTATCTACATGATATCTTCATCCAAAGAAATATTCTACAATGAACTAACCAACATCAAACAAACCCTAGTAAATAATAATTTCCCTAACAGAATCGTTGACCAACAAATAAAACTATATACTACCTCCCTACACCAAAAGAATCAGGCAAAAAAGGACAATAAAAATGACACTCTTTTCTTGTACTATAAAAACCAAATGTATTCTAACTACAAACTCGACGAAAAAGCTGTAACTAACATTGTAACCCGACACACGAAACCCACCGACTAACAACAAAAAATAAAACTAATAATTTACTACACAAAATTCAAAACCTCTAACTTAATAATAAAAAGTAATAAGACTACTAACTCCCCCCTAAACAAAACAAACGTACTGTATTTGTTCCAATGCCCATTCGAGGAATGTTTCTCCAAGACCCAAACAGACAAACATAGTATATTGGCCATACAACTACAACCCTCTCCCGACGCCTTACGAATCACTTAAATGATATTATTGCTATCCAGCGACACATTACCACACATAAAAAAAGCATAAAATCAACCGAACTAAGACAAATATTAACAACGAATACTAAGATCATACATGAAAAAAAAAGCACCAACAGACTAAAAATCTTCGAAGCCCTACACATAATAAAATTACAACCCACAATTAATAAAATAGCATTCACCACCGGTACTAACGCCTTATCGGTCTTTAACAATTAATAAATAAATAAATAAATAAATAAATAAATGATGATGATGATGATGATGATGATGATGATGATGATGATGATGATGATGATGATGATGATGATGATGATGATCATGATGATGATGATGATGATGATGATGATGATGATGATGATGATGATGATGATGATGATGATGATGATGATGACAAAAAATAAATAAATAAACAAAGATATATATATATATATATGTGTATACATATGTAAATTAATAGATATATAACTAAGAATAAAACTACAAATACGGCTCTTAGTAACAATAAGACACAGCCTCCTGAAGACGGTCGAGAGACCGAAAGCGCTAGAGGAATGGCCCACGATACAACGTTAGGTGCCATACTCCACCGGTTAACATCCGAAAACCGAAGAATCGCGTCGAGAAATTGACAAGAAAGATCGTGAAGAGAGAGAACTCCGTGGTCTTTAATGACGCTTGCATAAAAAAATGACTTCCTGCCGAACTATATATATATATATATATATATATATATATATATATATATATATATATATAAATGTTATTTCATGTACTAACATGAAATGTTATAAGGAGATATGACATAGTATGTGTCGATTTTCAGTTTTTTCTTTACACATTGCTCAATACATGAGTAGAGCTAATATATATATATATATATATATATATATATATATATATATATATATATATATATATATATATATATATTAAAGGCTTCCGTAGGGAATTCTTAGGCTAAAATGCTGTACGATTCTCTACGTGGATGAAACGCGGAAGTCTCGGTGTAGCTTAATTACCATAAATATATTTTCATTACTCATTGTGTATATATATATATATATATATATATATATATATATATATATATATATATATATATATATATATATATATATATATAGGTATTTAAATATTTAATATTTATTTAAAAAATATTATTGTTTATCAGCCCCCCTTCCCACAAGGGCTGGGCACTTTTCGAGTAGCTTTAATAACAAGCAGTACTAATAGCTATATGCGAGATCCGAACACCGGTTCGAAGGTCACTCTGAGCTGCCTGGTAAATGACGGCCACGTGTCGATATTTACAGTTAAAGTTATTCTGCATTTACTAATTAATTTGCGATGGCCCTTTGGTTAAGATCACCGACTACGAATCAGTGGCGATTTGTGTTCGGGGTTCGCGCCCACCGACCGTTGAAAATTAGTTCCTAGACTGAAGATTGCGATAGCATGAAACATCGATGTCTCTAGGTATTTAAATATTTAATATTTATTTAAAAAATATTATTGTTTATCAGCCCCCCTTCCCACAAGGGCTGGGCACTTTTCGAGTAGCTTTAATAACAAGCAGTACTAATAGCTATATGCGAGATCCGAACACCGGTTCGAAGGTCACTCTGAGCTGCCTGGTAAATGACGGCCACGTGTCGATATTTACAGTTAAAGTTATTCTGCATTTACTAATTAATTTGAGATGGCCCTTTGGTTAAGATCACTGACTACGAATCAGTGGCGATTTGTGTTCGGGGTTCGCGCCCACCGACCGTTGAAAATTAGTTCCTAGACTGAAGATTGCGATAGCATGAAACATCGATGTCTCTAGGTATTTAAATATTTAATATTTATTTAAAAAATATTATTGTATATATATATATATATATATATGTGTGTGTGTGTGTGTGTGTGTGTGTGTATGTGTGTGTGTATGTGTGTGTGTTAAGAAGGAAACTATCATCACTTAGGAATATGATAGCGTTCATAACAGCTTTCATTATCACCCCCAAAAGACAAATCTCAATTATTTAAGCGATAAAAGTCGTGCATATTTCAGGCAAGCGCTTATGCCCAGGACATAACATTCTAGACTACAAACAATGTTGTTGCGGGTTCGAATCTTGCAAAAGTCAGCCACGCTGAATTCGAAGGTGCCGTTTACGTGGATAAATGTCATAAATAATATAACCAGTACATGTAGAGATGTAGACAACCCGTGTAGATTATGAATGAATGAGAAATCCTAAACTTTAAGACCCCCAAAACCTATTTAACTGTAGATTTGAAATAACAAATAACTGCTTACACAGAATAAAATGTAGTCAACAATGCATAATAAATAGATCAATAAACAAATAAATGAATAAAAAAAACTCAACTAAACAAACATCTAAAAATAGAAATAAAAGCATGCACGTGTTAAAATAAGGTCAAGTGTAAATTCAACACAACAAAGAAACATGGACGGGTCACACATATACAAAACAGAACAATAGCATGGGAAGTAAAATCAACGGAACCTTTGTTTGTAAGAATCACAACGATTGGCTAATAGAAACATTGACACGTGGGAGGAAATAACAAAGAATCTGATTGCTTAACTAGCTAGACTAAACACCGACTACACAAACTCCATGCATTTTTGCCTAACAATTCCCTACGGGGATGAAACGCGGAAACCGCTGTGTAGCTTAATTTCCATATATATATTTGTATAACTTACTACCTGGCTGAACTCACGTATTGAGCACTGTTGAAATAAATACTGAAAATCGATACATAAAAGAGTTTATCTCATATTTTATTTTGATACATGAAATAATAATTATATATAATAGCATATTTTTGCTAGTTGTTTTATCTAATTGCTCAGTAAAATGTGTTTTTACAAGAAAAAAGAAAGAAAATACCCTATCCTTTATTTTAATAAATAAAACACGGAATAATGAAAACAGTTTTAAAACAAATGTTACCCTTTACGACGTAAAATGTAAAACAAAGAATCGAGGACTATATTTTAAATACATCTGGAAATCTAAATTAAAAAACAATCATGAGTGAAGTTTTGCGAATATTAATTTCTTAGAAGCTTTAAAACAAATTAATTATGTACATTTGAAAGACGCGTGATGTTTGGGGAAGTTTTGGAATGGATATATATAGGAGCTGATAAGTAGATATAAAAAGAGAGCGATCAAAACTAATAATATAGTTTAGTACAATTTATAGAATTAATAATATAATTTCGGCTTCAGACAGACAGATACTAAATCTCCATTAGTATATATATACATACATATATATATATATACATACATACATATATATATATATATATATATATATATATATATATATATATATATATATATATATATATCCATATGTTCGAAATTGGCGTCATCTTAGGAGCCCTGAGACTCCTGACCATTCGACCCGCCATCCGAAATCTTGGTTGCTTTGTAATTTGAGAAACTTCATTTACCATATATATATATATATATATATATATATATATATATATATATATATATATATATATATATATATATATATATATATATGACGAAGGATTGATGGTATTATTCTAGACGAGTCTGAGTTTTCCCGCTTTAACAAATATTTTGAATATTTACTGATCTAGCTTAAATTGTATTTCAAGTTATACATATTCTATAAAAGCACCACTTATCTTGAACCGATGATTTGTGTTTTCCTCTTTTTCTCGGAGTCTTCGCTAACTGAAAAGTGCTGAAGAGTCGGTCTACCACTATAACCGCTTTCTACTCCAGCCCCGGCATGACCATTTCGATGAAAGCCGGGTATACCCAACATACACTGTAATGTATTATTTTAAAATAAAAATATTTTATCTATTTATATATCCATATATATATATATACACACATACACGCACACACACACCTATATATATATATATATATATATATATATATATATATATATTGTTTGACTATTCTTAAAGATGTTTAAATCTTCTTTCAAATGTGTTTTTGCTTAATCCATTTATGTTTAACAATGTCGATTACATCAGTTCCGAAGTTCGTCATTTGGTTTAATGTCGTCATGTAAACGGAAGTTGTTGCAAAATCCATATTTTGTTTCTTCCCGCGCATGCGTTGTGTTGTGCATGAAGAATGTGTGTTCCGGGTCCCCTTTCACTTACAGTCAATGAGAGATTCGATTTAAAACAAAACCAACTTACAAACGTGCACTTCCGTTGTTCGGAATACGAGACATTTAATCCCTACACTCATTTAGTTATGAGCATCAGATATAGTTACGGTTTCCATCTATAATTTTCGGCATCTCCTATTATCACTAACCCAGTCTAATGATACTAAATGCGCAGTGACGATAGGTGTATAGGCGTAGATGATTATATATTGATTTAAATGAGTTATGCTACGACATGTGTTCGTAAATGTGTTAGCTTTAAACACATAAAAAACCAGAAGAAGAAGAAGAACAACAACAACAACAACAGTATATGTATATACCATTGCCATTGCTGGTGTAGTTTAATTAGATGGGTCTAATATAAGGAAGAGATGAAGAAACATACAACATGTAAAGTTACTGGTGCTTTCCGTAATAAAAAAGAAAAATCGGATGATCTTATGGGATTGACATCCTAATATTGTATCATATCGGCGTAAACAGAAAAACAGAAATCAAGCAGAAATTCACTTCAACAACAAAAGCTAAAACTGGGGCCATAAAAACAAGCTCCCAGCGACCAGTCTAACAAAAAGGCGCAAAAAAGCCAAAAATAGCTGTCACGTTAGCTGCGACAACTCGTCGGTCAAACCAATATAAAAGCAGATCGTGCGGAAAAAGCTATCTCTTTTCTCTTTCCGTTTTTTCCCTCTGCGTCTCGGACGCTTAACAGAGAGAACTACGTTAGGCCACTGTTCGCCTTTGGGCGAGAGACGCCTTGGCGGACTATTAAACACGCACACACATATACACAAAGGCTTACACTCCTATCATTCTTCAACACACGTGACCACACACTGCTGACACAAAGGCACACACGCATACAAATGTCTAAACGACGTATCAACTCTACGCTCACATGCACACTATCACACACATGTTGTCTACCACATGCAACCATACACGCACGCACCTACTTACGCACACTGCTGACAAAGGCACATACACGCCCTATCATTTTCAACTCTCGCACGCACGCACGCACGCACGTACATACATGCGTACAACCACATACTGCTGACAAAGGCACACACACACATACCAATGCCTACCAGATAAATCTCAACTCACGTGCACGCACACACATTCGTACAACAACACACGCACATCTGCACTCATACATCACAGGCAGAAACATTTCTCTAACTGGACACTTGAAATGAACACTTAATGCACTGTATTTTGTACATATATAACTATTTTGTGTTACTTTTTAACTACGTTTTATTCTTCCCTCAGCTATACGCATGCCTTATCTTTTATTCAACTTTCATGCATACTTTTCCATGTTTTTATCTGTTTTTACTCTTTTAAACATTTCTTCAATAATCTAAATGTAAGCGTGGATCTAGCATATTCTCTAAGACACAATATCTTACTAAGCTAAGGTCCGCGCTGTTACATAAAGGGGACCACGTCTCCACAATCTATTTTTAAAGAAAGTTATAATTCTATGCGCGCGCGCGTGTGTGTGTGTGTGTGTGTGTGTGTGTGTGTGTGTGTGTGTGTGTGTGTGTGTGTGTGTGTGTGTGTGTGTGTGTGTGTGCTAGGATAAAAGTCAGAAACTACTTTGCATCATTCAATAATACTAATAATACTGTTACGATTATTACTTCAGGTTTTTTTGTTTTCTCAACTTTTCTTCAGGTTTATTTATTTAATTCGGTTAATGGGATATTCACAGCAAATAAAACGTTGTGATGTTCCAATTCGTCCCCTATTAACTTTTAACCCTTATAAATATCGATTACTTAACTATCGTGCTTACATATTTATTACGAATGCACGTACGGATTTTGGTAATTAACGACTTAAATTCAACAAATGTTTTATCAGTCTTTCTTTAGGAATTTCTCAAATAAAACGGTGTAGCTTTTTCATTCGTCTCCTATTGAAATTTTATCCCGTATTGAACTTACATAATGATTCTGAATTTTATAATTATGGAGTTAAATGTACACATGTTTTATCTGTGTCGTTCTTTACACCAATTATAAAAAAAATAACCGGTTTCAATTACGATCGAGAAATTTTACAGAAATACCTCCTCGGCGATGACTTACTTTCGTTTGTAAGTAAAAATTTAATATGGTGTTATGACTTCTGGTAATAGTTATTAGTAATTAATAATTATTTCTTATTATTTTTTTTCTTCTTGCTGTAAAAGAAATTTAAAATTGAAGGATAACTTAGACGATTTTTTCATCTTACTTTTGAGAAAATAAAAACAGAACTATTATTATATTTTGATTACTTTTGCTACGCCGGATACGTACAGCTAGTTAAAGCATATAAGAAAAACCCCTAGGAAAGGTTGATAAACTCAGATGCAACGTGATTTACTTCCTTCCCACCACAGGAAGATGTGACACAAGGCCAGAAGGTGGGGGGGGGGAACCCGGCGCACCTAAAGAATTGCCACTCTAACCTTTCAAAGATCGCTTGGGCATCCCCGTCGGCATTCCTCAGTCGGGATGCCTCAGGCAGTTAGCAATAAACTAACTCCACCGCAAATAGAGGAGGAACGGCCTGAGAGGGTGGACATCCTAGGATTACTCAGGACGAATATGTCAGCCTAACAGATAAAAGGCCATCGAAATTGCACAGTTTCTGTCGGACTGATTGTCGAGATCGGATCCTCGACTGGTATGTATCCGCTATCGCCACCAGACGCTAAATTAATGGCGCAAGATAATATATATAACGTATAGATATGTTTCGCTTCAGTATTTACTTAACAGTGCAAAATACAGAAATAAAGCTTAATAGTATTATAAAAATATACAAGTTACTTATTTACAAATGTTTGTGCTTCATTCCACCGAAGGAAATCGTTAGCCGGAGGATTTCCTTCGATCAAATGAAACGCAAGCGTGTTTGTGTATCTCACTTACCATAAGTATATTTTGATAATATATATATATATATATATATATATATATAAGATCCCTCCGGTCGCATAGTTTTGCTAGGCTTGGAAGATGATATAATGTTGAACGAACTACAAACACTGATCCCAGAGGAAGATGTAATCACTGAGAGGATAATAGCATGACGAATGAACACTACCCCCGCCTCCAAAAAGAAGGAATTAGGACTGGGGGATGATATCATGATAACAGAATAGATAGTACACTACCCCACCCCCATGAGGAACAAACATATACTATACTGCCTCCCAAACAAGGGGTAATGCTTAGGAGGAATGTATCATGGTGAATGAAAATATACTATTCGATCCCCAAAGGAAAAGGTAATGCCTGGTAAGATTGTATCATTACAACGGAACAGATACTGAAATACATCCTTAAAAGATACACCCTTTCCCATCAGATGGAAAGTAATAGAGAGAACACCATCTTTTTCTCCAGCCATAAATAGATGTCTTCTGTGTGATGCAGAAAAATACCATATATTAAGAATCATTATTGACCCAAATCCGATCTGCTTGAACATTAGAGACAAAATGTTTAAAGGATGCATCCACAAGAGACAAGCACTACTTATAAATTGGACTTACCGATACACATAAAGGCCTAACAATAGCACCCCCTCTTCATAATACATAACCCCAACTATCACCCCCAAAAAATATATATTAAAAATAGGAATAAATATCTTAATATTTTAATTGGCCCATCCCTACACCATAACTTAAAACCAGTAATTTAAACCACGTAAATATGAAATAATAATTTTTCCAATAATAATTTTTCCAGTTATTAAAAGGTTAACACCCCCATTCCACAAATATAATTCAGCAGACTTTTTAAATCACCTAAACAGGTTCAATCTTGTCGCCCTAATCCCTGTTATTATCTCTAGTTCAGACTTAATCAGTACACCAATATTATTACTCCCATAAGTCTTCTCTGTACCTTAGTTAAAAATGTTAATCCCATAAATCTCCTAAACAGGTTCAATCTTGTCGACCTACCCCTTGTTCTCACCTCTAGATCAGACGTAATCAATATACCAATATGATTACTCCTATAAGTCTCCACTATACCTTAGTTAAACATGTTAAATCTCCTAAATCTCCTAAACAGGTTCAATCTTGCCGACCTAATCCCTGTACTTACGTCTAAATCAGACTCGATCAGTATACCAATAGTATTACCCCCATAAGTCTTCACTATACCTTAATTAATAATGTTAAATTCTGAATACAGAATCATAAAGAACCTTATAGAGTTACCCCCCTTAGATCGACTGACAGCTGCAAAGACCGGACTCGGATTAAATCTTAATTTAAATTCCTTTTATATTGATTTAAAGTTATTTAATCCAGGCCTTGATTTTAAATTTGATGTTTTTAAACCTTTTTATTCTTTCGTAAGTTCAATCCTTAAACCAATATTCTCACCTTAGTATTTTTTAGAAGACACATAATTAACCCTCAAAATATTAACGGCCAAATATACACTATTAATAAACATAGAATCACGGGACTTGTTTAGAGATATTTTTTTTATTTATATTTTTAAATTTTTTCCAATTTTAAATCTCAAACCTTATTAAACCTCCCTAACACTTATTTTAAACAAATATACGTAACACTCTAAAGCAAATGACGTATACAAACCAGAGTGATACGGGAATTCATATTTCTAGAACAAGTGACAACATATATGCTGAATGGTTGAGTCCTTCTGAGTTTGAAACCAACTATACTAATCTTTCTGTACCAAAATATAATTAAATATTATGCTCTTTATTTCGATTCTCAATTAATCGAGCACTCTGCTGGGATTTTCCCCACCATATTACAAAAGAAGTTATATATATATATATATATATATATATATATATATATATATATATATATATATATATATATATATATATTAAACTAAAATATACTTTTAAAAATTGAACCTGTAGTGAAATGGTTCAAGCTCAATATACGAAATAGAGCAATTATAAAGATAAATGAAGGAAGAGAAATAAAGATGTACGAATGACAAATCTGTTTCATCTTCGATTGTTCAATGCAAGGTGTACTCGATAAAAACATGTTTATTTTTCTTTCCTTAAGCCAGGTTTTTCAAAGATTAAAATCTAATCATGAGAGGAATTACATAGATGGATAAGTTGGCAGGGGAATGGCCAAAATTCAAAATTTGAAAATTTTTAAAAACAATATAAAGTAATGGAAAGTAAGAGTGTGTGTGTATAAAAAGGTCATCAAAATATAGAGTATGTCCAGTTGGCGAATGTCCGTTGACAAAGTGTCTGGTGACGAAAAATTTAGATGGAAAAGGGATTTCGTGGAGACTGCGTTAAAAGTATCCAAAATGTAGTAACTCCAATCTAATTCCTATACCCTTTTTCAATTACTAGCTAACCCTTCTTACATACTTATCCATTGCCTTCCTTATCTCCCTTTTGCATACAATCCATCGACTCTGTGGACGCAGCGCTCTACCAACAGTCCTTTTCTTATAGATTCCATAACTCTCCCCTTTAAACTGCGCTCCTCTGTTACTTTTATAATGGCTCATTAACCCCCCCCTTAAATCTATCTGTAATTGCAATACTCCATGTCATCACTTCAGTTACATAATCAACCCTATCCCACCCATAATCCTTATACTAGTACTCACTTGTTGCAAACATATTGACGCTGTTCCCAATCCTACCACCAGTAATATATTAAAGTATCTTATTTAGTCACGCATCTAATATTTGACTAATTGGGAAATCTATAAAGTCCTTAAACATTAAACTCTGAAATACTATAAATGTCCGAATAATTACATCTTAAACACGAAAATTCCAGATTTCCAATTCGTTTGAGCCCTAATTCCCAATTTGAACCCCTTTAAACTTTTTGAATTATATAAAATTTTGTCTAAAGAAAATCCGTTTAAATACGGGGATACTCCCCCCCCCTGGAACTGTTTACTTACTGACAAGAAACGCTACTGGATAAGCTTATTGAAACCCCACCCCAACTGAAACCAGTCCGGGCCTAGCAATTAAACTGGCAGTAATTACATTATATTGTTGCTTACTAGCGATGAGATGTAAGTGAACAAGCCCTCTCCCTACCCTACACCCAGCATCAGCCATAGTTATATCTACTAAACCCTCTCCTCCACTTCCCTAATTTCACACTCCCTTCCTACTTTTTACTGACTTCGCCTTCGACCAGAAAATTCCGTTTCATTCCTTAGATCCGATCGAAGTAACTAACACTTTCCTTGGCCTGCTTGAAATATATACAACATTTTAACCTCAACTCCTTAAAAACTATTTTCATTCGCGGTCCATGGAAGTATTTTAAAATGACCCTAATTCTCAAAATTACATCCTAATAAGTGTTTTTTACCTCCGGTTGAACTGAACATCATTCTATTGGATTTATTACATTTTGAACACTTTTAACGCAGTCTCCACGAAATTTCTTTTCCATCTTAAAATCTTTCGTCACTGGACATTTTGTCAACGGACATTCATCAACTGGACAGACTCTATATTTTGATAACCTTTTAATACACACACTCTAACTTTCCATTACTTTATATTGTTTCTTAAATTTTTCAAATTTTGAATTTTGGCTATTCCCCTGTCAACCTATCCATCTATGTAATTCCTCTAATGATAACATTTAATCTTTGAAAAGCTTGGCTTAAGGAAAGAAAAATAAACATGTTTTTATCGAGTACAATTTGCATTGAACAATCGAAGATGAAACAGATTTGTCATCCGCATATCTTAATCTTTCTTCCTTCATATATATATATATATATATATATATATATATATATATATATATAGAGAGAGAGAGAGAGAGAGAGAGAGAGAGAGATAGATAGATAGATAGATAGATAGATAGATAGATAGATAGGAGTAGTACCTTTCCGAGTTGACAACTAGAGGTCCTCATGCATCCCATCATTATGCGATGCGCAAAATATAGCCTCTCTATAGTGAATGATCATTCGTGCTTCGTGAGGAACCACATTCTTTTTCATGTGCATTGACAGAGCACGACGAATCTAAAAGATTGACCACAAATCCTGCTATTCGACGGGTAGCAGTAGTTCTAGTTGCACTGATTATCTGGTTCTGAGAACAGCATGGTTTCGTAGTTGATCATATGTATTTAACAATGGAAAGGCAGAACTGCTCCAGTTCGTGGAGTATTTATTTACCTCCTCTCCAGGAACAGATACTACACTTTGATCTTGGCCAAAGGGCCAAGTTAGTGGAGTAGCAATGACTCTCTGCCGGTTTACAGTTTCGCATATACAATCAGCTATTAGATAAGACATAATTTCCCGAACTTCGTGAATGTTTCAACGTCAATTGATGCATGACTCAAGTCAAAATCAAATCAATGTGTGCGTGCGTGCACATTTTGTATCTAGTGAGCCCACAATCCTGATGAACGTAGAACTACACCTGAATTGATTTTGAAATTTTAGTGGTCGAATATCCTAAACATCTCTCCTCAACATTGCTGACATTTTATTTTGAGAAGGCAATCCTTTCTTAATAAATATACCGTCATAATAAATAAACCGTCATGAAAGGAATAGAAAAAAAGTTGCCGTTTTTAGACAGAAGAGAACGATTTTAAGGAACGTATTTCAGAAAAGTATTAACTTTTTGTGTGTGATGCTAATATCCTGATCGGTGTTTCTTTTACCTTCAGGTAATGTCAAGCTGTTTTTCATTTCGTCCGTCGCATGAGTGATTTTCTTTTCTTCATTTAAATATTTCTTTTTCTTATTTCCATTCAGGTTTCATGTAATCGTTTTGCAGAACATCTCCTATGTATTACACTTATTTACTTAGCAGAGATAAAAAAAAATCACAAGATCACAGTTTTACGACTATTAAATAAAGACTGCGAAATTACATTACACAAAATCGGCGCAAACGGGGTGTGGTGGGGTGTCAGTAGAGATGTTTCAACAACGCTCTAGAGTTTTAGTTTCTTTTACTAAAAAATATATAGTCACTTTTAACCGTAATAAAAAAAAGAATGGAGATCGTATAATCACGTTAAAGCACCGGTTTTCGTTAGATCACCGAAGTTAAGCTACTTTTAGCCTTGTCAGTACCAGATGTGTGACCATTTGAGAATACTAGGCGCTGTATTTGTAAGGACGACGACATCTTTCTGCCCCCCCCCCTCCGCCAATAAAAACTACCATCGTCATCTCCCTTGAGCGAAATACACACGTGACTGGGACCGCTTGCGAATTTAATATTTCTTAGAAACTTTTTCTTTTTAAGGAAGCCTGTTCAACCCGCCATGGATAAATACCGCACCAGATACCATGTAGTGTGTTTAACAACGATTTATAAAGTACCATTTTTTGAGTCTTTGATATTATTATATCCGAGGATTGAACTCCGGTCTCCCGGCTCATTAGCGAACACTCTAATCATTATGCCAAATGGACATTTTAAAGAAAGGCTGATCTATGGATCATGTTATCCTTTCACATGACACGGTCATAGTCTGTAAATTCGCCTCTGTGTGACATTTAAAACAACTATATTGGATCGTCTTCGTTAACATGAGTATAAAAGAAGAATGAAATGAGTATGGACGAAGGTAAAAGGTTAGTAAGTCCATTCGGGATTAAATAAATGTCCCGTTAATAGAGAAGAAAGAAGAGTTCATATATGAAGGGTAGAATGAATGACCTGTTTGTAAGGAAATGAAAGAGTTCATATATGAAGAATGTGCGTCCGTACACAGGTGTGAAAGTAGGTCATGTCCATATGTGTATATAAATATGTGTGTGTTGCATTAAGTCTACGTGCGTGTGGCAGAAGTAGCCATGTTGAATCCTTGGAGCTTCTTGTCGAACCCGAGGGCCAGACGGCCCGGGAGGATTTCTGTTGCGTCCCTAGAAAGAGGTTTGTGGTTAGTGCGAGCAACGTGAAGTTGACAGTCCAGGCACGTGAGAATGAAAGAGGAAGTAAGCAGGGAGCTATGGGTTTTATAATCTCTCATGGCGAGCTCAGCTCGTATGAGAGATGGTCCCTTATTGGACAAGCCGGAAATGAAGTTAAATACTTTCACCAATAAGCGCCGAGCTTAGAAATTAAGCACAGATTAAAAATCGTAATGTCGACTGTCGCTGCTGCTGCTGCTGCTGCTAGTTGTACCACTGCTACAAATTTACTATTTAAGTTAGTAACTCTTGTGGTAATATCGAACATATGCTTGAATACACTTGCTATAGTTCACTGGATTTATTAGCATTTACTTGGATTTACTATTATTTGTTAGTACTTACCTGGGTTTATTTACTACTAGACGTATCCTTGACCCGTTGAGTCACAACCACAACCACTATTTATTCTACTTTTATTTTTAAATTCATAAACTGTGATATTTCATTTAAGACATTTTCTTGCATAACTAAAAGTAATAAGTCTCTTTTCTTCTAAAGTATCTTTATTCTTATTATTTGTAGTAGTAGTAGTAGTAGTAGTAGTAGTATATAGAAATATGATTATTAATTATTCTTATGTAGAATTAAAAAGACTCATTATTCTGCCATCTCATTTACATACGCGTTTGTGGTTTGTACAAACATAATTATATAACTTAGATGACAACGCTGAAAAAAGAGAAACACTCACAGAGATATCAAGTACTATTAGAGAGTGGTTGAATCAACATAGAGTGAGAGTTGCGAGAGAAATACATCGGTAACTAAAAGAGAGAGATGGGTGACTTGTTCAGTTAACTACAAATTTCTGCCAGCTAGAACAATTTAAACAGCATTATTTTTCAAACATAATTCAATCCAAGGACTAAAGTATATTTTAGCATATATTTTGTGTTATGAAAGTTTAGAGGAAAAGCATTAGGAGAAGCAAACGTTGATGTACTCACATTTAGTGTAATAATAGATTGGTGTAATTAAAAAATGGACTATTTTTCTGTTGTAACATATTTATTGGTAATATGTTGTTTTCTGTGGTTTTACTTTGCTTTTGTTATTTGGCATGTCGTATCTATTACAAATGGAGATTTGGTATCTGTTTATCTGAATCCGAAACTATACTATTACTATCTTTTAATGCTCAAGTTAGTTTACTATACTAATTCAGACTAACGTATGATACTATCTTTCAATTCTCCATTTAGGGAAGAGGTAGTGTAGTATATGTTCTGTTTTCATGATGCAATCCTCACAGCGATTATCTCCTCTTTTTGATGGGATAATGTAGTATATATGCTCTGTTGTAATAATACCATCCTGCCAGGGATCACGTTTTCCTTTTTACAAAGGGGATAGTATAGTATCTATCATATTCCATGACATGACCTCCTTCTTTTTGGGGTAATGTAGTATATGTTCTGTTGCCATTAGTGAATCCCCCAAGGCATTAACTCCTCTTTTGGTACGTAGTGTAGTATATGTTGGTTCGTCATGATATATTCCTTCGTTATGATGCTATTTTCCCAGACATTATTCATTCCCTTGTGGGAGGAGGCAGTGTAATATATGCTTGTTTGTCATACATATTAGGAAAAATATGTGATCAGAGGGGGGCATATATTTGCTGGTTATTTTAATTAAATGCCATTGTGTTGTCAGTATATTCATTGCAATCGTGTCTGTCTCTTCAACTTTTACATATGGAACATTTAACATCAATCAGCCCTGTATGTATTTTTCAAGCTGGTGTGTGCCATTCGTCGTTATTTCGTTCATTAAAAAAAGTGGAAACGATGTTATCAGAAAGATCGATCTATTCACTGTAGCACGCGCACACACAAAAGAATGGAAGGAAACATGCGGATTAAGTAAGCGTATTCTATTATCTTCTGTATCTTGTTATCTTAAACCTCGAAGGAGATTTAATGGTGGGATTACAACGAAGTTCAAACTGTCTAGACAAGACACAAAGAGGTTTAATGGCCGCTGTAACTCAACGGTAGCATCTCTCTCTCTGTCTCTCTCTCTCTCTCTCTCTCTATCTCTCTCTCGCTCTCTCTCTCTCTCTCTTTCTCCATTGACAGTAACAATGGCGGGAGAGCAACTGCGGTAAGAAGAGGGAGAATACGACGCTCAAGTTAGAAGGTAAAAAGGATGTCCTCAACAGGCGGAGTGAGTGATACGACATTTGCAGGCAATAAACAAGCAGGAGATTCAGCCGAACAGAAAGAAAGTAACAGAAGGGATGGGGTTCAGCTTGGAGAATCATTACGGCATCTAAAAACACAGTCGCATTGCATTTCGATAACATAAAACATTTATGTCAGTCTTTGGAACTAGATTTTATGTTTTTGGTTAAAGAAAAACACATCCAAAGAGCCGTTATAAACCGCTCGTAAGTAATGCATAATGGTCAGATTTCATCAAGATTGCCTGGATTTGTCTTGAAAGAGTTCATGTTTTTGAAGCGGACGACAATTTTGGCCAGATTATTCCATCTTCTTACGATGCAGTAATAAAATTAAGTTGTGGTCCTTTCAAAACAACATTGAGCGTCCGTCAGTAAAGCCGAAACAGATGCTTTCCTTTTAGATTAATGAAATCTAATTATCTTCCAACGTTAACATAAGACTCCGAGAGTCAAACTTTCAAACTCCTATGCCTAACATTAACAGGCAACATGAATTGGAATTAATAAATAGAAGACACTACAACGCCTGCTGCAAAGAAACTCCCTCAACTGGGCTAGAAAACTTCTCACACCTGTCAGTATCCTATAAAGCCACCATTCGCCCATGCATGGAGTATTATTGCCACATGTAGACTGGTGCAACATGTCTCTCCCTCTTGGACAGGGCGCAAAAAGACTCTCTAACCTTATAGATTCCGTAATGTCTACCAAGCTCCAGCCCATGTCCGAGGTCCGCAATGTTTGACAAGTACTTCCACGGAATGTGCTTCGACAAACTTACTGCACTTGTACACCCACAACGTAAATCCCCACGACTAACCCAACTAGCAGCAAAATTCCACCCCTTCACTGTAGAGGTCCCCAGATGCTGGAAAACGTTCTACTTTAATAGCTTCTTTCTTCGCACCGCTGGCCTTTGGAATTCTCTCCCTGCTTCATGTTTCCTCGACCGTACCACCATGCAGAAATTTAAATGCAATATGAACAAACATCTTGCTGCACAACTCTCCCACTTAAGATGCACCCTATAAATCTGACCCAGAATCATAGTAGCCCCTTGCCTCTAGGTGCAATATACCTTGTTTGGAGCGAATAAAAGTGTTTAAAAAGATCACTGAAGAGGATATTCTTAAAAAAGAATCCTAGAATCTACATGTTTTGATAATTGTTATCTTACTCTCTAATTACTGCTATTTGTTATTTTAAATTTGTTCGTTTATATATTTGTTTCTATATATATTTATTTTTATTTATTTAAATTTGTGTAAATCATCGATGGTGGGGTCGAGATGGGCCAATCAATTGGTCTCCGCGAAGCCCTAATTTGACGCCGTTGGACTATTTTTTGTGGGGATATTTACGTGACCAAGTATTTGCCACGCCAATAACTAACATCGACGACCTCAAATCAAAAATCACTGCCGAGTTTATTAACATTAATCAATCAAATATGCTACAAAGAGTCGTAAATTCATTGCAAAAAAGAATGGAGCTATGCACACAGAACGATAATAATTATAATAATAATACGCGAAGGCATGTATTGTCCGGACGTATGTTATCACCTTTCATTTAAAAAATGAGATCGTCCGATCAGCAAAGATGGTGGTTGATGATTAATCTGATATCGCTAAGGTAAAACATCCCGACTTTATCCATTTTAAAATGAATTGTTCCAAAATCAAATTATGTCGCCCCGTCGACTAAAAGTACAATTTTAAATAAATACATTTGAAAAAGTGACATTTTTTATGGAAATCATTCCAGGCGAGGCATGAAGCCACTTGATGTAAAAAAAAAGCTTTAAAAAATACGACTGCAAGATCAAAAAACTATAAGTGCTAGATGGATATCTTCTGACTCAGAAAACAGCAATTCTTCCCCCTTTGTCAGAAACATCGCACATTGAATGTGAGGACTAAAGGACAAAATAAGGAAAGCGAAAGTAACGAGGTTGCCGAAAGTAAACCCAAATTCCACTTTCTACTCTCCTAATTTGTTTTATTGATCTGAACAATATTTAATTCACAATTATTTTTATGATACGAAGACAGAGAATATTTATTGTTTTAAAAAGAATTAAATTGCTACAATGAAGAAAGAAAAGACATATTTGTTTTATTTATTTGAATGATCTTCAGCTGACACTGACAATTTATTGTTAGCGAAGAAACAAAAAGAGTCACTTTTTTCTTAATAATATTGACCCTTGAGTGACATATATTAATTAAAAATGAATATCATTATTAACAGTAAATTATACAGATTGATGTAGAAAACATCGTGGAATTTCCACGGGACCCTAATAGTCTTTTATATTATGTTTACAGAAAGTATTATATAGATTTATTAACCAAAGAAAATCAGATCAAATTGCCGGTATTGTTCACGGAAGAGTTCATGATCTTAGCATTGATGAAGATCGTCTATAATACATGCTGTGTTCTGTCAGTGTTGGTTATAAAGAAACTTATGCTGTCGTCACATTCTACTGAAATTGAACGCTCGTGGCAATAGTTCAAACTTATGGTGTTCGTTGATCCGCGGCTGAAGGTGAGCAATGGTTAGGTTTCTGAACAACGTGAAAAATACCGAAATCCTTCAACCTCCTAATTGGTACAACCCTAATTGGAACAATTTGCAATTAGGACACATTTTTTTATATCACACTTCATACTTTTAATTGGAAACCCCCTACTAATTGGGACACAAGTTGATAACATAACCTGTTACAATTAGGGGGTTATCTGTATATCAAAAGGTGTGGATATTTATCGGTCTCGGGAAGCCAGGGTTATCGATATTGTCTTAAACCATTATCCACATTGGGATCGAAGTTGATGTGTTTCATGAGAGTAGAACACCAAACAACGTGTGTGACTGCAATGTACGAACGAACCTGACATTTTTATACGAATGAGTCACCACTTACCAAGGCCCAAAGGCCACTCAAGGATAATTGTTAACGAGGTGATCAATTAGATTGATGAACAATACTATGAGAGGATTATAAACAATGATGGAAAGGATAGAATTTGATTACTTCAGAGGACGGCTCGGCAAGTATTTTTACATTGTCTTGAAGACAGCTATATTGTAGTCAACAGGGAAGCAGTCCCGTGGTATTGTGTGTCAAAGATGAGATGTTCTTGGAAATAAACTTTGTTCATAGAAGTTTCGTTTGGTTTTCGATATACATAGGAATAAAGCAACGTTCTTTGCTGTGGTGGTAGAAAGACGAATTCTTGCTTAGAAAACCAGATTGGAGCTCAGTTGTGCACTTACCATGAAAATAACGGTAGAATATAGAAAGACTAACTACGTCTCTTCTGTGAGAAAGGACTGTAGAGAAGAGAAGAGATTACCCCTCCGCCACACTAGATTGCGATGTCGGTTTTATACTCTGTCAAGGGATCTCCCCAGATGTGGCAGCAGTACTCCATCTTAGGAAATATCTGACTCTTATATAGGCAGAAGATAGCATCAGGAGCCAAGTACTTTCTGGGGTGGTAGAATGATCCAATCATTTTTCCAGCAACATTAGAAACAGGTTTGATGTACGTCTTCCATTTCAGGTCTGGAAGGAGCTTATCAAGTCAAATTGCAGCCAAGATATGTGAATGATCGTCGTATAAGCCCCAACATTGAGTCCATATTAACAATCACTAATATAACACAACAAAAAAGCAGGTAAATTTAAAATACAGTTTAATCAGTTATTTATTTTATAATGTAACTAAAACAATACCCGTCCCAGGATGAGTAAAATGAATTCTTCAAACAAAACAGTTTTGCAACACTCTTATTCCCCCTTACAATCGTTAAATTCTACATATAATGATGATAAACCTTATATCTAGAATCCTTAATACAATTTGATCAAAATCCATTACATGATTTTGTATTCTAGAAAATGTCTCAAATTTAAGAAGAAATTGAAGTTCAGGAAATCTTACTTGATTTATGTTTAATGACTAATTCAATGCAAATGTGAAATATTTCAATTATCACATGGGAGATTGTGCACATATTATGTCCCCTTAAAACCCCTTTTAAAATACTCCAAAAGAAGTAAAAAAAAAATTGGAAAATATTTATTTATTGATGTCTAATATCTATGGTTAAAATTTCACAAAAATCGGAGGTATCTGAGTTACATAAAACTAAAACTAAATGTAGCTCACGTTACGCCACCTTACACCTGTGTCCCAACATTCATAATGATCGGTTAATTAGTTTATGAGTGAATCTTGTACATACAACTATATAAACATATACACATACTAACTTTATATAGACAGAGATGATAACGGAAAAATTAAGAGTCTCTGAGTGTGTAAGATTTAGTAAGATTCGAACTCAATCATTGGGCGTCAATATTAACTAGCAGTGCATTACATTCTATGCCTTCATACCGTTTTTATTCTTATGCTGTTTCGCCGATAGTTAGAGGTAAGTGTGGATTCATGTGTTTTACAAGAGAGTGGGTGAAATTTTGGGAGAGGACTTGAACACACTCAACCTACCGATTTCCGAAATATTAGTTTCCTTAGTGTTCATCTCGTCTCTTTCTTTGTCCTACTCAGTAAATGTAAACATTTTACTTAGTGTGTCCTCTCCCAGGAATATGTAAAGCTGAGTAAATAAATGTCAATTTTTCGGTTTTTATATAATTGGGAAAAGGCTTAATGGTAGGAAAGGCTCTGGTTTATCGAATAATTTCACACATTAAGAGAGAATGGTATATTAAATATGGAGCCGGTAAGTTGTAGCAGACAGCAGATTGGCATTAAAGAGGTTCTCTTCATGGCTAATCTGGAAAAGGAAATAGTGATCGAAATATCCTCGGAAGTTAAGGCGACATCCACAAACAACCTGGCTGGGGATTACTGATGAGTGCATTAGAAGCATCAGTTCAGTAAATGTTTTTTTTTTACGTATCAACTCTCGATTGGATAAAAGCTTAAATCAGCAGTTTCTTTCAACCAATCACAAGCGTGAGTATATTCACTGCCTAAATTTCACGCGTGGTATCAAAACCCAAAACACTGCATTTTTTATCTCCTTTTCCTGTTTTATTTCAGAGACAACACACGTGCGTACTACACATCCTGTCTAGGCCGCAACGAGAGACACCGACGAAGTACTAAACATAGCGACAGAATATACACACTGTTAACCGAACTCATGTACACAGATCATACTAACAAAACAGGCACGCTAATATGCACGCACATTTATTAGAGGGTACTTAGCCTAGTGCGCTGACTCTTACGAACCACACCTGACCTTGTGACTAACCTCGTGGAGAAGAGGTAAATAAACGCACTTTAAGCAAATTCTTCGGTGTCAAAATATGTAAAGAAAACGACAATAATTTCGCTATACACAAATACACGCATCACGGAAGAACCCGGCGAACCAAGTGCAAGAATGATACAAACAATTGCACTTAAAAAGACGATTAGGATCTAAAAACGATCTCTCGGTTGAACTGTTTGAAATAACGGGTGAATGTCTGGCATCCGGTAAGAGGCACCATCTCCAGCAAAAACAAAAAGATAAGAAAATTGAAAAAAGAGTGTCTGAATTGCCTATTAGAAACCATTTTCGAATGTTTTCAGTCACGCTGCATAAGGGGTTGTCAGGACAACTTTGCATGAGGATACTTCCCCCTACAAGTAAACCCTGACTAAGTATTCAAAATAACATAGTATTCGAAGCTCCAAAAAGATCTCCTCGACACGATTATACACGGACTTATACGAGGAATGGCGCATCCTTTTGAAGTAATGTTACATCTAGTAATAGTACTTAGCTGGATACTCCACCAGACTAGATGAATTCTTGTCTTGGAATCCGATAAGACCAAAAGACTACAAGAAAGATATACTATAACATAGTTAACTGGTCAATTGGGGAGAGGAAATTTAAAGTTCTTTACTAACTCAACGTTTGAGGGGTAAAGGAAAACTTTAGTTGAACACTCGGATAGCTATGTATCTCATATAGAGATCAAGTGTTAACACCAAGATTTCTTTCTTGATTTCTAAGACTTCACACAAAAAATCAATCCGTTAACAAGGATAAAACGACCCGTGTTTAATGATAGATTAGAAATAATAAACTAAATTTGCATACGACGTCATCTATTATCACTGGCTTAGACGGTTCAACGCAATTAATTTGATTGTAATGAAATTCATTGTAATTAATAGTCGTGAATGTGAATTTACCGCATCCGTAATGGTTTCGGCTTTGGCAGAAATAAATAAAACAATGGACATTTTGAAAAGCAATTTATTATAACAATGTGTGTTTGTT
>OY744515.1:62512228-62579728 GCA_963556195.1 Sepiola atlantica
GGGAATGTAAATTAAATTTTATTTTAAGGTTATGTTACATATATGATTTGGTGTTCAAAAATATGTGTGTAATGTTGGTTAAGTGTATGGTGCTCGATAAACTGTTAGTTTTAATTATATATATATATATATATATATATATATATATATATATATATATATATATATATATATATATATATAATAAAAGTTTTTAAAAAGGTTGAAGGCAATGCGAAGATCCGGGTTGCTGGAAGCTGTGAAGAACAAAAACAAAACAAAACCGAAATAAGTCGGATATAGATCGAAAGGTTTGTTTATTTTTCAAGACAGCAAGGGTGTTAGTTTGTAATGTCCGGATTATCAAGAATCAATTTGATATATTTCGAGAGATTTTTTTTTTCTTCCTCTCCGTGTCAAAAATAAATAAAAGAAAAATCCCGGATACCGAGAAAATGCCAGGAGCGCTGGGGGGTTAAACCGGAAGTGTTCAGAGTAAAGTATTCAGAGGAAAATTAAATAGATTCTTTTTTATTTTATTTTATTTTTTTTTTAATATATATATATATATATCATCTTGATTACATATTTTTTATTATTTTTTTTTTAATATTTTTTATATTAATATATAATTTATTTATTTATTCATTATTTATTTATTATTTTATTATTATTATTTTCTTTATTATTTTTATTTTATTTTTTTATTTTTTTAATTATTTATTTATTTATTTAATATTTGCATGTTATTTGTATACATTTTATATGTGTTTGGATTAATTGATTAACAATGCTAGGTTATGGGGTGACTTATTTTGGTGGGTTAGAAGAGAATGTTGAATATGGTTTTTGGTTTGTGGTTGAATGTGTGTTAGGATGGACGTTTATATGGGGAGGGGCCTATTTGATTGTTTGGGTGTGTGATGATTTAATATAGGAGGTAAGTAATGAGTGAAGTGGTGGAAACGGAGTATGATGAGTGTTAGATATGAGGGTTGGTCGGTGGATGAGGGGTAGATATTATAGAATGAACGGTGAGGGGAGCTTGTGGCGCTGATTGAGTGAGGGGTTTAATCTGGAGATGAGGATTGATTCTGTGATTCTAAGGGCACCAATGTTTCTGACAGACGCTAAGATGGAGACATGAATATCACGCTGAGTGTTTGAGCAAATCTCTGTGTGTTTGTGGAAAAAGGATATACGGGTATTCAAGTGCTCCTTTATGCGCAAGTGTAGCGGTCTTGTAGTGTTACCGATGTAAAATCTGTTGCATTTATTGCACTGTAGTTTGTAAACACAGTTAGTGCGATAGCACACACCTGTGTTGGGGATAGGGCAATTGGCCAGGGAGCAGGGTTCGGGTGTGTGGTTAGTACGTTTATTAGGGAGATGTTGGCGTTAGGAGGTACCAGTATGTGTTAGTTGTATGTCAAGGTTTTACTTATGTATTTTCTTCTGGTTTAATTATTTTTGACAAAGGGAAGTCTTAAGACTTAAACGGAAATTCACTTGGCTTTCCCAGAAATATTCTCAACCTTACATCACCAAGAACACTAGTACCACCAGAACCTACAACTACACCAACCACCTCACTAGCCACCCCCATGGTCACTGACCTCACCGGCTCCCTTACTACTGCAGAGACTGAGCTTCTCAGCCTTGGCCCCAAATTCATCACCACCCAAAAGCTAAACGACCACACAAAACGTAAGATCGAGACTCAATTCTGTAGAACAGCTTATCACCTCAAATGGCTCACAGCATTTAATCAACCTACCCAAGACATCCCTAATAATACAACCAACGCTACTAATGCCTTCCCTGTCTACCAGCTTGACCACCCACTACACCCACCACGTAGTAACCACCTACTTGATCAAAAACATTCTAGATTAAAACAGAGGATCCTTGATATACTCCAACAAGAACAACCCCACATCACCACTAAAATCTCCAGATCCCAACACCTTACCCTAGAAAACCTGAAAAATAAAGACCTAGTTTACTTACCCTCTGATAAAGGCAAGGAATTCTGTATCATCTCTCAAGACTCGTACAACACACTCGCTCTCGAACACCTTAACAACAACAACCTATACACCCCCGCCCCCAACATTTCAGCCACATTAGTCCAAAACTCCATTAACAACACCTGGTCCCAAATCTGTCTCACACGTAACCTCCCCAAAAAATACAAAATCAACTTCACCACCAAAAACAGCAGACTTCCCAGCTTCTACCACCTCATTAAAACACACAAGACCAACACACACACACACACAAATTAGACCTATAGTCTCTAGTATTGAAGAACCACTCTATAACTACTCAAAGCACTACTCTCCACCTTCCCCGCACATGTCAGCAGAGCCGACCAAGTAATTAGCAGACTACACTCACTCAAACGCCAACAACTACAAACAAACAACTATATATTTAGCCTAGACGTAATCTCCCTCTACACCTCAATACCCGCACAACCAGCCATAGACCTCATCACCGACCATATTAAATAAATAAATAAATAAATACATAAATAAATAATTTTTTTAAAAAATGATAAAGAAAATAATAATAACAAATTAATAAATAAATAAATAAATAAATAATGAATAAATAAATAAATTATATATTAATATAAAAAAAGATACAAAAAAAAATAATAATAATGAAAAATATGTAAACAAGATGAAAATGAAGAATATATAAATAAACAATTAAACAAACAATAATACATACATATGTATATATATATATGTATATATGCATGTATGTGTATATATGTTTTATATATATATATATATATATATATATATATATATATATATATATACTAATATTGTTATGCAGATTTCCACCTAACGAATCCATGAAATATATTAATTCGCATAACAGAGTTATTCCCACTTATCTTATAGTAAATATATCAAGTTAATTCGATAAACTAATTTGACGAAACTCACAATTAGTAATACTTCTTAAATAGATGATAATCAATAAATTTAATAAATCTAGAATATTTAAAATGAGAGATTAATTACTTTACTTTATATTAACATTCTTAAAATACAGAAAGAAAGATAAAAAAAAATATGAAGATAAAACACACTGAAATAAAAGTAAATAATCAAATATAAACTTAATAAAAAAAAATAAATAAAAAAAAAAAATTATTAAAAAAAAAATATATATATATATATTATTAAAACTAACAGTTTATCGAGCACTATACACTTAACCAACATTACACAAATATTTTTGAACACCAAATCATATATGTAACATAACCTTAAAATAAAATTTAATTTACATTCCTTGCGAGACTGTTTTCGCTTCGGTTCTACATCTGGCAGCCATTTTGTTTTGTAGGATTCTCTGCACAGTCGGAGAAATTTTTCTTCTGGTTTAATTATTTTTGACAAAGGGAAGTCTCTTTTCCCGAAATATTAAATAGTGATTTTCAATCACCCGGACATCACACAAACAGCTAAAAACACTCTTGCTGTTATGTAAGATTTTAGGAAAAATAAATAGTAAGTCATATTTCGTATTCGATTTATTGTTTTTGTTCCTTACAACTTGCATCTTACCCGGAATTTGCATTGCCCACAGCCTTTCAAAAACTTACTACTACTATACCCAGCAATTCTTCAAGCAAACTACCATTCTCTACTAATATATATATATATATATATATATATATATATATATATATATATATATATATATATATATATATATATAAAGAGGGAGAGGGTGGAGGATAACGCTATTGGTGAACATAAAACATTTAAATAAATATAAGTTATTCGATTTATTGGCGAGAAAAATAAACTAATTCCTTGATAATTGCTTGCTAGCCGAAAGCGCTACGGTTGTGACCCCCATCGGTCAGTACTTGTATGCTTACGTTGCAATATTTAATACGCGTTTCATCAGGTTGTCCGGAAAGTTTGTTCCGAAATTAAAGGGCAATGAATAGTTTTAAAAAAATATGCCATTAAATATTTAATCAAATGCTCATGAATGGTTGAGTTTGATATGCTACGCCTTTCTGATAGTTTTCGTGGTGTGTGATGTGGTCATTCTCAATTAATGTCTCGACTTGGTCGTCATATGTAGAGGTTGGTCTGCTCCAGTGTTTTTCATCTTTAAGGCTTAAATCTCCAGCTCTACACTTTGCGAATGACTTCCGTATATTTCTGTTATATTCACTGAATTTTTAGTTGTTGTCTGTAAGGCATTTTTGCATTTATGGAAATAGAAAAGCATCAAGTGCTTATAATGGGCCTTACAATCGTTTACTTTCAAAGAGCTTTTGAAAAAACACAACATAAATAATTTTTAACTTTTTTTCTCAAAAGTGGGCTTGAAGTATGTTCTAACCGTAAATGTAAATATCTGTCAATAATTTGCCATGTTGATACGTGTCGAAGCATGAGCTAATAAAAACCGGCACGCATTTTCGAACAACCTGATATAAAAAGATTTATAATTAAACACGACTGTCTGAATTTTTCGAGGGAGGGGAATATTAATCTCATTTAGACGACCTTATTCTTATCTAGATACTTTGCACACTAGCACTACAATTCATCATGATCAAGTGTGCGTCTCACTCACAGTTCAATCACCATAACGACATTCCTTCTATGGGTAGTGATATTTAAAATATCATCAGTTTCGTTATGTAAATTATTACATAAAGAAACTGATATTTTAAATATCACTACCCATAGAAGGAATGTCGTTATGGAGATTGAACTAAATATTTTTTTCTTACTTATAACTGAAGAATTTTTTCTAATCTTTCTCGAAGTCAGACCTAAATAGCAATTTATCAGACAAATCGATGTTTGATTTTGACTAGCCAGTTACGTTTCACATTTATCACTCTTGATTATTTACCGGAAATATTAAAATTTCAACCCTTTTCATCGTTTACATATTTTATCCGATCCAATGACTATTTCAGCAATTGAACCTTACAGAGCTTCACCGTTTATTACAAAGAAAAACAGATTCCAGATAGCGCCAAATTTCATGGGAATGTACTCATTCATTTTTTTTGTTTATTTGCACCATAGATTAATCACTTACATGAATTTAGAAATAAAAGCAAAAACATAATTATGCACGGGAATACAATTAAAATTAATAACGTTATTGACAACTCAAACATAATTTCCTGTCAAACTAAGAAAACTTCTATAAAACTACACACGTTTCATCATTACTTAGCGAAAACATGATGTCGCTAGGGTTACTAATAGTGTAAATGTTCAACCTCAGCTTCAAATAATTATGTTTTATTTTTACATTCCCAAACACAAAAAATAACGAAGTTTTCTTGAATAAACATCGTTTATAAAGTCAATTTAAACAGAAATGCTTCGCAAATGAATCAGTACGAGACGCGAAGGAATCGTAGTCTTCCTTCTAAAGGTCACTAACTCTTTCATAGTTTACACGATACTGCAGTTAAGTAAACTTATCAATTCCCCGTGTTCTTACCTTAACTTCATAAATACGCATTTTTTAATAATAATAGTGATATTAATAATATTAATAATACTATCCATAATAATAATAATAATAATAATAATAATAATAATAATAATAATAATAATAATAATAATAATAATAATCATCATCATAATAATAATAATAATAATAATAATAATAATAATAATAATAATAATAATAATAATAATAATAATAATAATATAAGAAATATTACTGATGATACTTATAAAAATAATAACTCCGATAATGATAGGTTTTTTTTTATTTCTGATCGATTGCAAGTAATACAAAGGTTAATAATAATAATAATAATAATAATAATAATAATAATAATAATAATAATAATAATAATAATAATAATAATAATCATAATAATAATAATAATAATAATAATAATAATAATAATAATAATGAGAATAATAATAATAATAATAATAATAATAATAATAATAATAATAATAATAATAATAATAATAATAATAATAATAATAATAATAATTAGTATTATTATACAGAAAAATACTTAGTATAATATTAATAATAGTAACAATAATTATTATTATATTACGAATAATAATTATAATAAAAGTAATACTTATGATATTATTAATAATAATAATAATAATAATAATAATAATAATAATAATAATAATAATAATAATAATAATAATAATAATAATAATAATAATAACTAGCGGGACCCTGTGGAAATTCCACAGTGTTTTCTACATCAATCTGTATAATTTACTGTTAATAATATTATCCGGTGGCTAGAAATAGGCACATATTTTACTCACAAAAAGTTTGCGTGACGGGATGGAAGTATATGTATTTATTTATATTACTCGATTGCCGGGGCAAAAGCTGTCTCTTCAGCAGTCTCCATCGGTCGCGACTCCCCTCTAACTCGCCCCTTCCCTCCCCTCTCCCTACCACCACGACCCTCCCGTTGTCAGGGGAAAAAGTAAATAAAACTAAAATATATATTTAGTTCTGAGATTGAGTTATGTTTGAAAAAAAATCTGTTTTACTTAACCGTAATTTATAATCAACTGAACAAGTAATTAATCTCTCTCTCTCTCCCTCCCTCTCTCTCTCTCTCTCTCTCTCTCTCTCTCTCTCTCTCGTCGTTCAAATGTGTAACCGAAGAAAAAGTGCATATACTGTTTAGTTTAGTTTACTAAATAAATAATGACTCGCTCTCCACTCCCAACGTCGTCTCCTCCTCCTTCCACAATGTCCTCCTCCTTTCACGCTGAAGCGACAGTAGCGAGCGGGGTCAGTTAATGGTTTAATTATGTTAATTCTGATTTATTTAAAAAATTCATTTAGTTTGCTCTCTGGTATTATTAATTATTTAAGATGGGAGTTTTTAAATGTTTTTTTTTTTCTAGTTTAAAATACATCTTTATTTGTGTTTATTGTTTGTGTAAGCGTGTTGCCTTTCGGATGGGGTTGCTTTGAAAAGATGTGTATACGTGTCTTTTTTGCGGTGGTTTAGCATTAAAAAGATGTTTTTATTCTCCAGTACGAGTGGAGATATATCCACGTCTCTGAGTAGACATGTTTGAGTTTCAGCGTCGCTCAGTGTAACTGATGTCGATGACTGTCTAAGTGGGCCACGTTTTTTTTTTTATTTAGCTTTCGTGGAGCGATGGTGTCTCCTTTAATCTCACAATTCGACATCTGTGGGCCAGCTCGAGCGCGTGCTGCTAAAAACGGTGGTTTGTGATAATTGGTACCTTACCAAAATATCTACCCGCACCCAATGGTTTTATTTATGGAAATACGTCAAACAGTGACTCTTAAGTTTATCTACATGGCTAATCTGGAAATTGGATATTTAATATAATAGAAAAAGAGAAATAATAATGTGCTCAAATAGCCGTTTCAAAGATGTCGCAAGGATTGTAGGATTGTTCATTTTTTAGTTGAGGTTTTGGGGTTGTTTTGAATGGGGGTAGTCTATGGTTGTCTTTATGTCAGCGTATGACCTTCTTTATATATAAACGGTGTGGGTGTACAATTTAGAGTTATAGTAATGTAATGGGTTGAAGTTGGTTGGGGTGTGTAATGTACGCTTGGAAATTATATCCCTTGTTTTTATATAAAGTTTTCGTTTTTATCTGTGTAATGATAATTTTATTTTATTTTGTTTTATTTGTATATTTTTTATATTTTATTTTTTATATAATTTATATAGTTTATATAAATTTAGTTTCGGGGAGTGTAGTTTATTTTTGGAGTTATTTCGTGGAGATTATGGCGGTATTGCGATTTTATTAGTGATAATAGATGTATGGGTTAGGTTTGTTAATTGAGTATATATAATTATTTAAATGTTGATGTATAGGGCTTATGGGTAAGGCTTATATACCCTATGTGTTATAGTTTAATTGGTGATAGTGTTGTGATACTATTTACTATCCCACCCCCTCACAGCCAAGTTTCTAGAGAATACTACGGAAATGACTCACAAAAATTTTAACTGATAAGAAAATTAGATAAGTGAGTGATAATGGAGTGGCCTAGAAGGAGTGTCGCCTACGAGTTTGTTTTATAGTTACCGTGTGGTCAGCTGAAGGGGCGAGCAGGGGTAGTCATTCTCGCTGATAAGCTTGGGGTGACTAAGATAAAACCCGTATGTTTAGGATTTCCGGTCGAACTAAATATATTTAGCAGTCATAGTTCAGATTTAGGCAGATTGGAGTCAAACTCGGGCGAGAGAAGATCGGGGCAGACCCGAGAAGTGAAAGCTCAGCAGAGATTTAGAACGATTCTAGCAGACGATGTAATGAGCTGACTTCAACCGAACGACAATGATGCCTCGACAGACAAATTCTCTCAGTTGAGTTCTAGCTGATGAACTGAAACTTAACGAAGATGTGGACGCTAGCGTTTGAGGGTCCTTTACCGCGACTTCGTCACACACACCAAGAGCACAACTAGCTTACACACAATGTATCTGAGTTTGTGTTTTTTTCTTGTGAGTCTGCATTGATTTGCTTTTTGTACACTTGTAAACCAGAAAGTCTTCCCTTGGCGATCGTCAGTGCAATAAACGACAAAAACAGATGAAGACGAAGAGAAAGCTATGGCACACAAACGTTGAGGGCGACGATCGTCAGGGACCGGCATATAGTCTTATATGTAGAAAGAGAGTCTGATGATTCTCTGTGTTACATATTTCTATTGTTTAGCCATTTAGCCAGGATTTTTTTGCTGTGGAGCACACTTTGCAAACCTCTGAATTGACATGAATGCAGTTTATAGATGAGTTGTTCATAGCGTATAGTATTCTGCGTTTCTCTGTGGTGTATAGAAGACACCCTTTGGATATTGAGTTGTACGGCTTTTGATATTCAGCAATTATTCATGTGACTGTGTATGGTGTGTTTGAGTCTTTGAAGTTCAATATAGTAGTTACTAGAGGGTAATGTCGGTGATAATTGTAGTATGGGGCAGCTTTTTAGAAGGCTGATGAAACTCGGGTACACCAAACAGACAATCTAATGTATAGTTTTAAAATAAAATAACTTATAAGCTATATTAGCCTTCGTAGAAACTACGATCGAGCACTTTATTGTTTTCTTCAAATAACTTGTGATGCATGCTATATATATATATATATATATATATATATATATATATATATATATATATATATATATATATATATATATATATACAGTGACATATAGACAGAGGGAAGGGGGAGAAGCTCACACACAAACAGGGAAATCAGATAAATATAAAGAAATGTTCTCCACAAATAAAACCGCTTCCCACATTGAAGAGTGAACATAGATGTCTTAAATCGTCAACAAACATCGTTAATATATATATATATATATATATATATATATATATATATATATATATATATATATATATATATATATATATATACTTTTTTGTTCTAATTATTTTTAGTTTAAAACCACCATACGTTCTCTAATGGCCAATTATCGAATTGGTCTGATTTATTGATGAACGAAAATCGATTTTTCTAGTGAATCGGATCGTCAGTCTATTGATGTCCAAACAAAGTTAAATGAATAGATTTGACTTCCGTGACTAATCATTTACCTGATCAGAGGCCACCTTTTGTTGTTATATAAAATAGCATGGCTGTGATTTTTATATAAGTTCTTGTCTCATTATGTCTGCCTATCTCTCTCCTATATATATATATATATATATATATATATATATATATATATAGTAAGTTATGAAAATATATTTATTTTAATTAAGCTGCACACACAAAGAGTTTTGCGCTTCATCACCGTAGGGAATCATAAGACTAGCCTGACGATTTCCTATGTTGGCACAACGCGTAAGCCTCTGTGTAGCTTATTTCCCATAAATATATGTTCATAACTTACTACCTAGCTCTACTCACGTATTGAGCACTGTTGAAGTAAATATTGAAAATCGATACATAAAATATTATATCTCTTTATAACATTCTATGTAAATACTTGAAATAATATATATATATATATATATATATATATATATATATATATATATATATATATATATATATATATATATTTGGTGATTTGGCGTTCATAGATTTTAATCCCTCTTAATTGTCATGCGAATTCACGCTGGCCGAGGGGAAAGAATCAGTGAAAATAGGCAAACAAATGCCTTTGGAGACCACGTTTTGAGATGCAGTATCTTATTAAAAATCATTTTAAAAAAATCTTTGGTTTTGTAACTTTTTTCTGATTAATTTCGAATGATAAAACATTCTTCCGAAGAGAAAGCGAGTTCGAATTAATTAAAAGTTTTTCTGTGATAAAAACTTTACTACTTGATGTTGTAGGAGCGATATTCCGACTTCGCTGCAGGATGGTTAGATGGGCAACGTTCTTTTTTTAATTTTGAACTTGGAGCGCGTAGTCGCTTATGTGGTAATAAAATGAAAATTCTTGAAATCATCCTTAGATATTTAGGAAATTTTAAATAGACAAGCAAATACCCCTAGAGATCACGTTTTGAGATGCAATATTTAAAAAAAAAACTATTTAAATGATTTTAAAAACTTTTTTCTGATTAATTTCGAATGATAAAACATTATTTTTCAGAGAAAGAGAGTCCGAATCAATTTAAAGGCAATACCATAGTTATTCTGTGATGGAAGTTTTACGCTTCGATGTTGTAGGAGCGTTGTTCAGACTTCGTCGCAGGTTGGTTAGATGGGCAACGTTCTTTTTTATCTTTAGACATACACACCTTTATACTTTCACTCTTTAAACTCTTAGCCCGTCGAGTTTATTCTCACTTTTAGTCAGAAATCTGTCACGCCACTACCCATAATGCATCCTCTCCGTACATTAGAACGTCAACATGGTTCTCACTCAATTTCCACATTCCCATGCTGATCTTTCATCTGAGTTTCCTACCCATTTTCCTTCACTTTTTCTTCGATACTCATCACATAACCACTCTCGCCATTATATTTCGGCCACTTTATTTTGTTTTAACATTTCTATTTATATATCAACTTTTTTAAGCTTCATTATTTTTCATAATTTTGACTTAATCTCTATTTTTACTGTATTGATATTTTACTCTTAAGTTTTATGATTTACGAATGTTATGTATGGCCCATTATTTTAACCATTATTTTCGCCTACATGCTTCGCAATCTACTCCTTATTAACCTCCCATACACACAGATCTTGTGGGCAATTCATACACAATATTCCTATTCAATATATTTTTAAATATCTGTATATTTCCAATTTTTCACCAGTAGTCTGCTGACTGACGATGAAGCTGTAGTGATTTTTCGGTGCTGATGCAGAATAGACATCAAAAGAATTTCAGTACTTGCCGAGGTTACTGACTCGTGACTACGAAGCTAAATGAGCGCTCGGCGAACAGAACATATACATATCTCGGCAAGTCCAGAAATTAGGTGTTGAAACTCGGGAATCTGAGTTAAATTCTTAGGTGCCTATTCTGCATTTGAAACCGATGGTATCAATATGACTTATGGAATTATCACTGTATAGTAATAATATAATCATTTTTCCACCTCTTTTTCCTTCTTTTTCTCTTTCTTTTTCTCTTTCATTTTCTCTGTCTTCCTACACACAAACCTTGTAACGTCTTGTAGCGATTAAAAGCCGAACTCCAATTTAAATAAGCGATTTTGTATCGATAATATTCTTATCAAGCCAATATTTGTGTGTCCATAACCATGTTGTCATTTAGAGCCAAGCAGAAATAATAAGATATTCTCACATTATCCACTTTTATTTAAAAGTGTGTCTGCAGGATCGTGCACGTATGTATTTGTGTTTATGTGTGTTATTGCATTTGTGTGTACTGCGATGGCGAGGATAATAAGTCAGAATGTATATGGCGGGAAGGACTATCTCTATTTCAATTGATTTCTTCGAATTTTCAACCTATTTGGTCCCCCCCCCTTCTTAAGACTGACTTTCACCTCAGATCTCAAATGGAAGACTTAGATCAAATCTATTACAAAAATCACTGGGGAGCAATTGTTGGATCTTTCTACCGCTCTACTTAACTCCTGATGTAATCATCTACGAGTCAAATAAGGCCCAAGATGGAGTACTGCTGCCACATCTGGAGAGTTACTTCCCTTCCTTGACAAAGTACAAAATTGACTTCGCAATCTAGTGATGGTGAGCTCTTCTCTTTCCTACATCCCCTTTCTTACAGAAGAGACGTTGCTAATCTTTCTTTACTCTATCGGATGACACTCGTCTGAGTTCGCCTGGGCTATCAAGGAAGGGGATCCGTCTTAGCTCAAATCTCTGATTCCCCCTGTTAAATATTTATAGCAAGAACTCGCCTTTCCACTAATACCGCAAATAACTTTCCTTTATTCCGTTAATCTTTCGATTTGAATTGCTTTCGTTTTGGGTGAGAGAACAAGCAACTAGACTTTTACTATGGCAGCATGTTATATACGAGACAAGAGAAGATGACACTTAGTTGAGGTGGTGAAAGCTTAATAAATATGTTCGTGAAGTAGATAAATGCAATCAATATATTATTCTTGTCGGATTCAGAAATTATATTATATAGCCGGGGGATAACGTTTACGCATTTAGACAGCGGCGAAAAACGTATCAGGTTGTCTGGAAGGTTCGTTTCAATTTTTAGTAGTTTATGTTTCGTCACATTCGAACATGTCAAATTATCGACAACTATACTCTACTTACATTTCCGGTTAGAGCATACGTATAGCTATCTATTGAAAAATAAAGTTAGAAATTATTTAACTGGTATTAATTTTGGAGTCTTTTGAAAATAAATGATTGTAAGACCCATTTTAGGACTTTGATAGTTCGCAAACAATAAAAAAAGATATGTGCAGTGTACGTTGAAGATACTTCAGCTTACAGAACTGTATTGAAGTGGTTCACAAAGTTAAGAGCTGAAGATTTTAGCCTTAATGATGAAAAACGCTCAGGCAGACGACCCTCTACAGATGATGAACAAATGAAGACATTAATTGAGAATAACTCACATTACACAACACAAGAACTAGCAGAATCCACTATTTATGAGACATTTTATCAAATATTTAATGGAATATATATTTTTTAACTTTTCATTTTCTTTACAATTCAGCACTAATTTTCCGGGCAACCTGATATATAAATGGTGTATCTTCATATTAGAATAACGGTATTAAAAAGGAAAATATGACAAATATCAACATGAAAATAGAATGTTGGTATTAATGCGTTGTTGTTCTTTTTTATGAAAGCAAAAGATATAGAGCCAGAGACGGAATCCCCAAAAGGCAATACTCTATTACTAATGGAATTTTGGCATCCGTCTATCTAAAGCCACAACTACACTATTACTTATATTAATGTACTAGTATACTTCTATTACTAATCAAGATTTGGAATCTGTCTGTCTGAAATCGAAACTATACTATTACTTCTATTAGTGCACTATTGTACTATTTTTCAATGCTCAATTGTGGTGGTGGCGGTAGTTTAGTATATGTTCTGTTGTTAAGAGACCAACCTCCCAGGCATTACGCTCTTCTTTGGGCGACAATGTAGTAGATGTTCGTTCGGCATGAGACTATCCTCCCAGGTATTAGCTCTTCTTTGGGGGGGTATACAGTGTATTATCTGTTCTGTTGTCATAAGACCATCATCCCAGGCATTACCTCCTCCTTCGGAGTGGGGTAGCGTATGTTAACAAGAAATTGTCACAATCAGCTGTTGATTAGCAAACTCAATACTTACATTATACATACTAGTAAAAATATCAGACCGGTAGGGAACATATGTTCGCTAGTATATATATAATAATACTAGTAATAACTAAACGTATCAATGTAAATTCTAATCAGTTATGTATCATAAAAAAGTATCATGACGAGATAAGTAAGTACTGGTAACAGTATTAATGAATGTGTAATATTAAACATGAAGACGAGTGATTTCGTTTGTCTATGACATGTACTTACTCAGATATTCAGATCTCAAATGATGTCAATTTTTTACTACTATTTTTCTACTAGTGTGCCACTATTTATCAAAGCATAAAAAACACTCAAGGATAAAGTTTAATGAAATGGAGTGATTGATAATTGAATGATGATGTATACTTTGAAAATGCTCATATGCCATCAACTCAAAACAACAGCCGAACAAGAAAACAGCAATTCTTCCTCCTTTGTCAGAAACATAGCTCATAGAATAAGGGACTAAAGAACAAAAATAGGGAGAAACAAGCGTTACGAGACTGGCGAAAGTAAAGCCAATGTTCACTTACTACTCTACATAATTTCTAGCCACACCGAAGAACCGTTGTACAGTGAAACAGTCTGTCTGTTGGTGACCACATATGCTCCTTCTTGTGTTGAGCATTATGGCAAGTGAGAAGGCCAACTACTATTAGTGATAATGAAAAACTCGAATCAAAAACGACTGGCGCACTCTACAGTGTTTGTATAAACATTCTTCGCTTATGGTTCGTGCTTGACGGCCGAATGGGTTAAATAGCCGACTGTTAACGTGATGGTGGAATTTCGATCCCGGCTTGAAACACTATCAATCTAGCCACACTGAAGAGCTGTGATATAGCGAAATCGTCTTTGTGTGGATGACTACATATGTCTCCTATATACAGTAGTAAATCAAATCATCACCTACCATTAGCGATAATTCAAATCTCTTCATAAAATCGAATAGGATACTCTTCGGTAGTAGTCAGCGTTTATATAAGCATTGAGAGTTTGCTTACCCATGGTTCGGATGGTTAAAATAGCGGACTGTCAACTCTATATGATCGAGTTTTGATCCTGACCTGAAGCATTTGCCAGTTAAGCCACACCGAAGAGTTGTGATACAACGAAACAGTATGAATGTTGATGGCTATGTATATTTTATTACTTACTAGCAGATCTATCCGGCGTTGCCAGAAAATATGAAAAGGCAAATAGAAGAGTTTAGGATAGAAATTATGTTTTAAAGCCCTTTGCAATATGAGTTTAAGTAAAAAGAAAATTACTAGTCAATGTTTTGTCTGACGAAGAAAGAAAACGAAACCGTAATCAATTGTGCATTAAACGCATTTGCAATATGAGTGTAAGAAAAAACAAATAAAAGTTTATTCTCCTTTTGTTTAAAATTCATCTGTCGCATTAGTAATATTAACATTTTAATGTTTTAATTAATGAGTTCGTTGAATGGATAGAATAAACTGAATGCTGTCATTTTTGCTGGTCATCACAGGAGACGGTCGTAGTAAATAAAGGAAGAAGGAATCCATGTTTTGTTAGTCAATATTTGGTCTGGCGAAGAAAGAAAACGTTATTTCTAAAAAAAAAAAAAGACACGAAGCCGTAAGCAGTGTTGCCAACTGAGATTTTTAAAACCCGCTAGATCGGAACAAAAAAATCTCCAGAAAACCGCTAGATTTTAACTTTTCGTACTTATAAAAATATTACAGATATACATAATACTTCGTGTTTTCTCTACATATTTTTTTTACATTTTTAATGTTATTTAAAATGGCACTTGTTACTTTAATGTTATTTGTATTTAATTTAAATATTAAACAAAGGATGTAATTCATTCATAAACAAGTCGTGTGTCTGACTAATTAGGAAATGTAAAGTTTAACAACAGATTTATAAAGTCGTGGTGGATTAGGGTTTATAGGGTCGGAGGATCGTGGACATATTTTAAAATATTGAAATGTTTATTGAAATGTACAACTACTACTGTTCTGCATATACCATGTATGGAAGATAGTTTAAGGGATAATCTCATACGATGGCTAGAGAGAAAATGAATACGGGCAGTAGATTAACTGAAATCTGAAATTGCGGCTGCGTGGGTGGCGGATGAAATCTCCAGATTTTACAGGGAGAAAACACGCTAGTTGCTAGAGCCAAATTTTACTTGCTAGATACCAAACACACATGTAGTATTGCTGCTGCTGCTGCTGCTGCTGCTGCTGATGATGATGATGATGATGATGATGATGATGATGATGATTATTTAAGGTAACCCATTTTACTGCACGTTGTTTCTAGAGTTAACAAAATCTCATCGCTTAACGTAAATTGGAATCCTGTTTGGCCTAAAGATTGTCTTTTCTTCTCTTTCGTTCACTGTTCTGCATCTCTTTATTCATCCATAATTATTATCACCATTTCATTCTTCATCTTGATCATCACTTCAATTTCCTTTCTCGTCGTTTCCTTTTTTATTTTAACAACAACAACAACAGCAACATCTACAACAAGAACCAGAACATGGACTCCACGTTCATTTTCTGCGTTTTTTGTTTACTTATTATTATTTTACACCCTTTTCTTTTTTGTTCATTGTCATGATAATTTTTTGCTTTCCCTTTATTTCCTTCATCCTACATCATCATCATCATCATCAGCAGCAGCAGCCGCAGCAGCAGCAACAGCAACATTACCTTTGTCTATTTTACTTCTTCTTTGCTGGTTTTGTTTTCTCATGATTATTTTCTTCTTTATCATGATCAATACCATGACCATCCTTATTTCCTGATATTCATAATTGTCTCCCCTTATTCTTCTCGCTAAAAGACTGTAGCCATTGAACAAAGTTTTTAACAGTAAACTACAAACAGTTTAGGCATAAATTGTACAGAAAAAAAAGAAACGCCCCAATTTTTATTTGATCTCCGTGCGGATGACTTGTCCTTTCTCTCAAATAATAAGAAAACGGATCTTCCGCAAAACGTGAAGACCCACCTAAATAATTCATTTAAAAATATTACGTTTCGGTGCTTTCAGTGTTGGCTGTCTATTCAAGAATTTCGAGCTAACGTCACATCAAAAGGAGCATTAAAAAGGAGGAATGGAAAATTATAGCCGAGAAGAAATGAATACGGCAGATGAAGACGGACCTGAATGGACATCAGACCAAGCATTACTTAACACACACCCTTGAGGAGCAATGGCGTTCGATCAAAGCCGGCTTCATTATTGTGCAGCGTTTATTCTTAGAACGTCTAAATGTGTGCCAGAAAGTCATCCCAGCTCTCAATTTTGTTACTTTGATAGTGAAACTAAAAAAGTCTTTACGTAGATATTTCCCTCCAATTACGCCATTTCGTTGTAACGACTTTGAGAAAAGCTAAAGATAATAATAGAATAATCTCTCTCCCTCTCTCTCTAATACATACACACCCACACAAACACATACACACACACACACACACACACACACATATATATATATATATATATATATATATATATATATATATATATGTGTGTGATTGTCATTCCACGTATGCTCCTAGAGAAGTATTTTATAGGTGATTGGTGGTGTATGAAGCATTAAAAACGATGTTGTTGTTTTTTTAATTGTTTTTATCTTGATATTTCGACCGGTTCTCTGGTCTTTGTCAAAAAATGCTCTGAAATGAAGAAAACTGAGGATCGTTGAGCAAACTGTAATGTTGAACTGTGCGGCGTTCGTTTTTTGTCATGACGCGTGTGATGGTCCCCGCATAACGTTTCTTCCGGTTAGCAAAGAGAACCGCTGTCTTTATGAAAAAAAAACGAACTTATACGCGTCCGTTGTTTTTTTTGAAAAAAACGAACTTATACGCGTTCGTGATTTGATCAATACAATAAATGGAATTTGAATGGCGCTAAATTTGTAGGGGGGTGATAGGAAACGAAATAATTGAATTGAACGTGGATGTGGGTTAATATATAGTATAGTAAGTAAGGTAATGCTAATGAATGAACAACTACTACTAAGATATAAATAATGAAATTGATAAGAATAAAATAAATAAAATATAGCCGGAAAAGTATGAATAAATAAATAAATAAATAAATAAATAAATAAATAGAAATAGAATGGGGGACTAACAATAATAAGGGGTAAAGAGTAAGGATAAAAAGTATTAAAAATAAAAATAATGTAGTAAAACCTAAATAGATAGAAAGTAAAAGTAATTAAAAGGTGTGTAATATGCCCCCCCCCTCCGGGAGGGCAGACACGAGACCACTGTATATATGGGGAAAATAGGGAGTGAATGTGAATGAATAATACATATTACAAAGATGTAATATGAATAACATACATATTTTAATGCTTCATACACCACCAATCACCTATAATATATATATATATATATATATATATATATATATATATATATATATGTACAATATTATGATAGATATTATTAAATTCTTATCGACATGTGTTTCATCCTTTTCCGGGAATCATCAGTGTGGAGTATAATTGGTCTGCCGGCCACACGATTCGAAACCCTTCAGACCCAAATTAACATTTTAACTTTTGTCCGAACGCCCAGAACCATGCGACCAGTAGACCAGCTACGTTGAAAGAAGAAGTTGTTTTTATATAATGGTCTCACGCACACGCACGCAATCTTTAAACAGTCTGATCTACGATATTGGGGTCGAACTCACTACTTCATATCGTTCCCATTTGTTACTTCCGATTATCTCTCTATATATAGTTTGGCATGAGTATATATATATATATATATATATATATATATATATATATATATATATATATATATATATATATATAGTATAAAGTTTTATTTATACGAACATTATTGGTTACATATGTGCATACATGTTTCGGTTGTACTTTTAACAGAGAGTCAACCTCTTCAGACCAAAGAAGAAAGAAGTAATATGGATTTGGAAAACTTTCCCTTTAAATAAAACTTTTTGGGGGATGAGCTATTTTTTATAAATTAGTATCGGATTACATTCTTTACTTGTTCACTTTTTCAATTAGTTTCTATCTTTTTTATCATTTTTATTACCTGCCTTCTTATTCTTTCCTTTTTCTATTGTTTTATCTGATACGACTCTAATTGTTATTAAGCACTTTTTATAAACACTTGAGTTTCAACGGATTTACATCTACAGAAACTAATACAATACGTGTACCATATATATATATATATATATATATATATATATATATATATATATATATATATATATATATATATATATAAAGGGGTAGTACAGTAATAGTGCAGTTCCAACGAGAGAAAAGTATATATGTAAAGGAGTAAGGCTACCAACATTTGTAAAATGATTTTTTCAACATTTATTTATTATTTTGTTATTTTATCATTTTATAATTTTATATAACGTGTTTCAAGCGGTAATCCGCTTTCATCAGATATGTAAATCTAATCTTTACACACACACACACACACATATATATATATATATATATATATATATATATATATATATATATATATATATATATATATATATATTAATATTATCAGGCCTGAGACGGGTATTTTTCTAGTATATATATATATATATATATATATATATATATATATATTGATGAGGGTGATAAAATTCGGCTCAAATTATTTGAATGCATATATATATATACGAATTAGTCTCAACAGTTTAAGCACGGTACTACTTCTTATATAATCTTCGAGTATCTTTATATTTTCAGATTCTTGTAGTTGGCATTGTGATTTAATCATGCCTTGGTCAAAGGGGCAGAAAAAGAAATTAAATCTTTCAAGATTGTTACAGGCAAAATACAGAAGGAAGTTAAATTTAAAGACATTTCCATACAGAAGACAGATTTTCAATTTATTGTAGCTTATGGCATTTGTGAAAATCAACTCTTGAGCCTTTGATGTGCAATTCAATAACCAACGTATAATGTCGCGAGGTTTCAAGATTCAATCGTCTAGACTGCGAGAAAATCTCTGCAACACACGAATATCTGTCTCTTTTATTCGGAACATTCTGGTTAAGGAACATAAACTGATCTGAAAATGTTATCTTTTGACTTTTCAATAAATCATTTGTTCTCCTTGATTTGTGCTGGATCCTTTTGTTTCAAACATTGTGAAATATATCACTCTTTAGCTCTCTCCTATATATATATATATATATATATATATATATATATATATATATTTATTTTTTTAAATTTTTATATACACTTATGTTATAAGGAGATATAATATATCATGTATAGCTTTTCAGTATTTACTTCAACAGTACTCAATACGTGAGTAAAACTAGGTAGTAAGGTATGAAAATATACATATGGAAATTGAACTACAAGGAGGCGTCCGTGTTTCAGCTAAGTGCCTGGAAATTACCTATGGGGGTTAAACGTTGACGCATCTATGTAGTTTAATTGCCATGAGTATATTTGCATACCTTACTATATATATATATATATATATATATATATATATATATATATATATATATATATATATATATTGACTACGAATCAGTGGCGATTTGTGAGTTCGAGCCCGCCGACAGTCGGAAATTAACTTCCTGCACTGAAGATTGCGTAAGCATGTAACATCAATGTCTGTAGGTGATAAATAATTAATATTTATTTATAAATATTATTAAAAGCCCCCTTTACTAAGGCCGGGCACTCTGAGTGAGTTTAATAACAAGCAGTACTAATAGCTTCATTGCGAGTCCAACACAGTTTGTTGTTGTAGATCACTTTCGCTGCTCGTTGTAAAAATACCCGCCGACTCGGTATTTACAAAGTTTAATTCCTCCTTAATTATTAGCAACAGGGGGAACGCTCTTGACTACGAATCAGTGGCGATTTGTGATGGCAGTTCGAGCCCGCCGACCGTCGGAAATTAACTTCCTGCACTGAAGATTGCGTCAGCATGAAACATCGATGTCTGTAGGTAATAAATAATTAATATGTATTTATAAATTATATATATATATATATATATATATATATATATATATATATATATATATATATATATTGATACAAGTTTGTAGACTACGGAATTTTCTCGTTTCGTAATATTTTAATTAGTGTCTCGACACTTTCCACCTATATTATGAAAACCAAATCACTCAAATCATAAACTCGGTTGAAAAGCAATAATTAACCTTATTACACCGATATTATAAACATATTAAACAACATCAGAAAATTAAGCTAGCAATCTACTCTAAAAATAATTAAAACGTCTAACTTAATAATAAAAAGAATAACATTATTAACTCAACTCTAAGCTAAACAAACGTATTATATATGTTCACATGATTATCTGAGTAATGTCTTCCTAATAACCAAACCGAAAAATATATATTACCTACATAGGCTACACAACAACAACTCTCTCCTTGCGTTTTACATATCATCTATCCGACACTAGTGCAATTCAACGCCACATTATTTCACACAACAAAACACTACAGTCGGCCGAGAAAATAGAAGTATTAAAAACTAACACTAAATCATACATACACAAAAATAATTGTACACACGGATTAAAAATCCTAGATGCACTATATATAAAAAGTAATAACCTAACATTAATAAAATAGCTTTTAACATCGGTACTAATGTATCAAACGTTTTCTATAATTAAATTAAACAACAAAAATAAAAAATAAATATGCAAACTCATATTATAAAAAATATAAAATAATTAATTAATTAATAAATAAATAAATAAATAAAATCAATAAAAATACACAAATCCAAAAATAATCAGCAGACTAAATTACACCCCTTTCTTTTTACTTCTCCTACCAACACTACAGAGAAAAATAAAAAAAAAACAAAAAAAATGACAACAGCAACATAATGAATAAAAAAAACAACTCCTGAAGGCTTTTTTAAACGAACATAGATCGTCTCTAAGACTTTCAGATGGAATATTAAGTGAGTACGACCCAAGATGGTAAATGAGTCAATGCTGAAATTTATTGAACACATCGGGTTTTGATCAAATGTTTCGTGATTGAGGACCCTATGTATTTTTAGAATCTCTGGAAATACTTTATTTTATTGTATAATTTGATAGAGCTAATCCAAAACGTCACTTCATCAGCACCTTTAGCAACACGTCTTACACAAAATCAGAGAAAAAACAAAAACACTCATTCTAGAGAAACACCAACTGACAGAAAGAGTCACCGGTTGATATTTTGGTAGCATAGGCGGGGAGTTCGATTCTTGCAACCGGTATGAATAATCATCTCTACACTGACGATTCCCAAAAGGATGAAAGTATACGTATGTAGATATAATAAACAAATATTTATAAATATTTATAATTATATATATATATATATATATATATATATATATAATTATAAATATACATGTGTTTATCTTTTTGTTTTTGCTGGGGATGGATCATCGTACCGGATGCCAGACATTCACCGGCTATTTTAGACAGTTAAGCCAAGATATCTTTTTAAGATTCTAACCGTTCTTTTAAGTGCAATTGTTTATTATCTCTCTTGCACTCGGTTCACCGGGTATACTCGCCAGATAGCTTTTGAAATTCTTTTTCATTAGTCCTGTTACTTCTATAATTACTGGGATGATGAAGATCTTTCTAAGATTCCAGTTTCTTTTCATGTCGTACATATGTGTGTGTGTTGAGAATTAAACTACATTTCTAAAATGAATATTTCCATACTGTTTTCCCCGACGAACCAAAATCTGGCGATTGTTTACAATAGCAAACAGAGAAAAGGGTGAAAAAACAAAACAAATAATTACAATAAAAATTACTTTTCAAGCTGCCTATTTTTTTTGTTGTAAATTTTTATTTTTTAATTTAGTTCCATCAAAAAGTACGGTCAAATATGTTACGTTACACGGAAAAAATGGCTGACAGAAGCCTTGATGTGAAGTCTGGATCGATAGTGTGTGTGTGATGCTAAATTACATCAAATAAATAAATATTCTAATACATGTTATTTATTTTTTACCATTTGTTCGTCAGGGTTTTTAATTTAAATTATATATCACCGTTTATGTAATCTATATAATTGCCATAGAGAAATCATTGGTGAAATATAAATCTAACCAATAAGTTTTTTTTTAAATGTGCTTATTTTTATGTGGAAATTTTTGTTTATAAAATGTTCTGTATCGCAAAATCGATGATAAAGTGTCTTCTTGATTATAGATTTATTTTAATTTCCATCTAAAAAAAACAACAACTTTTAGACCCAGAAAATATTTCAGTCATAAAGAAATGTCGGCGCAGGCAAATATCAAAACTTTACGTCCTTCACGTGGCTTGGTTAACCACTATAATGCATTTTTACGAGAACATCATCGACTCCGTGCACTTCTCAACATTCAAAAACAAGGATATACCCTGGAATTGGTCTGCTGGGTGTCAGCCTGTTTTACTAAGATAAAAAAATGTCCTTTCTTCGGATATGTTACTCACATACTACAATTTATCAATGGGTATAATTGTTGTTTCTAATTCTTCTGATTCTGGTGTTAGAGCTGTCATTTCACATAGCTTCCCCGATGGCAGCCAAAACAACGCAATAGCTCATTCATCCAGGTCACTGACACCTGTAAGAGACTATAATCAGATGGAGAAGAAACATTGACAATATTTTTTACCTCAAAAGAAACATACAAAATTCTATATGGACGGGACTTTATTTTGATCACAGATTATAAGATCCTTGTTAGCATTTTCGCATCCAAGAAAGTTCTTCCAATCTATACAGCTAACCGTCTGCTTATATATGCTGTTGAATGAAAAATTTTCGATCAGATATTATTCAACTGATACAAGCGGACATGCAACTGCCTTATCTAAACTCATCAGTACGCAAATCAAAGCGAAAAAGGATTCCATAATTTCAGCACTATCCGTGGAACCAGAAATTATTTAGGTGCTCGCATCAACTGTCAGAGCACTGCCAGTTATTAGCAAATGACCCGCGAGAGTACAGTTTCCGACTACTTACTCAAGGCAATGTTCACTTTCGCCATACAAAGTGGCCTGATGTATATAGAGACAGAAAATTCCAACTCTTTTTCAGCACCAGTCATCATTATCTGAGATTGATGAGTGCATTCTTTTTGGGGAATATGTGATTGTTCCATTTAAATTAAAAGATTGTGTGTTAAAACAATTTTATTTCAAACATTAGCCGCACGAAAGTATTAACACGTAGCTATGTTTACTCGCGAAACATGGACAAGCAATTGGAAAACCTGATCCATAACTGTACAAATGTCAGTTAGCAGCAAAAGCTCCGAAAAAAAACGTTCCCGTAGTTTCGTTTTCACATTGACTTTGCAGGACTGATTGATGATAGGTTTTTTTAATCTCTAGTTGATGGTTACAGTAAATGGCCTAAAAGTTTTCCGATGAGCCCCATCATTTCTGAAGAAATCATTCTGAAGTTGTATTACGTTTTCAGCAGAATAAGAGTCCCAGAGACCGTAGTCTCTGACAACGGCACTGCTTTAACTTAAGTGAAATGTTAAGATTTCCGCAAGCAGAATAGCATCAACTACATACACACGCCTCAATTTCGTCTCCAATCAAATATCCAGGTCGAATGTTTCGTGGACACAATTCAAAGAACACTCTTAAGACTCAAAGAGGTTGGAAACAATACCAGAAATCCTATACATATTCTTTGAAAACACTAGAGCAACGCCAAATCCAAATGCCATTAACGGTAGTTCACTGACTGAAGCTCTATTTGACCGGAAAGTTCGATTACCAATGGATGGCCTTCATCAACTGCATAAATTTCCCCAAGACAAATATACAAATAGAAAAGCAGTTTAAGCACCACCATGGTGAAGTATGTCGCACTTTAAAACCAGGACAAAAGTCTTAGCAGAAAACTATCGAAATTGCATGGAGAAATGGACACAAGGTTACATCTGGCTCAAAACAGAAAATATAATTTATGATGTTAACGTACAGTTTTTTCTGTCTGGGTTCAACGTGCAAATCAGCTGCGATCCTCACACAAAAAAAATGCACAAGATGTTACTTTCTCACTAGAGATGTTATTGGACACGATCCGGTTACTTCAACAAAACCATCCATTAATGCAGAATTTACTTAATAAGCGAATTCGCATCCGAACCCGTGCAAATTCAATGCAGGCCAAGCTACGACAAAAGCCTTTAATTTAAATAGAAGAGAGAGATGTAAGATGGAAAAAGATATTCCATTTAAAATATGTCTATGTTTAAATGGATATAACTCTTTTCGTACCTTTAAAGTATCTCCCTTGTCAAGAGACATGTCATGCGGGTTATCTACCCTTGACAAGAGATATGAAGACAGAGTTGTCTGCCCTCGCCACAGACAGGACATTATGGGATGGAATTCAAGATGGACGCTACCGATCACGGTCCAGCCACACAAATCAAATCAATTATCATTGTAGTTTTATTATCCATCATTGTATGTTTAAATACACCATTTTAAATTGTTGACCTCATAAGATTTACTTTCATCTATCGATTTCTAAATTATGTTATGTCTCAGCACTTAACTACCGACATCGCAACAGTATATATCAGATTGTCCGGAAGGTTGATGTCGAATTTTAAAGGAAATGCATTATATATATATATATATATATATATATATATATATATATATATATATATATATTCTATTAAATATTTAATCAAATGATCATGAATGGTGAATGTTGATATGTGTAGCCTTTCTACTAGTTCTCGTGTTTTGTGGTGTGAGTTATTCTTCATTAATGTCTTGATTTGGTCGTCATCTGTAGAGGGTGATCTGAATGAGTGTTCTTAATCATTAAGGCTAAAATATCCACCTCTTAACTTTGCTAACAACTTCCGTACAGTTCTGTCAGCTGAAGCATCTTCAACGTAGACTGCATATATATTTTTCTTGTTTGAGAGGCATTTCTGCCTTTACGGAAAAAGAAAAGAATCAAGTACTTGAAATGGGTCTTACAATCTTCTATATTCAAAAGGGCTCCTAAATTAACACAAGTTAAATAATATTTAACTTTATTTCGCAAGAGATAACTTTAGGTATGCTCTTACCGGAAACATAAGTATACTATGTCTGTCGATAATTTGACATGTTCTAACGTGTCAAAACATAAATTACTAAAATTCGGCACGAACTTTAATAAAGTTTTTTTTATATATGTGTTTCAAATAACAACTCTAACTCCGCATCTTTTGAATAATAAACACGAAATACTAATTTCTCACCATATGCTTAATTTGATTGTACTGTGTTGATATGTCCGCTTTTTCAATTTTAACTTATATATACACAAGGTAAAACTTTTACTATGTGTGAACTTTTCTATGTGCGAACTATTGTTTAGACATCAAACTTGTGCCTGGTTAACTAAAGCTCCATATTATGCGTAAGTTGGGCTATCAAGAAGTAAGAATTCCCAAGTGCATTGATGTATCTAGACTGCAGAACAATCAAAACAAGAGTGTACGTTAGGATCTTCAATGCGCGTTCGAAGGTGTAGAGTTTGATGGTACATAGAACCAATTCATGACTGGTATCTATGAGTTTCTTGGTCTTAAGAAGCGGAATCATAACGGCTGGTTCGCTGAGATGCTGGAAAAGACAAACAAAGTGTAGTAACGATATCTCAGCGCATACGAAAAAATAACGTTAATTTTTACCAGAGGCTTTCAAGAATACGGGATTGCCACTCCAGTACAGTATACGTAAAATGAAAAACCAGTGGTGGCTGGATATTTCTAAAAGAACACATAGGGCCTACAGTAGGAATTATGCCAAGACTACTTATCACTTGATTGGCATGTCTCCGGACCTCAATCCTCATCTATGATATCACTCATCCTCAAAGATTTATCTTTCTTCTACAGAATTCCCGAAGATATTATGAAACGGTAGACTGAGCATTTCACGTATCTCTTCTACAATCAGTCAGTGGTTTATGACGATGGCATCAACAGTCTGCCACAGACAGCAGTCAACCATATAATTATGACCAACCCCACTGTCCATGAAATTCGTAATACAATTAAGTAAATGAATATCGGAAATGCACTTGGCCTTGATTAGATCTATGTCGAGGTTCTCCGTTTCAGTGAGGGCACGAACTACACCATCTAATATCTGATGTATGGATAGTTGATCCTATAATTGAGGACTTGAAAGACGCGATACTGATCTTTATACAACGGAAAAGGCGTACGGTTGGCCTGTAATAATTATCGATGGAATAAACGTACGTGAAGTTGTGGATAAGGTCTTTTGATAGTTCTTGCTTAGCCGGTTATTCTAGAATTTCAGATCGGCTTTAAATCTGGTCGTTGCACAATGGATATACTCGACAACTTCAGGAAAAATCCACTGAACAGCAAGTCGTAGTCTATCAATTTCTCTGGGCTTTGCAAAAGCACTCAATACCGTTGATAGAACAACACTTTGGACAATCTTCGGTAAAATTGGATCCCCAGCAGGACTTATTTCAAAGCTTAAAAAACAGCGTCACCAGAACATAAAGGCACGCTTTAATTTCGGTGGTGCATTCAATGAACTAATAGTTATCGCTAACGCTGTTAAGCAGACTGAAATTCTTTGCACCGATGTTGTTCGCTCTAAGTTTTACGATGAACTTCTCCTATCCTTTTTAGGACTGTAACGCCCGTGTTCTCATTCATTACCAAGCCACTAGTAAGATCTTTAACCTCGCTCGATTCAGTGCAAAGTCCAAGATCTTCCAAACAATCTAGCCTCTACGCCAATGATGCGTACTTCGTTGCTTACACTGTGAAGGATATGCAGGTCATAATGGCCCTCTTTCCTCGAGTATGTACCATTTTTGGATTCACAATCATTCTCAAGAAAAACAAAGTAATGCTCAGCACTCTACCAGAACTCCAGTATGCAGAACTCAATATCTACGTTAAGGGAACCAGTTTAAGTGTTATTGACTCCTTTGTAGATCTTTCAGCACCCTCTTCCGAGATGGATTCATTAGTTTCGAAGTACTGCTAAGATCGAAACGGCTATGAAAGTCTTCGGTAGGTTTGATAAGCGCGTGTGACCAGACAGCAATTGCCATTAATACAAAACTTAGTGTGTACAAATCGTGCGTCTAGTCTATTCTCCTGTATTTCTACGAGACATAGTCCACATATCGCCGACACAAAAAGGCACTGAAGAGGTTCCACCAAACGTTTTTTAGGAGGATCTTACACGCTCCCTAAACAACTGGTTCTTGAGAACTGCAGTATGGCAAACGTCCCAGATATAAGTCAAAGGGGGTTTGTGATGATGTAGCCAAAAACAATCTGAAACCCCTTGGCATAAACGTGGAGTGTTGGGAACGAATGGATTCGAAACGATCGGTTTGGCGTAAGCGTATCTATAACAGCTGCGGAAAATTTGAGGCAAAGTGAATAGATTACTCCATTCTGATACGTGCTTTGCGGAAGCGATCAGTGCCGAACACACCAGACACATTTCAGCACGAGCACGTGTGTGATTTATGTTGCAGAGCTTTCTGTTAATGGCTGGTCTACTGAGGCACATAAGATTCCATGGCGGGGACTAACTATGCTAGTGTAAAACAGGAGTATAATATAGCTATGTACAAACGGAAGCCGTTGGTCTCGTATGTCATATCTGCAGCCAAACCTGTAAATACAAGTCATGGCTGCTGAGCGATCTGCGTACTCACAACCGGACATTGCAATCTTGTAGGAACAGTATTCTTCTAGCAAAGAAATAGCAATCATCATCTCTCTCTCTCTCTCTCTCTCTCTCTCTATATATATATATATATATATATATATATATATATATATATATATATATATATATATATATATATTGAATATAAGAGACAACTCATGTCTAGCTATCCTTTGGTAGATCCTTTCAATAGTCCAAATTAGGATCTTAGTTTCGGATACTAACACATAATCTATACCTGATTAACCTCATTCCCCCGAAGATGGACCCAGATGGGTCCGAAAGTACTTGGGAGACAAATCCAAATTATTGCAAATTCATCAGCCAATTTCCCTCCGAAACTAAGATCCTAATTCGGACTATTGAAAGGATCTACCAAAGGATATCTAGACATGAGTTGTCTCTTATATTCAACAGTACTTGCCTGCAAGAGAAGATGCTGCCCAGATACTTATATATATATATATATATATATATATATATATTGAAAAGTCACACATTGGAAACGTTGGCGGAATGGCAATAATAAAGAGAATATGTGACGGTTTTCTAAATATTTTATAAAAAATATTCTCTTTATTATTGCCATTCCGGCAACGTTTCGAATGTGTGACTTTTCAAAATACCTTTCCCACATAACCACGTGATGCACACAGCCATATCAACATTTTCGTTCATGAAATCAAGACGAACTTCAACCTGACTGCGATAAGTTTGTCCCAGTCAGGAGGGGAAAAAAATGAAGAAAAAGAAGAAAAAATATGCTTATTAGTCTGAAGATGGTATATATTACCGAAAGTACTCAAGTTAAAAAAAAAAAATGTTTTTTAAGGTAAATAAATAATTTATTTTAAAAACAAATAATTTGCGTTGTGAAGGTTTTCTAAATATTTTATAAAAAATATTCTCTTTATCATATATATATATATATATATATATATATATATATATATATATATATATATATATATATATTCAACCTCTTTTTTTTCATTTAACATTTTTTATATTTGTATCTTATATCTTTTAAAATTATGACTTTTGGTAATTTCCTTTAGCGACTGATCTGTGTGTATTCCGCTGGTAATAGTATTTGAAGAGATCGAACGCAAAACGTGAGAAATCCAATTCGTTTTAATAAAGACCTTAAACAATAAAAACACGAATATATTAAATCTAGACTGTGAATAAAAGTGTACTTCAATTGAAATCAAAAAGAAATTATTTCGGTATCATAGTATGTAACACATAGTTTTGGAGTGTCGTCGAGTGTTTAAATGCAACATTTTTTGTAGGGACAGTTTCGTGATTTTCAAAATGGCGTTTGTCGCGTTTTGCATTCGAACTCTTCATTCTTTGAAAAGCCATGGCTTAAGGAAGAAAAATAATACATAGTTCTTTTTTAAAACACTTTGTTTTGAGAAACTGCTGGCGTAATAGATAGTGTACGTTTACAATCTGTATTCCCATCTTTTACTTATCAATATAATTGCTCTATCTCGTATATTGAGCATAAATTCTTTCATGATAGGTTCTAATTTAAAGGTATATATAATATCTTTATTCCCCAGTTATATACCTTACGCTCCTATTAAGTGCAGGTTTTTATCTATCTTTGATATGTTCAACAAGGAATTCCTCCCATTATCCGTTAAAAACATCCCCATCCCTTCAAATGAGGCCTACCTCTACAAACTCATTCAATCCGTCAACAAATGTATAATTAATGTGAGATGGAAAGCCTTCCACTACGATTTGAATTCTAAATCACGCAATAACCAAATTTCTGCGAACAACCCCCCACATTTAAAACCTTTTGAATCAACACTCCCTATGAACTCATGCAGAGAGCAACAGAAATTGGAAAAAGGTAGCAGGATTCCGTTACGGTTTAAAAACATCCTCTTTTCCCGCTTAGAATGAACAGTTCAATGGCTATGAAAACGCTCTCTTTGACCTCACCAAAAGTATAAAATTTAAAAAACACAGAAAACATTCCAATCCAATTATGAAGAAAATCAACAACGTGACTAAAAGATTTTTAAAAACACCCTGATATAATTGTCCCAGACGACAAAACTAAATATTTCTACAAATTGGGCTATGTTGCTTATAAGAACTTAATATATAAAGAGCTCAATGAATCATACAAAATCACCTCCAATTATACACTCAACAACATAAGCAATTCAACTTAATCCTTATTAATCTCTATGAATATCCTTTACTACACTGAGATTTTTACTCCGGCAACTCCAAGATGTACTTTGAAATGAAAAACTATAAAAGAAAGTAAGGATAATCCATCCATTAGATTAATTTGCCCCTGTAGATCTGATTTAGACATCATTAGTAAAACAAAAATTTCTAGATAGAATTATTCATAGAATAATAGAAAAAAATCTCTTTTTCTCTATAGCAGTCGTCCGATGAGGTAACTCATTGGTTCATAAATCTTAAGGACAAATCTAATTTGAATTTAAATTTAAATTCTATAGCTTTCGATATCGATAACTATTACCAATCCATCTCCCAGATTCTTCTTAATAAATTACTCATTTTTGCCCAAAACAACTCTGATCTTACCGATTTAGGGATTAGATTTAGCCAGATAATCCCTGTTACAATTCGATAATAAATCTTGGACGAGAAAAGACACACCTAATATCTATAACATTACTATGGGGCATCGAACTCTGCTCATGTCACTGATTTGATAGGTCTATACTAATTACGATAACTTACGGTTGAACTTTGCCATTTGCAGGGTGGGTTATACAGAGATGACGCACTTTTTTCAGAGAGAGGCCTAGACAATGAAACTATTAAGAATTTACATATCTTTTTTAAACGTTGGACTATCTATCACTATAGAACCCGAGAAGAGAGCATGCAACTTCCTTGATTTAACGTTATACCTTAATTCTGAATCATTTAGCCCTCACCATAAACTATGGCTATCACTATTTTACGTTTATAAACTCACTAAACACCTGAAATCAATCATTAAATCCATAGTCTCCACAGTCTCCAACATAATATCTAAACTATCTGCTTATAAATCAATTTTCAACCAAAATTCGCTTTACTTAACTCTGATTACAATGATAAAATTATATACAAAAACAACTCCATTACCCGGGAAAACCCTTTGAACATAATTACGCATAACATGGCAGTAAAGGATAGAAAACAGAAAAATACAACGGCTATTAAGAATAATAACGCTTATAAAAAAGATACCCAGGAACCCTACTTATGATGGCAAACAACTTGACCCTCAAATACCTAGACCACATAAACGACTAAGGAGAAAGAACAACCTTTGGTTAAACCCACCCTACAAGAGCAATGTTAAAACCAATATCCCTAGAGAATTCTTTAAAGTTATTGAAAATTCTTTTAAGCATCCGCATAAATATAGCACGACCCTGAACAAAAATTCTATAAAAATTTCCTATTCTACAATTCCTAACATAACCCAAACCATTATTACTTCTAACAATAAGAAAAATAAATCTGCACAGTCACCTATACCCTCAGTAGCCCCTTCTAATAATTGCCAGAAATCTAGAGAATGTCCGCTAAACAATGATTGTATACATAGTGATGTTATATGCACCTGCAGTATGAAGCAGTTCCCTAGTAACACCGGTACACATATTCCTCGCTTACTCGATATCTACAATTCTCAACCCTCACTGCATCACGATAATTAAAATATTACTCTAACCACCAACCACCTTTCTTTACGAGTTAACAACAATCTTGTTCAAACTTCTCTATCCAAATCAGTTTCTCTATCAAACAATTCCAACTTAACCTCTAATCAGAACTTAAGCATACAGACACAGGACGCATCCACTACTATAAATAACACATATAATGCAATGACCACTCCATATAAATTACATACGTATGCCGACTCCTCTTGAGTTTTCATCGGAGCTTTGTTAGCCGGGTTGCATCCCTAATACTTGGTGCCAAACCTTTCCGCAATGGTTGACTCTGCCAGGGCCATGAGTTCCATGCGAAATATCTCGCTGCCAAAGCCCTTACCAATCCCGAGGAAGGGTTCGATTTTAGGGAAGCGCTATTGCTGTTCTCAATCTGGCAACCTGACAATCTGGCAACTGGCATTACATGGTCAAATTGATTAATAGATTAAGTTTTTGAAGTTTATCATTAAAATAAATTTTCAAGATTGAATTGAAAAATTTAAAATGTACACCGTTCTTAGAAATTCCATTTATTATTTTGAAGGCTTCAATTGCATCATCTCTAATTATTGTCTTTATTGATACTATTTTTTCCATTCTCTCCTTCTGTTACATAACAAGGGCCGTGTTTGAATGGAAACGTTTGAGTGACACGTTAAGGGTCAGAGGTGACCCCAGAACGGAAGTCGCGAAACATCGGGATTTCCGGGCTAATATTTTCTTTCTCATTTTAGTCAGGCGATATTTCAAGCAAGAAAAATGTGTCAATGGGTGACAGGTCGCACAGTGTGGCTGGGTGTAGCGATACAAGCCATCTATCCGTCTATCTATATGTCTATCTTTCTCTCTCACTATCTTTCTCTCTAACTCTCTTTCTCTCTCTCTCTCTCTCTCTCTCGCTATCTTTCTCTCTCTCCCACGCGTGCGAAAGTAATCTGTCTCTCTGATGTTTTATGTGACTGTTTTTGTCTTTGTGATAAACCTTTATTAAAAACTAAACATCAGCGTCCGAGTGATTGTATCCACAGTCAAGCAAGAATTTGGGTTCTCGGCTATTAAACGGGTGTATTAGACCTCTTCAAAATTGACCTTTTTCTTCAAACATATGGAAACTGATATTATTCCCATTCTCCAAGGTCTAAATTAGCTAAATATACCAGTTATTGTGATCTTGGACCTTGGCTATGCCTGCCTCAAGAGCCATGTAATTTTATTGTTGACGTTTTTCAAAAACGCTGCAAAATATGGGATATGATGTCCTTATTTTCATTGTAGCTTTCCAGAGGTTGATGCTATATCATTGAAAGTGGTACCAAATGAAAGCTAATAAAAATTTTTTGCATATGGTAGTAAGCACAATAAAACACATGATTACCTGTGTAAATTTTAACTAATTTTAATGCACAAACAGCTGGGACACTACAAAAAATCAGTTTGGTAGTATGATAGCACTGCACTGACACATATATTGCATAAGAAACTGTCAGATAGGATGTTACTAATACATGTATTATCACTTGTTCAATGTGGCTTTTTTGAAACTGTCAAATTTTTTCCTGTGGTACTCCACAACTTGTAGTAAGCAGCTTCTTTGCTCTGGGTCACTTGTGATCTGAGTTGCAAAGTCACTCATTAGTTTCACACCTCTCTCAGCCACATCATTGGTCACTTTCACTGACCTCACAAACTTCTGTGCATTCCTGTAGCTGTCATTGTCTTCCCAGGTGTCAGCAGGAGTAGTGAGCCAGTCACATTTCACTCGAAGAGCATCAAACAGAAAGTGAGACTCTGGCCCTACCAGGTCTGTGAGAACTGTAGCTGCATTGATGACAGGAAACACTGGCTTGCCTTTCCTGTAACTCTCAGGTTTCTCTGTTTCTGACAGCTTGACTGCGAGCTTCTCTTTTGCAGACTTGGTCATGCTGGCATGTGAACTGAACAAGGTGAATGGCACTAGTTTCTGGGTCAGATACCAGCGGTGGTTGTTCATTTTCTTGAGAACAGAGGTTGCCAGTTCATAGTCATACTGCTTGTATTGCAGCATGTTCTTCATAAGCTGGAGGTCATGGATAGGTGCATCAGCTGCAGATGTGGTGGTCACCCAGTGGCTGGTGTAGAATAAGGTAAGGAACTTGTTCATCCTCTCCAGCTTGAAGATAGTGTCCGTGTTGTATTTTAGTTCTTTGGAAAACATGAGCATCTTCATACAGTAAATGTTCCTGGCCATCCAGCGGGCTTGGTGAATGGCACCTGACTTGGCCCAGTGGATACCTCGAGGAGGTTCCTCACCAAGCAGGATCAGGCACAGCTCTGCCACCTCTCTGTAATCTGCCCTCGGACTTGCTTCCTCAAGGAAATTGCTTAAGACTGCAATTGTGCTTGTCTTCTTCTGTTTCAAGTCTTGTTCAACCAGGCCCAGAACTCTTGGGCAGTCCTTAACCAACTTGTCCCACTTCTCTTTCACATTGCTGAACATTGGGTTGTCAGGACTCTTGACCTTGCTGAACACAGCCTCCCATACACTTCCAATTATTACCTCTGATATGTGATGGCGACAAGCGAAGTAGAATACCTTTTTGCCTAGTATTTCTTCAATAAGCTTCGCTGCACCCTTGTTGATGCCACTGTTGCTTGCTGTGGTATCAAATACCAAGCCTACAATGTTGTCTGTGAGACCCCATGCTTCTATCAGTTCCAATGTAGCATTACACTGTTGGATTCCTGTGGAACTTTCTATGAAGGGCACACCAAGCAGCTTCCCTTCTTCATACTGTGGAGTACCAGAGACGAGCACTGCAAGACTTTCCACTGGGTATCTTTCACCAAGAACATCCCGTAGAAGTTTTCCATCCCAGTGTAGTGTGCAGTAATCTGGCGGACTTTCCTTGAAGTTATTCATGTAACTTTGGCACAAGTTATGACGAGTGTTTATCCTATTTCGTCTTGTAGTAGAGGCTGATATAACAAAGTCATCAAGATCTGCGCCTCCTGCCTTCAACACTGCCGACACCATGGCTGTAGTCTGGTTGTCAGAGAGTGACAACCGATCTGCAGTGCTACAAATCTCTTCACTGGTCATAACTGAGTGTGGAAAGTGTAAGGTTATCGTACTTGGTTTTGATGAACAGCTTGGTGTTGTCTCAGTGTATTCTGAACCCTCACTAGTACCAGAGCCTTGACTGTTCTCTGGGTCTTCATCACTTGACATTTTCCCAACTTCTGCTGCTGCAGCAGTCACTGATGATAACATTCTCTCTTCTCTTCTTCTCGGAAGCTTTTCTCTCTAGACTTCTTCTCAAACACCTTATCATGACCTGACATGTGTGCCAGGCGAGTTGTCTGTTGGTCCAAGTAGAAATTGACGTCCTCTTCCTTGGTCTCCTTTGTGAGCAGCCTGTTGCTTCTTATCCCCTCCACAACATCCTTTGCTCCAATATCAAATAACTTGTCTAAGTCCTTCAGAAAGTTAGCTCGTTTCTCTTCCTCTGGTTTGTTATTTCTTCCCTTGTTTTTAACAATTTTCCTTTACTTTTCATGGAGGATCATGAAACGGTTGACTGCATTTGGTCTAGTTAGTGTTTTAATCCTTGCCATATTCCAGAATGGCAAAACGACATCCACTGTATCATGGGCTAAAGACCTATTGTCACTGTTGGGATTATCATTTCTCAAATGCAGGAAATACTGGAACACCTGGCGATTAGTAGGAAGTTGAGAGCCCCTGATGCTGGAGCTGGGTTGCCCAATGAGATACACATCACTGAATGACCTTGTGGCAGGAGTTGCCACCTTTCTTCTCTTTTCAGTTGGTTCATCCCGTTCACTTGTATCGCTGACCACTTTCCCACAGCATAGTTGTCTTCCAGATGCCATGTTGTCAGCAGTTCACAAATCTTAACAAATCAGCTTTAACTTACAATCTGAAATGAAGAGATAAAACATACTTAGTGATAATAAATTATATACATGCATTAAGAGTAACATTTTTGAGATAAAGTTATGTATTATATGATGGTTTCTTTTCCAAGCATAAAAAATATATATGTTTGTGCATTAAAATTAATTAAAATTAACACAGGTGTTCATGTGTTTACTACCATATGCAAGAAAATTTTATTAGCTTTCATTTGGTACCACTTTCAATGCTATAGCATCAACCTCTGGAAAGCTACAATGAAAATAAGGACATAATATCCCAAATTTTGCAGCGTTTTTTAAAAACGTCAACAATAAAATTACATGGCTCTTGAGGCAGGCAAAGCCAAGGTCCAAGATCACAATAACTGGTATATTTAGCTAATTTAGACCTTGGAAAATGGGAATAATATCAGTTTCCATATGTTTGAAGAAAAAGATCAATTTTGAAGAGGTCTAGGGTGTATAATGGGTTATACACGTATCTATAGGTGACATATATAACACCTGTAACAGTTGTAATTGAAAGATTATACAGATTACAAGCTGTACCTATCCGGCGTTGCCTGGGAATGTGTATTCATACACACGCGCGATATTTGATCAGATAATTTGATTAACATCTAGCTGTATCAACCCAGCGTTGCTTGGAAGTCTTTTTACTTTCACTTTTTTTCACCGAATGCCCCCACACACAATTTTAATCTTTTCATTTATTCTTTCTTTATTATTTAAATATATTTGTTATTGTCCAGCACCCCTCCCCCCCCCCCCAACTCCGAAAAAACAACATCTACTCTGAGTCTAATTCCTGTTGCTTCCTGCTGTTGGTGGAAATAATTTTATTTTATGTATTTTGTTATTTCGTCATTAAAAAAAATAAAATTAAAAAAAGCATAAGATCGGATAAAAGTATGATATTTATAACAAGATAGATAAAGAGGATAGATATGTTTGTTAGAATTATTATAAAGATTAATAAAACTTTCCTAATTTAGAAAAAATGTAACTACCGTCTGTTTTTCATGGAATTACTGAGGCAAACATTGGTGTATTCATAAGTGGAAGCAGGAAGTTAAATAACGGCTGATTGTGTTTCCGGTAGACAATTGTAGCCGTAAAAAGCCAGTGTCTTGAATAGTTTTTAAAACAAATAAAAGTACTTCGTGACTCTTGTTATTTTAAAGGAATTTGGAAGCATTTCAAGTGTCGAATATATGTGGGTTGGTTTCCGCATTCAAGTATTTTCATTAAGATTTCATCTGTATTCATAATTGCCGTCCGTTTTATGGTGTCAGTCTTGTCTTTGATTCCAATTTCTCTCAGTCTTTTTTTCCAGGTTTTCCGGGACTGTTTCTAATGCTCTTACGATTATTGGTATTGACTTTCTTCATACTCCATATGTCTTTTAATTATGTAACGAGTTCCGTGTATTTACTTCCTTTTTCTGTCTCCATGATCTTCCCCTGTGGTCTGCTGGTACAGCAAAATCTACGATTTGGCAGGATTTTTCCTTCTTGTCAATTATTATGACACCCGGTCTCCTTGCTTGTAAGAGTTTATCTGTTTGCACCTCAATATCCCAGAGGATTTTGTGTTTTTCGTTTTCCAGTACTGTTTCTGGTTTATGTTTGTACCATTTGCCCACGTGTTCGAAATGCAGTCGTTTGCATAGTTCCCAGTGTACTACTTTTCCCACACAATCATGTCTGTTCTTGTATTCTTTTTAGGCTAGTTTGCTGCATTCGCTTCTTATGTTTCGTCTCTTTTTCCATACAGTTTGCATTTATTGTTTTCCTGGGTTTTATCTATTTTAGCTTTAATGTAGTTTGTCCTAATCACATTGTTCTGTGCAGCCGTCAATAAAGATTCCGTTTCACTGTTTAAGTATCCTTTTCTTAGCCATGCCCAGCTATTTTTGTGGGCCTCTTCTCTTGTTAGTCTTATGAAACGTCCATGTAGTTGTTTTTCTTCCCACATTTCTTTTCTTGTCTTTTTGTTTCTGGTGTTGGTGCTTTATGTGTTGTTTGTTGGGACGTTGTGTCTTGCTGTGGTTATTAGCCTTTTTGTATTCTGGGTTATGTATTTCTCCAGCTCATGTTTGTGTCTTCCACACACTCTTCTATACTTACCAGTCCTCTTCCTCCTTCGTTTCTTTTCACGTAGAGTCTGCCCGTATCATAATTTGGGTGTAGTGTGTTGTGCATGGTCATTAACTTTCGAGTCCTCTGGTAAAGGTGAATGAGTTCTTCATTAGTCCAGACTATGAATGGTCCAGAGTATCTTATTAGTGATACTGACCAGGTGTTTATTCCTTTCACTTGATGGTTTCTATATAATTTCGTTTCTAAGAGTGTTCTTGTTCTTCACAAATATTCTTTTGCAATCTTTCCTTTCATTTCTGTATATTTGATGGTATCTGCTTCCAGAACTCCCAAATATTTATAGCTATCCTGTTCGCCTAGCGCCCTCATCCCATCTTGGTTTGGCAGTTCCATGCCTTCTGTTGTCTCCAGTTTTCCCCTTTTCATCTCTAGCAGTGCACACCTTTCCATTCCGAATTTCCTTTGTATGTCCTGGCTAAAGATTCTGGTCGTATTTATCAGCTTTCCCAGTTCCTTTTTCCTTTCGGTAAATAGTTTCAGGTCGCCCATGCACATGAGGTGGTTTTGTTTTTTGCTCTGTGTCTGTAAACTTGTATCCGGCATCACTTTTCTTGAGTATGTAGTTGAATGTCATCATAACTATGATAAACAGTAGTGGTGACAGGGAGTCTACTTGGAAAATGTATCTCTGTATTCTTATTTCAGTCAGGTGTTGTCTTCCAGCTGTCAGTTCTAATCTCTATGTTTCCATTGATTTCTTAATAAGGTTAATAATCCTGTAGAATATCTTGTACATTTTTAAGCATTCAAGTATCCATTCCTGACGAATTCTGTTGTAGGTTTTCTTGTAGTCAATTCATGCCATAGATATGTTCTTTTTTTCTGCTTTTTACCTCCATCAGGATCTTTTGATCTATGTATAGCAGATCATGCGTCCTCTTTTCCCTTTCTGGCATATTTTTGTTCCTTAGGAAGAAGTCCACAATTGTTCAGGGATTGGTAGATTTGTTCTCTCAGTTGTGCCGTTAGGGTTTCCACATTGTTGGTAAACAGGTTATTGGTCTGTAGTTGCTTCGGATGGTTCCCTTTTTGGTGTCCTGTTATTATTATTATTATTATTTATTGTTTTTATTACTCTTATTTATTGTTTTTATTATTATTATTATTATTATTATTATTATTATTATTAATAATAATAATAATAATAATAATAATAATAATAATAATAATAATAATAATAATAATAATGATAATAATGATAATAATAATAACAATAATAATAATAATAATAATAATAATAATAATAATAATAATAATAATAATAATAATAGCGGTATCACGTTGAAAATCTACAGTGCTTTCTACGACAATCTGTATAATTTACTGTTAAATATAATATTTCGTGTTGAAATAATAAATATCACACAGCGCTATCAGATTAATTAATACCATTAAGAGGAAACGACACTTTCTTATCCCTAAAAATAATTGTCATTTACAGCTAAATATTCTTTAAATAAATAAATAAAATATACCTCTTTTTAAAACAATAAATATTCTCTTATTGTAAAATAATTGTCAGCTAAATATCTTTCAAATCAATAAAACGAATGTGACTTTATGAAATGTATATATTTTAAATTGTATTTTTTTGTCGACGGGACGACATAATTAGATTTTGGAACAATTCATTTTAAAATGGGTAAAGCGACATCAGATTAATCTCTAATCAGATTTTTTGCTGATCAGACGATCTAATTTTTAATGAGTGTGAAAGGTGATAACGTACGTACGAACATAAAATTGTATGAGCGTATTATTATATAGTTTATTCTTTTTATATGTGGCTGCATCTCTTAGTACTATTCAACTTCAACAGACTGAACAAAAGAATCCACTCTTAGACGGTTGTAAAGCCGCAGAGAAATAATATGTTCATTTACAAAAACAATAAGAAAAAAATAAAATAAAATCTCCATAAAATTATCCGCTAAACTTTTGTGTTTTCTTCTTTAAAAAGATTGCATAGAGAAAATCAAAAGCACATTATTTCTTTCTTTAGAAAACTATTGTCTTGTATGAGGCGAGACAAAAAAGGCCTTTGTTGAATACCAGGAAGTTTCGAGCGTATTAAATGCCTAAGTCGATACGTAATTGACAATGTAAGTTCAATAGCATTGCAAAATAACGTACGCCCAGGGAAAACGTATTCAAATGAATCGCAATAATATTTTCTCAAGGTTGAAACGATAATGAAGAGGAAGAAAAAGAATTAAAATTAAAGAAGTATCGCAAATTGTCTTCTGATGATTTACGCGAGAGCTTTACAAACATTCTGACTTCAGCTTTTCACTTTCACATTAACCATTAACCTGAAGACCTATTAACTCTCACGGTTTTGCCGTGAGTCTCACGACTTTTTTACACCAATCTACAGATTTCACGAGTCAGTCTCAATTTCTCACGTATTTTTTTTTCAATTTTCAAATGCGAACACTTCTTTCTGGTTGAACTTATCTACACAATTTATTAGTACATTTTCTATATTTGAAAGTGAACAGAAAAAGTAGATGCGATGGTTTGAAAAGATTTAAGAATGTCCACTGTAAGCTACTACAAATCGTCCTTGTGTGTAATGGTTTCATACCAAAATCAGACTGGTGGAGTATTGGGCATTTTTGTGTGCCCAGTATTCTGTGGGTGTGGGGTATGGTCCTGTGCAGTTCTTCCTCTAGAGCGCTGACTTTTCAAATCACATTTTTCGACCTTTGAGTCACATCTTCCCGCCGTAGAAAGGGAGATAACTATTCAACTCCGACATAATCACGTTGAACCACCGGTTCTTGTTAGATCACCAAAGTTAAGCAACGTTGAGTCTGGTCAGTACCAGATGGGTCACCCTTTGGCGCTGTATGTGGGAGGACGGCGACACCTCCCTGCAAAACAAAAAAATCGAATAAAGCCGGCTCAACCTGCCATGGGTGCGTGTCGCACCGGGATAAGAGGAGGAATGTAAGCTACAATAATGCTCATGAAATAAACATTTTAAACGTTGTTCAAATCTCTTGAAGTTTTCTATGTATTTTCTATTCTTTGCCTCTCATTGAAGAAAATCAAGTCGAAGCCATTTTGGATCTTTCTAAAAGTGCCAATTTCTTTTCAAAAATTACTGAATTTCACTGCAAGTTTTATTTTTTTATTCATTTACTAGTGTACACCCTCAATCAAAAAAATGACGGAAAAGCAATTATGCTTCGTCAGTGTTCGCACTCGCTATTTAGCTAGATATATTACTTTTTTAGGAGATTACATGTCAACAATCTGAAAAAGGTACTAGGTAAATAGAAATGACAAAAAAACACACAATATTTTTAACGTTAAATTGGGGTATCACTTTCGAATATAAATTCAATGTTAAATGATCACCCACTTCCGGGACACCATGAATAAATGATCACTCACTTCCGGACCAGATAGAGTTTTTTTAAGTATGAATAATAAATGGTAAATAAAGAAAGTTCCAGACAACGTAACTTTTGGAAAAGTTGTATTTACAGTTTTACATTAGTTTGTTAGAATTTTCGACAAACAAATAATAAACAAATCAAATAAACACGTAATGTATATCTTATTCAATTGAATTATGATTCACACACACACAAATATATATATATATATATATATATATATATATATATACACTCGTCTACAGCATCTGTCAAAAGTGATGGAAAAAAGTACGATTACTAAAGTATTCATATGAAATCATAGAATTACGTAAGTAATTTAATTTTTCATATATAAATTATTATTATTATAATTTCTGATGACCTAAAGAAAAAAAAACACTAACTGTTTACTATATTTATAAAGTGGATGAATTCTTTCCGAATTCATTTGAAGCGGCGAGGTAATTCTCACTCGCTTTTTTATTTTTCGATTCTCCTGATAACTTAAAATTGGGTTCGTCGGGCTAGGAAAAGACACGTGTTTTACTCGTTAGCTTTTGCGTGACGGCAAGGAAGTATATATATATATATATATATATATATATATATATATATATATATATATATATATATATATATATATATAAATGTTATTGTAGGAAATCAATAACAAAAACAAGTCACTTGCAGATAGCTACAAGCCATCGTTTTGTTTATTTAATTCTTCTGGTTTAATTGAACTTTTTTTGAAAGTATGATAGATAGATAGATAGATAGATAGATAGATAGATAGATAGATAGATAGATAGATAGATAGATATTTTTAAAATATATAGTTTTGTTTCTTTTTTATTTTCCCATTGTGGGGTTGAAAATTTTCTCCAACTTCTGTTAACTTTTTCAACCAAATATAAAATTATGAAAATCAGTAGAGAAATGCTATTATTTTAAAAACACATGCCAGGATAGCGTTGCATCGTTTAAAAATTGATCTCAACCGTTTTATGGTTTGTTTTTTTTTCGTCTATATATTATATACATATTTTTGTAGAGTGGAGGATTAAAAGAATTAATCACTAGTCCATGATTTTTACAAATTTATTTTAGTTTAACTCAATGCAAATAAAATAGACTAAGAAGGTTGATTTAGTCATGACCCGTACGATATTTTGAAGCACATAGCATATTACATATGGCGATTGACAACTGAGAATCGCCATTACTAAATGCAAATTTAATTGATTGAATTGATTTTATGATTTAAACAATTTAAACAATTTAAGGGATTCAACAATTTAACGATTTTGTTCTTTAACAAACGATTCATTATTGTTTGAACACTCTGAACAACAGTATCATTAACTGCATAATAATTATCAACCACTTCAGTTGGGAAGATTTAACAGCTCGCATTAATCTATGGATAATCCCGCATAAACACATCAATAAACGATTAAGTTTTTCATTTTTCCTTGTACTTATTCCTAAACAAAACACTGAAATTAGGTCAAACGCTCAGTCAGTTCTCCTTTTCTTCTTTTTTTCTATTATATTGAGCCATGGCTTGTTTGGGTCATTCGGACTACTGCTCTCGTCTTAGACGTTATCCTCACAAGGTTTCGGCCGATGTAACTTCCGATTTACTTCAGATTAATCTTGTCAAACTCGGGTATCTTTACGTCGAACTCGGGAATCTATACGAAATTTCGAACGTAACCCTTTTATTTAATTCACGGTGTAGCTTTCTCTCGTTCCGTCAGCCATGACTGGATAGAAGTCTTCAGTAATTCGTAATTGTATTCATATTATCGCTCGTACTGAGGATTGAACTTTCAGCCTACAAACGACTGTCACTTAGAACTGATTATAACCTAACACTTATATCCGTTGCGCCTTATCTAAAAATGTCCTAAATATATTGAACCAGTTTCTTTGTCTGTTTTATGGCATATCAGATGTTGACACACGTTACTCTTTGTATACGATTACTTAAACACAAGTTGGTATTTAACCAATCACTGGACATAAATTGAAGTTTCATATATTTTCAAAGGGGTTAGCGTACAAGTGACTATGTTATTTATTATTTTTATTCACCTCAAAACAAGGCATATTAGCACTGACGCATAAGAGGCTACTGTGATAGGAGTCAGATTTATAGATGAGCAACCTGGGTGGAAGGCTGAGCAGCAGAATGTTTTTCACATTCTATTTAAATTTCTACACGTTGATACGGGCGGGGAAACACGGAGCAGGGGGGGAGGCTAAATGCAAACGGTCTGAGGAAAGTAGCTATCAGAGTAAACAGATCATCCGTAATCTTTTCGTAATCCTAAGGAACTCTACGATGAAGGGGTGGAATTTTGCTACTAGTTGGGTGAATCGGAGTAATTGCGTTAGAGGAGGTACAGTTTCTGTAAATTCACATGAGCACATTATGTGGAAGTACTTGAAAAACAAGCTGCGTGCGACAAAGGCTAGAGAATCGATCTGTTAGATTTTGAAGTTGAAATAACCCTTACTCCATCTAGCCACAACCCCATTAGACCGGTTAGCTTGTTTTCAACATATATTCTATAACCGGTTCACGTTGTATTTATAGAAGATGAAAATACTATGTGGTTGCCATTGATGCAGTCACGGGGAAAATATAAATGTTAAAATTAGACAACAGAAGAGGATAATCTGAAGAAGAAAAAAAATTGAATGCGATAGCTAACTATTGTTCACATGATGCAATATCACTTGTAAGCTTCTCAGCCACTTGCAACAACCAATAATGCTCGTTCGCTTGCATTCGTTTCTCAGGCTACATTTTCTATTGGTTGATGCGTCACCGCCGATCTTTTACCATATTCTCTGAACTCCCCTGAAGAATACTAGTGGCGTCGAATTGTATGCGTTGACCAGGCTGTACCTCCCCGATGTTGTGTTAGTTGTTCAAGAAGTCCAGACCGAGGTCGATCAGAGGATTAATCGTCAACTGAAAGATGAGAAGTACATTTAAAAAGACAAGAAAGGTATCGATAATTCGGACAAATATTCTTAAATAAAAAAAAATAAGAATATATATTTTCCGTAAAACTTGTAGTTATAATTATCAAAGAAGTCTTTCGCTGGTTGAGGGGTTAATACATCTGTTCTTCTAGACTGAGTTTAAGTTCCGACTTCGACTCACTAAGTTTAATAGACAGACGATGGTTAAATGATTTTGTATGGACGGTAAGAAAAGCGTCTTTCTCCTCCAGGCGGGAAAAATCAATTCTCTCGGCAAAGGCAACACTGCGGTTTTCTGAGCACTACAAAACTTCAAATCTCTCAAACGCTAACTCAAAGTCTCTGAATGAATTCGCAGTTGTCGCGCCTTATATTACGTGAAAAGGTAACTTGGCGTTATCCAGTAAGTACTTTCATTGGTTACTTACTCACAGGAATGTTGGCCTTTTGGCTAAGATCAAAGTGTAGTATCTGTTCCGATGGATACTACACTCCATCAACTGGTATTGTCTTGGCCTTCGGGGCTTGATTTACGCCGGTCTATGGGTCTGTCCTGTGCGGTTCTAAGAGGTCCACCCTCCCAGGCTTCGCCTCCCCTCTTTGGGGAGGAGTAAGTTTATTGCTTACTGCCTGAGGCGCCTCTACCGGGGAATGCCGACGGGGCTGCCAAGGCAAATTTTAAACCCCACTTTCCCGACCCGACCTTGCGTCACATCTTACTTGTGGGAGTAAGATAAAAACTGGCCTTGTGCCTAACTCCTGGAGAGGAGTAAATCAATACTCACAGGAATCGTCTTCTCGAGCGGGTTTTCTTCTGTCACTTATTTGATGTGGACGCATCTCTAAGCGTTCTCACAATTCTCGTGACCTAGATTATCTTTGCACTGAACTCACCTCAAGAATATGTCATGTCATCCCTCAAACAATGACAGTTAGCCAGTGGGTTTAAATGTTTAAATGTTTCGGACACCTTTCTTTATTTGATGTTGCCATTTCTGCAGCGTGGCGTTCGTCGTACTCACTAGCCTTCTAAACTGATACTAGATCTGTAAAGACACGCAATCAGGGCAATCTACCCAGTGAATTAAATGAAGTTTATTTTTATTAGAAGGGTCACCACTTATCAAGGTAAAAAGCCACTCGAGGATAAGGATTGATGGAATGGACCGAGTTCAGATACTTGTGATGCAGTTTATGACAGAAATCTATTTATATTAGATTTAAGGACGACCATATTGCAATATGCAGGGAAGCAGTCCTGTGGCATTGTGCTCCACAGACAGGAATCCCGCTTTACGACAGTGTTTACTCCGAGAAGGAGGCTTATATATCAATCCACAGACAGACTGTTTCGCTGTATCACAGCTGGACTAGCACCCGCTCCATGTTGGGATTGGACCCACGACTATCTAGCTGATAGTCGACGGTTTTAATCACTGGGCTACGAAGCGTGCGCTGTTGCCAAATTATACATCTATTCTTTATATAAACATTGTCAACCACTAGACATTTTTTTATTTAGAAAGAGTTTTGCATTACGTTAACAATATTAGCTGGCGATATCACTAACGACAGCGCTCAACACGAGAAGGAGACTTATATATAATATATATTTTTAAATATATATATATATATATATATATATATATATATATATATATATATATATATATATATATATATATATATATATATATATTTGAAGCTCTCAATTCATTCGTTCAATTTTTTCAATAGGGTGTAAAGTTTTATTTTAACAGACACACACACACGCGCGCACACACATACACACACATATATATATATATATATATATATATGCGTGCGTGTGTGTGTGCGCGTGTGTGTGTATGTGTCTGTTAAAATAAAACTTTACAACCTATTGAAAAAATTGAACGAATGAATTGAGAGCTTCAAAAATTAGAAATATCTAGAAAGTACTCAATAGTTCAAATTGAAAATACAAATACGCACAGCCGGTATTAATTCAAATAAATACACAAAGATGTACGACTGACCAAATAAGGATCGTCAGGTTACTCCATGCTTGGTGAATCCTGGGTAGTAATTTTCTACTGATGTTTTTTTTAATGTAGATCCCCACGCGAGCAACCTTACAGGGTATATCTAGTGTGTGTGCAGGATGGGGCAGTATAACACACCACTCAATAAGTGCCGGGCCTGACATGTAGATAGCGGCACTAATAAAAAAAAAATACGTATGATTTTTATAAAGTACTACCCTTCAAGTGTCACGTGTAAAAATTAAAGCCCAATCGAATTATTAGTGAACAAACTATATTTATTTAAGTGAAGGTACTGTTGCAAATTTTCAATACAATGGAAACATCTGAATTTCGTGTAGTGATAAAGCATTGCTTTCTGGTGGTAAAAATACTGTTCAAGCAAAGCAATGGCTCAATAAGAGTTATCTGAACTTTGCTCCGTCCGAAACAATCGTTAAGAGATGGTATGCTGACTTTTAACATGGTTGTACAAAGACAAATGAGGCTGAACGCCCAGGTCGCCCAAATTCGTCAATTGCCGAGGAAAACATCAAATAAGCCCACAGACTCGTTTTGGCCGATCGTAAATTGAAGTTGCGTGAGATAGCAGAAAGTATTGTATTCACCATTTTGAATAAACATTTGTCTATAAAAAAATGTATTCAAAGTGGATACCGCGTTTGCTCACAGTCGATCAAAAACCATCGTGTCGACGATTCAGAGCGTTGTTTGCAACTGTTTCTACGCAACAAAAACGCGTTTTTGCATCAATATGTGACAATGGATGAAACGTGGATCCACCACTTCACCCAGTCAAATTGGCAGTCAGCTGAGTGGACGGCAGCAGGTGAAAGCCGTCCAAAACAACCAAAGACGTAAACATCATGTTTTGACTCCGTATTTTGCGAAAAGAAGAGTTATCAATAGCAAAACTATACAGCATTATTAGTGCGTTTGAAACAAGAAATCGACTAAAAAACGATAACAAAATGAAGAACAAAAGTGTTCTTTTTCACTAAGACAATGCACCGTGTCATAAGTCGATCGCAACGATGGCGAAACTGCATGAATTTCACTTTAAATCCCTTCGCCAACCCTATTCTCCAAATCCGGTGTCAGCAACCACTGGCTGTTTGGAGACCTCAAAAGAATGCTTCAGGAAAAAAGATTTACTTTCAATTAAGAAGTTTTCTTCAAGGGTGAAACACTATGTCGATGAATATAATCGAATTTTGTCTTAAAGTTGTTGTGTTATTAGTTAGACCCGGGACTTATTGAGTGCTGTGTTATCTTCATCCAAACACATCCAGTTAAATAACACAGAGAAATTATATCCGTATATTTTCCGTTTGATCCTCTGAAGTTGCCTGATAAGTGTTCTAATTTCATGCTTGAATGGATGACTGATGAATGTTCTATTGTGGTTGTGGAACCTAGTACGTTCCGTTCGCATCGAAAAAAATGTTTTCAAGATAAATAAATAATTTATTTTTGAAAACAATAATTTGCGTTGTGAAGGTTTTCTAAATATTTTATAAAAAAATATTCTCTTTATCTTTGCTATTTCGCCAACGCTTCTAATGTGTGACTTTTCAAATAACTTTCCACGTACCACGTGATACATACGACTTATCAACATTTTCGTCCATAACATCGAGACGAATTCATCCTTACTGCTTGTCTCAGTCGAGAGGAAAAAAAATGAAGGAAAAAAAGAGGAAAAAATATGCTTATTCTTCTGAAGATGGTAATATTATTACCGAAAGCGCTCAAGTTAAAAAAAAATGTTTTCAAGATAAATAAATAATTTATTTTTAAAAACAATAATTTGCGTTGTGAAGGTTTTCTAAAAAAATATTCTCTTTATCTTTGCCATTTCGCCAACGCTTCTAATGTGTGACTTTTCAAAAAAAAATAATATATATATATATATATATATATATATATATATATATATATATATATCGTGCGTCAGGTTGTATATGAAAATAAATCAAATAAAGTGCTCGATCATATAAGAGAGCTAATATAATTTATTTAGATACTGTATATTACATATTTCAGCAATGTACCGCGGTTTCATCCAAAAGGGCAGATTTAAACATCTTAAGTAGATCTCTGTGCCCAGTAGAATCATCGGCAAGCTGAAATGATTGTAGTCACGGCCCGATAGGGAATGGCGTCAACAATGATAGAAAACGGTGTTTCTCTGAGGGGGTCCCCGAAAAGATCCGGTGTGGGATACTGATTAACTAAGACTTAAGAGAGATCGATGTTAGTTCGTGTATGAAAGGCCTTCATTTTATTCCCTAGCAAGTTTTTTTTTTATCTGTTCTTTTTTGGATTTGTAATGTTATTGTTTTACCTAGTCTGAAAAAATACGAAAGGGGCGGCTATGAAGTTTGCTGTTTGGGTTTGTGAAATTAGGGTGCCTTTTTGTTGTTGTTTTTGGGAATAAATTTATGTATCGGATTAATTGTTCGATATAGTGCTGAAAAAGATGATGCAATAAAATTTTTATGGACTTAACGTGTTTGTTTATTTTTGTTTATTGAATTGGTGTTTTCGTATTTTCTTGATCTTAATGGGAGGAAGGCCGTATATTAAAAAAAACAGTGTTTCGTTAATATGTCCCGTTTATAACCAGTAGTGTTGGAAACAAAAATTGGTTATAAACGAAATGATGGATGCTATCTGTTAGTTCCATTTGAGGGGTATAAGTTTAGTCTCTGGGTGGGAGTTGTTAACTTCTATTTTATTGATGATGTGTTAATAATATTAATATTTAGTGTATTTCAGAAAATTTATTAAATTCTTTATCTTATTATTTTATTTTATTCCACTCGTACGCGTACTTCCCTCCATGCGCACCGGCAAATAAACTTATATACACATACGTGGATGGAACCACAAGCATGTCTATATACAATATCTGCACGCATATGCGTATGCACGCACGTACACACATCTACACTCACATGTACGGGGGGTTATTAATTTTATTTTATATTTTTTGGGTCTCACCTCTTTTGCAAGAGCAACGGGGTCGGGTGAATTAGTTGGTGGTTTAGAGGTCAGAATGGATCCCACGGACTGAAAACATGAATAGCTAGTTTTTACTGTATTTCTGTTAAAAAGTTTATGGAGATTATTTGATGGCGGGAAGTGCTTGTCTATTAATTTGAAAAATTGCTTACCTACGCTATATTTGACGCTGAGAGAATAAGGGGAGGAGGGCGAACCAGATAATATTTCTTTGTTTATTGTGTCTGTGTTGACTGGTGGATTGGTTGGGTATGTAGGATATTTTTTCGTTATAATCGCTCTCAATGAGGACATATTGTAATTGTTAGAAAATCTCAGGTGTGGATGAAAGGCTGGAAATTCTTTTACTAATATTGGGTATAAGGTTCTTAAATATGAGAGGGGGTGGCAGGAATTGGTGTGGATGTACCGGAGTTGTTCGGTGGGGTTGTGGTATGGCATAGTTGAATTGTTGGTCAGGTCTAGAGATACGTCGAAAAAATCTACGCTAGTCAGGTTGGTGTCTATGGTGATGTTAAAACCGAGTTCTTTTAGGAATGTTTTCGAAATATGTCGAGTTCTTGCGCGTCGTTGTTGCGGGAGGGGCATAGGCCGTCGTCTTGGTAGAGGCCGAACTCTTGGCCAGGGAATTTATTTTGTAAGGAGTGTAGGATGAAAAGCCCAATCAGGTCGCATATATGAAACTTCGGTACATTGCTGAAATATGTAATATACAGTATCTAAATAAATTATATATACAGGGTGACTAAAATAAACGGGCCCTGTGTACACTTTATGTTATATTTCCTTTATTTATTCACCGATTGCCATTATTTTAGAGGACATGGCAGAATCAATGACCGTGAGTACACCAAGACCTCAGTGGGAGCTGGGACAAAGAATACACTGTGTTAAATTTTACTACAAGACAGGCTCGTTTAAGAAAACCCAGGGCCGTTTCATGCATCAGTTCGGATGTGAAAAGGCTCCATCCAAAAGCAGAATTCAGAAATCGGTGGACCACTTCGAGAGTATGGGACCGTGGAGAACTTCAACGCTGCCAGTGTGAACCGTCCAAGCCACTCGGCACGTCCCAAGAAGCGGACAGCCGAGCTGGTCGAAAGTGTGATAGAGTCTCTCCAGGAGAGTCCGAAACGCTCTGTGCGTAAGCGAAGTCAGTCCCTCGGTATCTCCCGTGAGACTTGCAGGAGAGTGCTGTTGAACGATATCAGGGCTTACCCATAAATAATACAGACGCTTACAGCCTCAGACAAGAAGCAGAGGAGCGCTATGGCAGTCAAGATGCTCGATAAGATCGAGGAGACACCAGGTTTCCTTAACCTCCTTTGGACCTCAGATAAAGCCCACTTCCATCTTGACAGAAAGGCGAACTCCAAGACAAATGTCTTCTGGGGGTCCTCCAGATCCAATGAAGTAGCCACCAAGCCCCTGCACTCTCCTAATTGCACGGTGTGGGCTGCAATCTCGGTCAGAGGCATCATCGGACCAATCTTCATCGAAGAATCTGGCGCAGCAGTGACAGTCACCAAGGAGCGGTATGTGGAGGTCATCAAAACCTTCAAGAGTGAGCTCCAGACCCTCTACCCGTCGCTCATGAGCAAGTTCTGGTTCCAGCAAGACGGAGCAAGTTCTCACACCTCAAACCTGTCCCGAGATTGGCTGAAAGAGAACTTCGGAGGCCGAGTGATCAGTCTCAATACTAATTTTGAGTTGCCACCCCATAGCCCGGACCTAAGCCCCCCAGATTATTTCCTTTGGGGCTATCTTAAGGACAGAATGTACGCAGGGAAACCCAGAACCATTACGGAACTGAAGGAAGCTATCAGGGAGGAGATGAGAGCCATTTCCACTTCAGTCTGTAAAAACGTCATGGACAACTTCGTTCTGCGCTTCAAGAAATGCACGGAGCTAAAATGAGTCAATCTAGAACACATGCTGTAGAACGGAGAAAAAAGGCCAAAGATCCTAGTATTTTGATATGATGTTGTGAATATAATAAACTAGTTATGCCCCAAAATTCATTTCATTCGGACGAAACACTAAGAAACGGGGCCTAATACGATTTGGGGCCCGTTTTTTTTTTGGTCACCCTGTATATATATATAAAGATATATATATATATATATATATATATATATATATATATATATATATACATATATAAATTTCTTTTTTCTTTGATGTATATTTCTTCTATACCTGTACTTTTTCAGCTGTATAACTGAAAATGAACTATACTCTAATCTTGATGCTATATTTTAACTTTGAATTTTGTGTCTATATTCTGCGTTAATAAAGAGACTTGATATCAATAAAAGTTCATATCGTCTCAGAAACGATCGTACACGAAACGTTTGTTTATGTTGAATTCTTCAAACGCTGGTAAATAAACATGTCGTAAATTTGTTAACCTCAGATCTATTATATATATATATATATATATACATATATATATATATATATATATATATATATATATATATATATATATATATATATATATATATATATATATATATACACTTCATAGTTGCATCACAATAACCACGGAAAAATAAAAAGTACCTGTATTTCTTCTTAATTTATCCGACAAACGAGAATTCCTCATGAAATATAAACATAAAGGAAATTGAAGTGAATATGAAAATAATGATTTTTGATTGATTTTTCCATGGTCATTGGAATGCAACTATGCAGTATATATGCTAAAGTATATAGCTTTAATAAGAACTTACACACACACATATATATATATATATATATATATATATATATATATATATATATATATATATATATATATATATATATATATATATATATATATTAGTATTTTATGTATCCACATAAAAATTTATAAGGAGATATGATTTTTATGTATCAATTTTCAGTATTTACTTCAACAGTGCTCGATACGTAAGTAGAGCTAGGTAGTAGCTCGATTGCTATAAATATATTTTCATAGCTTACTATATATATATATATATATATATATATATATATATATATAGCAAGAAAGAAAATAGTTAATCTACTATTAACAATTGTGAGACAACGATGAAAATCAGGAACACACTTTACTCTCCAGAAAAGGGGTTCAGACAACTCAAACATTTCAGATAACTAGTTACTCGAGAATAATTGTTAGACAAAATTCATCTCAAAAGAAAAATCGTAAAATTCTGATATAAAATCAACTTTTACACAAAGTAAAAATTCTTCGATTGACAATAAGATTGAAGAAGAAAAAAACATTTTTCATAAAATCTGTAATAAAAAAAAAGTTGATTTATTTTTTAGTATCAAACATTTTTCCGATGCCTAAATCAGTCTTATATGTTGCAATGTTTGACAGCTTCATTGTTTTGTTTTTTATCTTTGAAATAAATCTAAGAAAAAGTTCGTTTCTGTTACCATCTCTGCGTCGGACAGCATTTCAGAGACAGCCATCTTGTCTGCACGATGAATGTCAAAAACATGTCATCGTTCGAAGAAGATATCACAAACATCACAACAGAAATGGAAACCGGAATAGTTCCCAAACAGAACTCAAAGAGACGTTTTCAAATAGTTGTGTACAGCAACGCATTGCCTATTTGTTCAATTCGCCCATCCTCTCACTTTATCACTTTCTCACAATTGATATACCTCTCTCTATATCTATCTATCTATCTCTTAATCTCCCCGCCTCCCATATATATATATATATATACTTTATTGTTGCATTCCAATCACCGTATAGAAAAATCAATCGATGAGTATTTTTCTTTCATCTTACACACCAAAAGAGTTTTTTTTTCCATAATATAATATTCATATTTATATATATATATATATATATATATATATATATATATATATGTGTGTATATATATATATATATATATATATATATATATTATTTAAATTCACGTAAAGATGGGGTAATAGCTGAATAGTGTATACATTACAAGAACTCAAAATATAATATAGTAATTTAATAAATGTTGCGAAATTTTTACAAAAACATTTTATTCATGCAATTGTTTCTGCAAATTTTGAAAACATACATTTTCTCTTGATAATAAAATCAAGATGTTTTCAAAGCATTCTTCAGGAAATTTGTTTCCATCCAATATATATATATATATATATATATATATATATAAACTTTTACCTTAGAATTTTTACAGTGCTTTGAGGATCATTATTTGTTTCATTCAAATGGGTCTAATGTTTTTGGTCTATACTTCCTCCATTTTTTACTTTTTATGCCTAACGGTTTTAAATTTCTGATCGTCCATGCGTCAGTTTTCCTTATTATTCTCTAGATTGCCTGTGGATGTGTTTTCTTTTCGACTTTCTGATGAAGGGGGTGTTTGAGTAAACAGCCTTGATTACCTGAGTTTACTTCCGACTCCTATGTGTAAAAGTTATTTCGTTCTGAAATTATTAAATCATAGAATGATATAATATTGAATTTAATAATTTATTAATGACAAGCTCCATTGAATATTTTTAATATTAAATATTGAGCTTCATTTTTGCTCTTGGCAATTGATTCCTGTGAGAATATATACACTTTTGTTGTTATATTCTACATATATATATATATTATAGTTTTCTGAATTTTTTCTTTCATTTTTTTCTTAATTTTATTCTTACTTTTTTTTATATTTTTTTTCTTAATTTAATTTTATGATTTTCTATGTATCTATTTGTGTATTGTTCTTCCTGATTCATCATATTTTGTGAATATTTAATTTGTTATTTAATTTGTTGTTAATTTGCTGGTTCAAAGGTACTTTCACTGCTATATCTTTTTTAAGCTGACTGACGGAAAAATATGTGGTTTTATGATGAGAGGTTATGTTCCAGTATTGTCTGAATATATGTTGGGTTTTATTTTTCAGATAGTATAGGAACTTGATGCTTTCTTGATGGACTTCTGCATGTGATGTTGTAAAGGGCGCTAACGAAGTGACGGTTTTGAGTCTTCAGAACAATAAGACAGAATAAAATATTTCCAAATTGTCTTGGAAACGATCGTATGCCATATAATTCGTTAGTTTTGAATTCTGGGAACAATGTTAAAATTTTGTTGATTTCAATTCACTTTATATATATATAACATGGAAAATCAAGTTCTCGAAATGGAAACAAAGTCGAATCAAGTCGTCATATCCTTTCAAGTTTAGCTTTATATTAATAATAAACAATTAAAAGATGCTCAACATGATACATCACTGCAGTTTCACGGCAGATACGATTCTAAAAAGCGCATTATACGTCCTTATGTACTTGAACAGAAGTACAAAATGTTTTCTTGGTCGAATTTGAAAACATATTCAATTATATAAAGATGTATACTACACTTCTGGGTTTGGGTTTAACATGAAACAACAGTAAAGTGTTCAGATAAGCTGTTTAATTATTTATTATTTTTAACACACATATTCATGTATATATAAGAAGCGGGCAAAATTAATTCATTAAACAAAACAGATTTGCACCACTTTTATGTCTCCTTTCCACGGTAATAACCAAGACAATGAACACCGTCCCATCTATCTCTATTTCTCTCTATTTGGGCAACTTGTGGACACTTTTTTGTCACTTAGTTTCACATGACTAGTCTGGTTCTCTCTTGTCTGACAGGTTGATGGTACCGGTTGGACAGCTTGTCTGGCTGCTGTTTCCAATTGGTAGGACGGGAGCCTAACTCTCCGGTAGCGCTAAGAGCAGCTGCTCTATTAACAGTTGCATATCGGGATAACTGTAACGACATGTCGCGCGGCCACAACCCAATAGATGAAGACTCGGCTAATAGCCTACTTGTGTGAGCTTACTGACATCTAATAAACACCCACTTTGCCCAACCCACTCTATCAAAAAACAAAAAGTAATACGTTCAAACTAGACACCCACTATTGTCTCTTCCATTGGGGCTCGCGTTCACAAATATCCAAGGGATTAGAACTAACCTCGATGATGAAGAATCCTTTCTCTTTTGTAAACTTCTAAGATATCTTAGCACTAAGATATCTTTTCTTGCATAACTAAAAATAATAAGTCTATTTACGTCTATAGTAGTAGTAGTAGTAGTAGTAGTAGTAGTAGTAGAAGCAGAAGTATGTAGGAGTATTATTATTCTTTATTATTCTCCGAGATTTATTATGTTGCCATATAATGTATATACGTGTTTGCGGTGTGTACAATCACACGTGTGTAAATTAGATGATCACGCTGAAAAAAGAGAGTCACTATTTTTCTAAACGCTCACATTTACATTCAGAAATATTAGAGAGGGGTTGCGTGAGAGGGGTGGGGAGAAATCCATAGCTAAGAGAAAGAGAGAGGGGAGGGATGGGTGACTAGTTCAGTTAATTAGAGAATTATTTTCAAACATAACTCAATTCCAGAACTAAAGTTGTATTTTATAATAATGTATTTAGTGTTATTAAAGTATATAAGGGAAACCCCTTAGAGAAACAGACGTTGATTAATTCACATGGGAAATTTGACATCTCAGAAATGATTTTATGAACACATACTGCATTCGAACTTAACAATTTCTCTGCCTCACCCTCTCTCTCTCTCTCTCTCTCTCTCTCTCTCTCTCTCTCTCTCTGGCTCTCTCTCTCTCTCTGGCTCTCTCTCTCTATCTCTCTATCTCTCTCTCTCTCTCTATCTCTCTCTCTCTCTCTCTCTCTCTCTCTCTAACTCTCTGCATGACTCTAACACACACAAGTATGCGCACACAGCTATGTATTTTTTCACTTCAAAAGCTTACCCCCGGGACGTGTTCCATTTCTTTACTACCACTTGCGAAAACACCCTGCATCGGCAGGTAGCAAAATTGTAGGGGCATGGATACGTATGTATCTTGCCCGGAGAGGAAGGGGATATCGTAAATATTTACCCCGTGATCATGCTCACAAATAATATGTAAACATAACTCCATCTCTAAAACAAACAAAAAATGCATTGTCCCCTATTAATCTCAAGTCAATACGGAGTAAAAATATCTATAATAATACGTTTAGAAAATGTCATGTTCGTACGTACATTATCACCCTCCAACTCTTTTTAAAGGATGGGATTGCCCGATCGCCGAAGGTTCAATGCAAAAAAAAGTTGTGTTTTTCATCTGATGTCACGATTGTCGAAAATACACTTTATTGTCCTTCGGGTTGGGATCCAAGGGTGGTATCTGTTCTATGCAAAAATGGTAGAATAATATCATGGGGTCTGCGCTCGCACCGGGCGTCCATAGAATGAAAATATGTCACGAACTCCTACAAGGGTTTAGAGGATAGACCTCCATAACTAGATATATTCTGAAACTTCATTAACCAGAATAGTTAGATAAGTATGTTTCAGTTTGGACTAAAGTAGTACAATTATATCGTGGGGTCTGCATTCGCACCGGACGCTCATAGAATGGAAATATCTCACAAACTCCTTTTAAGCACGGCCGTAATATTAGACAGATGGATACAACTGCGGAATTTCCACGGGTCCCGCTAGTCTATATAATAATATGCTAGGGTAGTTCTCTGTTCGTACGTACATCATCACCCTCCACACATTTTAAAGATAGAATCGCCCAATCGCCGAAGACGCAATGCAAAAAAAGTAATTCTTAAATTTCTTCTGATTTCGCTGGTTTGTCGAACATGAAACTCGAACTTAATTACACTTTTTGGGCCTTCGGGCTAGGATCAAAATGTAGTATCTGTTCTATACAAAGATGATACAATAATATCGTGGGGTCTGCGTTCGCGGCGGACGCCCATAGTATTGAAATTCATCACAAACTCATATTACGATTATTTGGAGATAGACCCCCATAACTAGATATATTCTGAAACTATATTAAAAGATAGTATATAGATAAGTATGTTTCGGTTTGAACAAAGTTAGTAGAATAATATTGTGGGGTCTGTGTTCGCGGCGGACATCCATAGAATTGAAATATTTTTTATCCACGGCAGCAATATACAGCAGATGTAAGATACTGTGGAATTTCTACTGGTCCCGCTAGTAATTAAAATAATATTCACGTAAAGTAACTTGAAAAATAAATCGAGAAAATAAAAAGTGAATTGCTTAAAAAAAATGTCCAACCACAACAACAACAAAAATATATCTACTGTTATTATTAAATCTCGATCGTTTATTTTTAGTCAAGCAGAAGATGAACCAAAACATCCAGTCTGTTACTAAGATCGCTGGAAAAATGGTTGGATCATTCCATCGCTCCAGAGAGTACATGACTCCAGATGAATCCTCTACCTATATAAGAATCAGATACGTCCAAAAATGGAATACTAATGCCACATCCGGGGAGATGTTGCACTGAATGTTCTTTCCTGCCTTGGCAGAGTACAAAATCGACTCTAAAATCTGGTGGGGGATTATCTCTTCTCTTCCGTACAGCCCCTTTTTTGATAGAAGAATAGTTGCTAATCTCTTTCTACTCTACCGTTATTTCCATTGAAGCTGCCCGACTGAGCTCCAATCTTCGGGTTATCTTTTTAAGACATTCATAGCAAGACCTTGTCTTCCTACCACAAGAGGCATTCCTTTCTCCCTCCATGTGCCTAGCATCAAGCAGAATTTCCATGGGCATGACTTTGTAAAGGCTTCCAATCTGTGGAACACATTATCGCAGGACTGCTTCCTAATTACAATTTGGCCGTCTTTAAATCCAATGTCAACAAATTCTTGTTGCGTACCGACCCATAATCAATCAGACACAGTGCATACTATTGACCAATGTTCGTACTCTCATAATTTACTTCATCATTCAGCTGGCAATCATTCCCGTCTTATTAGCCCTTACCCTCGAGTGGCTCTTGGCCTAGATGAGTGCTGACACTAATAGTAATAAATAACGTTTAATGATAAGATCCTCTACGCACGATTTTTAAGAACTAACAAAAAATATTATTAATACTCGTAACTTTCTTTTTAAAATCAACTCTAAAAAATCAATAGGTTCATTAGCAAAACCATTCACTTAATGAACCATTATTTTGTATATACACATTAAATTGGGTATTAATCATGTGACACTTCAAGTAGTTGTCTCCCTTGTATCGGCTGCTGCTGATATTTTCTCATATAAAAATAACTATTCTACTCACGTAGTATTTTGAGCAACATACGTTGAGCACATAAAATTAATTTGCCACCATGAAGATGTGTAAGTTTTGTATGTAAATTGTATTGGGCCTATCTGTGTATGTTCCATTTATTTTATTTTGTTCTATCTATCGGGTCGTCTTTATTACGTTTATCAATTTTAGTTAACGATGAAACGTAAGTCATCCTATGCAGCAAAGAAAAAAGAAAGTAGATACATACAAGAAACAAAGCATCCATCCAATTACAAAACAATATGTTGCTCTTCATTGTATGGTACACTATAGTAGATAGATTATGTAAACAGTGTGAACAGTATATAAGACATTATTTCTTGATGATTAAAATATAACATAAAAATCAACTGAAATAAGAGGTATGACGCGTAGTGCCAGTTATACACACGTAATCGCCATTATAATAATGAATCACTAGATATCACACGGATGTGTATTAAATTGATAAATTAAAATATGCAGCCGACATTTATGAAGCTATTGAAAAAAATATGTTGATCTTTTACAAAGTCATGTTTCATTTAAGGTATCCAGAGCAGCATGCTTCATTAGTTTGGAATCACATTCAGCTGAAGGGTGTTCTCCAAGATTAATTAAACAGACTATCCCCCCTCCCACACACACACATACAAAGGAGGAGGATGGTATCATAACGAAGGAAAATATACTACACTCCTTCCCCCAAAAGAGAGCGTAATGCCTATGAGGATGGTCTGATGACAGCAGAACAGAAATTCCACTACTCCCAAAGGAGGGGGTAATGCATGGGTGGATGGTCTTATGACAAAAGAACAGATACTACACTTCTCTCAAAGGAGGAGGTATGTTTTGGATGATCGTCTCATGACAACAGAAAAGATACTCCACTGCCTCCCCATGAATTGAGCATTAAAAGAGAGTACAATAGTACAATTAATAAAAGTAAAAGTATAGTTTCGGATTCAGACAGACGGATACCAAATCTTCATTAGTAATAGCTTAGAAGGTGCAAAAATAGCTGTTCTATCCTAATTTTGCTGTTCCGATTTAACATTCGAAATCCATTTTGACTCATCACCTCTTTTGTTTAATATAGATATACCTGTGTGTGTCTCTATTTATTTGCCCAGGGGAGCAAAGTTAGACAAAAGGTAGTTTTTTATGTGGGGAGTTCTTTCTCCCCAAAAAAGGGCAATCTGGATGAAACAAAAATTTTAACTGCCTCGGTCAAGAAGGATCTCTCTTCCTCCAACCGAGAACAGAACGGATACTACACTTTAAATTATTTATTTGAAAAAATTTTTTAAATACATTTGAACAAATTAGGTACAAGACCATCAAAAGTGTGTGGAATGGGGTTCGGTGTTCATCCTCTGTCTATCTTACTCTTAGTTAGACTCATTGCAGTCACCACATTTACTCGAGAGGCAATCCTACCTAAAATATCCCTAATTGTTGAAATATAATTTTGTTTATTTTATTTATCTTCCTCCCGCAAGGTAAGATGTGACACAAAGTCGGGAAAGTAGGATTTGAAAAGCCAGCGCCCGAGAAGGTGAGCACTCTGGCCATTAAAAATTGTCTGGGCAGCCCCGTCGGCATTCCCCGGTAGGGGCGCCTCAGGCAGTAAGCGATAAACTTACTCCTCCCCAAAGAGGGGAGGCAAAGCCTGGGAGGGTGGACCTCCTAGAACTGCACAGGACAACCCCACAGACCGGCGGAATCAAGACCCGAAGGCCAAGACGACACCGGTCTATAGGGTGTAGTATCCATCGGAACAGATACTACACTTTGATCTTGGCCAAAAGGTTGGAATAAAATGGGGAGTTGGAAAACAAAAAAATTGTTAGTAAGACCTTCCTAACCTGTTCTGAAGAATAGATGCTCACTGTTTTCCGATTTGTTTAAAAGCGAAGATAAGTGGGTCGATATCTAAATGGGTGTGGGATTTAAATGGGATGAGTGTCCTCTCTAGGAATTGGGGAGTTCAAGGTCAAAATAAAAGTAGGACAGTGAGTATCTTGGAGGAAATCTATGCTACGTTTGATCTCAGCCCGAAGGCCAAGAAACTATATTTGTGGTGTCTCCGTCAGCCTGTCTGTCTTTCTACCCCTCTCTCTCTCTCTCTCTCTCTCTCTCTCTCTCTCTCTCTCTTTTGTCAGGGAGGTAATTTAAAATAAATCCCTATACCAAAATCAAACATAAATTTTCTCGTGTCAAATTTTACGAAGAATCTAATGGTAGTATTCATTTTGTATTAGTTGATTTTTACAATACTCTCGTGTGCTCTGCCTTTTAGCAAAACTAGAACTAAAACTAAACTGTAGTAATAAGTTGTAATAAGTTGTAATAAGTTGTAATAAATTACACATCTAAAACAAGAATAGGTTTAAGGCTCCTACAAATGCCGTACTAGATTTGTCCACGTGGACCCGAAGGGAAACGGATAAAGTCCTTAGTAATAATCAGTTCTAAATGACAGTCTTCTGGAGGCGATACTACGAATATAATTAAGAATTACTTTAGACTTCGACCCGATCATGGTTGACGGAACGAGAACAATCCACCCCGTTCCGTTCAAAATTCTCTATAGATTCCCGAGTTAGACATTAAGATTCCCGAGTTCGACAAGACGCACCTGACTAATGTCGGAGATTACATCGGCACAAAACATTTTCAGAATAACACTCAAGATGAGAATAGTAGTCCGAATAGTCCAAATAATATAAAACAGTTTTTCTCTCTTGTTTCGCCAAGAAAGTCAGCTGTTGTCCACGGAAACATGAGACGAATGATCAATTATGTATATTAGTTAATTTCTCTTTCGTTTTGTTGCAAGCTGCATCTATCGCATTTGTTGGTGACGCTGATATCGCTGCTGACTCGTTTTGTTCTGCGGTTGGACGTCGTCGCTATTTCCGTTATATAGGGTCTTCAAAAAGTCATCAACTATTTCAAAATTGTAATAACATCAAAACTGATCATAACAAAAAACTTATACACCAACAAAAAAAATAAACATTTGTTTTATTGCATTACTGTATCATTTACATTACGTCACCTTATTTACGCCATTTTGTATGACGCCATCTTGTTTTGGCTTTCCTGGGCGTTGGATACGACGAAATAGCTCGTTACGATAGCCTGCACTGCTTGGCCTTGGGACTAGGAGCGAAGTGTAGTAACTGTTCGAGTGCTGCACTTCACCTTTTTTGTCCTCGGTCAATGAGAGAGAGGTCCTTCAAGACTAAGGTAATTATTATTTTTGTCCCGATCGAGAGTAGCCTTATTTGGGGATCTGGATTTTCCCCGCATTAAAACCCGGCCTTGTGTTTAACTCTGCCCTCGTGGGGAGGCAAGTAAATAGAGCCAAGTAAATAGAGAGTGATCACACGAAACACAACTGTCGTAAAGACGACAGCGATGCAATAAATGCCATCATTGCCAGCGGCAGTGATGAGGATGGGGGCTTAAGCGTTTGATGGTGTCGATTGTCGGAACGGTACTGCAATGGCCCCCAATGGCGATAGCGACGGTGGTCTTATTTTCTGCTTCCAAGTGTCTGTTTTCGTTTGTATCCAATTTGGTGATTGATTATTCCTCCCATTTATTTTCTGTTTCTTTTTTTAGTAGAAGCGTGACTTTTACGAAATTCAGATGCGTGTAGGGTGATGGAAGAGACGGAATGGTGAATGGATAGAGGCACGAAAATAATGTTTGTATGTTTTGTTGTTGTTTGTTTGTTTTTTGTTTTTTGTTTTTTGGGGGTTTTTTTTATCGACTGTCTGGCAGTATTTAGCTATTTCAATGAAAGAAAAACCAAAAATAGTCAGATAAATTCATCCCGCTTTTTTCAGTGAATTGTCTTTTTATTTCCAGGTTAAGTGGTCGTCGTACGTAGCCGAATAAAAAAGAATTTATTTCAGCCAATCAGAGAAGCGAGAAGATTCATTCCAAATTCCAGTGCGGACTATAAAAACCCAAACACATACTTTCTTTCTCTTTTCTATTTTTCTCCACAGTCTGCCTGATATTGCCTACTGCACGAATCTTATCGGCGTCAACAAATTCAGACTGTCCAGTTATTGCTAATTTCTCCTCCTTTTACCTAACGAGCCGCTCCTCATCCAAATACGTTTATTCTTTTCACGATCAGCACGAGACTGTTTCTTACTAGTGACTGTATATTCGGATATTTCTCCAAATGTGTTGTCTGTTGTCAATAAAAGTTCATTTATGTTTGTATGAATCGACTTTGTCATTTTTTCTGATTGTGCCGTTCTGTCTACAGATCAGATTGGATTGTAACTCGGTGAAATTCTACTATTATGAATGTAGTGTGAAATTCTACTATTATGAATGTAGTGTGAAATTCTACTATTATGAATGTAGTGTGAAATTCTACTATTATGAATGTAGTGTGAAATTCTACTATTATGAATGTAGTGTGAAATTCTACTATTATGAATGTAGTGTGAAATTCTACTATTATGAATGTAGTTTGAAATTCTACTATTATGAATGTAGTGTGAAATTCTACTATTATGAATGTAGTGTGAAATTCTACTATTATGAATGTAGTTTGAAATTCTACTATTATGAATGTAGTGTGAAATTCTACTATTATGAATGTAGTGTGAAATTCTACTATTATGAATGTAGTGTGATCTTGTGCCAGACTAGAAGGGTAATTGTACACGTGTTACTGTCAGGTCGTTGGAAAACAATTTCGAGTTGCCTAAAAGAGACGTGACCGGACCAATAGCATTCGAAACTAAGATGAGGTGGAAGTATCACAGTACGCATGCGCGAGAACCATAAAAGGGTGCAGCAGTGAATGTTGTTTTTTTAAGCGTCAATTGGAGAAAAGCTCAACTCAGCAGTTTCTTTTAACAAATCACAGGTGTAAGAAATATTCACTTCTAAATTTTTCACATAATATAAAAACCTAAAAGCGGTATTTTCTTTTAAACCTGACGTACGTGGAAAGTACTTTAAAATAGCCTCGGCTCATGGCTGGTAGAACACATATGACGAAAGACATTCACGAACTACTGTACGCCGAGACAAGCTAATAATATACACACATCTCGAATGCCTACTCAAGTTGCACACACTGCCACACGCAAACTCACGCGGCGCCAGCCAGAATAAACATGGGTAGTCAATTTCTTCTTCGTAACCGCTAAATAATTCTTGCTCCACCTATAACGTTTTGGGGACTCTCGGGACTCTCATTCATTACGGACTCTTTATTGTTCGTTGTCTTAACAAGATGTCATTTTAATTATTTTGTGTGGATAGACTTGTCATTCTTTTTTTATTATATTGCTTTTCCCTCTACAATCCTTTTGTACTACCGATGAAGTCGTTCGCACAATACTAGCTCTGTGTCTCGTCAGAATATTTAAAACCTTTTATCACGTGATTTGCTCGGCTAATTATGGCTGGGTATATATATATATATATATATATATATATATATATATATATATATATATATATATATATATATATATATATATGTCTTACCCCTTTTACTGTCTAAACGCGCCTGAGAATAGTATCGACTTTAATCCCGATAGAAAATCAAAACGATTATTTCTTCACAAACTGTCGTCGCATCGTTCGTCTTCAATGCATTTTATACGATTCCATTTCAATCTAACATTTGTTGCCTATTCGTTACACAATATTGAATTATATCTTCCTGGCTGGAATCTTCACGAGATAAATTGACGAGGACGAATAGAGGACGTATTTTCTCTTCCTACAACCTCTTTCTCGCGGAAGAGACGTTGCTAGTCTTTCTCTACTCTATCGTTATTATCATGGTAGGTGCTCGACTGAGCTCCGATCTATGGTTCCCCCTTGTAGAACATTCACAACAAGAACTCGTCTAGCTACAATCACTGTCAATAATTTGCCTCTCTCTCTCTCTCTCTCTCTCTCTCTCTCTCTCTCTCTCTCTCGCTCTCTCTGTACCTAAAACTAAACGGAGCTTCTATGAGCAGAGTTTCTTTCCAAGAACAACTCGTCTGTGGAACACAATACCATTGGACTGCATCCCAGCTGACTACAAAATTGTCGTTTTAAAGTCCAATGTAAACAAATTCTTGTTGAGCCGTCCTCTTAAATAATCAAATTCTGCCCAGTTTCAATCATCGTTAGAAATCATCACATTATTGTCTCACCGTCCACCTGACAAACTCATTAACCCTTATCCTTCAGTTGTTTTGTGTCTTGATAAGCTGTGACCCATCAGTACATAAACATTTTTTTTAGAATATATTAATTGATTGGCCCTAATCAAACAATCACCGGCCGGGTAGCATGTTGCTTCATACGTTTCTAAGTTGTCATTACCTTTGTGTTATATGTGACCACAAGAGACCCTCTTGTGATGACATATAAGCTAGTTCTGTGTCTCGTCTGAATATTTCAAACCTTTTATTACGTGATTTGCTTGGCTAATATTGGCTTGGTATATGTCTCACCCATTTTACTGTCTAACCCGTTACTCTCGGTTAAATCAACAGTTAAACTCATAACATTTCATGATACGGATATAAGATTATTAAAGTTATGAACATGCATGTGTGCATCTACTGCAAAGACCGCAATTGTGCCGCTCGCTGTGCCGGTCCAAAGTTGTTCGATTCAGTCAGTGCTGCAACAAAGGTATTCTCCCTCCAAACCAAACCACAACTCCAGTTTAAAAACAATTAACAAAGTTTTTTTTTGGGGGGGGGGTTACAAATGGTACTTATTCTCTGAACAATAGACTTGCAGATGAAACACTTTTGCTCGACTAAATCAAAACATAAGTCCAATAACACAATCCTTTAGTTAAGAGCCTATCTTGCTTGGAGAGGCACACAGATCAAACTGACTGCCAGACGTTTAATTCTAACTGCCTGATTCACGCCCGGACTATAACTTCTCGCCTCCGCCTATAGGCTGGAATATATGTACTTTTGACTGGAAATCTTAGATTCCGATCTTTTATCAGTTATTCGTATTCGGACACCCAGAGGGACCGCCTCGTTCCATTAGAGATAACGGCTGGACAATGTCCACTCAAAAAGGATTATCTGCAGACCATCCACGATATTACTTTTCTTAAGTGTTCAGTGTTAATCAACGTTTAGTGAGGCACTTATTTTATTTCAAACAAAAAACAATTTCTGGGTGGTCCAACTCACAATCAGATGTATTTTCAGCTTCTTCTGTGACCCTCCTTCTTTCTCTTGGCCGAATATCTATCATCTGCAACAAGTCTGCTATTCGCATGCATCACTAAACATGCCGCTTGGTGTTTACATCCCTACCCATCCCTATGTGAGGAATGCTGCCTCTTGCAGCATTTCACTCAATTCTGCTGAAAAAAAGAGCCAACAAAATCACCTCAGAGCAATCCTGAAGAGAAGAGAAACAAAAAGTTTATCTAAAAATTCCAACAATTCAACAAAAAAAAGTCCAGGGTGTAATGTTCGTTTACGCTTGCATCATCTTCCTACAATTATTTACTTTTCTTTTTGTCTACAGTGGTTCGTTTTCTTTTCTACACCCTTGAATATCTACAAGCAACTATAAAAGTATGATTTTAATAATTGAATGCTTGTACGTACATATATATACATCTCTGTATATATATATATATATATATATATATATATATATATATATATATATATATATATATATATATATATATGTATATGTATGTATCTATTTGATGGTGGACCTCTGAGAACTTTCCGACGACTCAGTTGTCTCCATTACGATCAAATCTAAATTCAGGAAAGCCTTAGATATCCCTTTCCATCGCAGAGTGTAGGATATACGTATGCGTACATATTTATACATCTATGTATATATCTATGTATGTATCTATTTGACGGTAAGTCTCTGAGATCTTCTGGCAACTCAGCTGTCTCTATTAAGATTAAATATACTTCAGGAAGGATATCCTTTTCCATCCCAGTGTGTCGATACTCAACGGCTAATTGGGATAGGGTTAGATCTCTATAACTGTATGGAAAACTGAAAAGTTATGTGAATTTGTATCTAATACTCAAGTTTATCCACCAATATTCACCATCTCCGATAAAACACCGCAACAAATGAATCATTAAAATATTCTTAGAATTTCCTCTCCGGTGACGGCTGCATTGAAGGGGAGGTTCGAACCCGAACTTGACAAGCATCATCCTCCGTTGGCAAAATCAGGAGAAAGGTATTTCAAAGCAAAGGCCACAACATCCACTTCAAAATATGTGTTTACACTTCAGTTGTCATCACAAAACTGTTATAAATTTGCGAGGTATGGACCCCGCACAATCGACACATCAACGTGCTTGAGGTCTACAGTTCATCATGAGGATAACTTAGCTGTCAATAGGCACGAGAAGAGAGGAAAAATGCTATAATGATCAAATGAAGATCTGCATTAAAAATACTGTCTGAATCAAAACCAGTTGGAACAATCCATCTGGCGGCAGCTCTGTCGACAAAGGGGGCATAATCCCGAGTAGGGCCGAAATAATTAACGAACCAAGAAACGTTGAGTCGACGTACTCTGTTGGTGCTCT
>OY744515.1:62584728-62604728 GCA_963556195.1 Sepiola atlantica
TAGATTACCTTTTAACTTTAGTTTAATGAATTCCTTTCTTTTATAAAAAGGGGTTTACATGAAGACAAATAAAATTAGATTACCTTTTAACTTTAGTTTAATGACTTTCTTTCTTTTATAAAAAGGGGTTTACATGAAGACACATAAAATTAGATTACGTTTTTCACTTTAGTTTAATGACTTCCTTTCTTTTATAAAAAGGGGTTTACATGAAGAAGAATAAAATTAGATTACGTTTTTCACTTTAGTTTAATGACTTCCTTTCTTTTATAAAAAGGGGTTTACATGAAGACACATAAAATTAGATTACGTTTTTCACTTTAGTTTAATGACTTCCTTTCTTTTATAAAAAGGGGTTTACATGAAGACAAATAAAATTAGATTACCTTTTAACTTTAGTTTAAGGACTTCCTTTCTTTTATATTATATTTATATTTTCTATTATTTAATTACTACCAAATTCGTGCTTTTAGTACATTACAAGTTAGTTTAATTACTACCTAATTCATGCTTTTAGTATATTACAAGTTAGTTTAATTACTACCTAATTCGTGCTTTTAGTACATTACAGGTTAGTTTAATTACTACCTAATTCGTGCTTTTAGTACATTACAAGTTAGTTTAATTACTACCTAATTCATGCTTTTAGTACATTACAAGTTAGTTTAATTACTACCTAATTCGTGCTTTTAGTACATTACAGGTTAGTTTAATTACTACCTAATTCGTGCTTTTAGTACATTACAAGTTAGTTTAATTACTACCTAATTCGTGCTTTTAGTACATTACAAGTTAGTTTAATTACTACCTAATTCGTGCTTTTAGTACATTACAAGTTAGTTTAATTGCTACCTAATTTGTGCTTTTAGTACATTACAAGTTAGTTTAATTACTACCTAATTCGTGCTTTTAGTACATTACAAGTTGGTTTAATTGCTACCTGATTTGTGCTTTTAGTATATTACAAGTTGGTTCAATTACTACCTAATTCATGCTTCTAGTACATTACAAGTTGGTTGAATTACTACCTAATTCATGCTTTTAGTACATTACAGGTTAGTTTTTAATTACTACCAAATTCGTGCTTTTAGTACATTACAAGTTAGTTTAATTACTACCTAATTCATGCTTTTAGTACATTACAAGTTAGTTTAATTACTACCTAATTCGTGCTTCTAGTACATTACAGGTTAGTTTAATTACTACCTAATTCGTGCTTTTAGTACATTATAAGCTAGTTTACCTAAATCGTGCTGTTAGTACATTACAAGTTAATTTAATTACTACCAAATTCGTGCTTTTAGTACATTACAAGTTAGTTTAATTACTACCTAATTCATGCTTTTAGTACATTACAAGTAGTTTAATTACTACCTAATTCGTGCTTTTAGTACATTACAGGTTAGTTTAATTACTACCTAATTCGTGCTTTTAGTACATTACAAGCTAGTTTAATTACTACCTAATTCATGCTTTTAGTACATTACAAGTTAATTTAATTAAACGTTACCTCTAAACGTTACCTCTAAAAAAAAAAAAAAAAAAAAAAAAAAAAAAACTCCGAAAGCAATTCAAAAAAAAAAAATAAAATAAAAAAAAAATACCTTCTCAATTGAGGATCATCATCCGTTCCCGGCAGATCTATTCAGTCATCACTTCTGCATCATCTCATCAAATTCTGATTCCAGTTCACTATGCCTGCATCTACAAGATCTACATCTGTGCGCTGTGTTTCTTCCAACACCGAAGATGATGATGCAAGCGAATTAGATGTCCTGAGGGGTCTACTGAACGAACTCATTTCCGAAAACTGCCGCCTCAAAGAACAACTCAGTTGCTTACTCGCATCCAAACAAGAAAGCGATTCGCTTATCACTTCTCTCAGCCAAGACTTGCAATGCTTAATGCGGTGGAAATTGAGAGTTGAAGCGCAGTTAGCACCACCTTCTCGGCATGCAGAACTGTTACCCGAACTCTTTCCTTGTGAAGCTCCTCCCTGTGTCACTGAATCCTCAAGTCAAGAAAAGGGAGACGCAATTGCAAACGAAAAAGCTACGAAAAAAAAAGCCACGAAAGTTAAAGCTGCACCGAAATCGAAGAGAGCAGCCAAGCAAAGCCAACAGAACTCTAAGCCAAAGACATTGCCCGCCAACCAAACCTCTGCCACTCAACCAGCTCACGAGATCAAGGCCGCTAGTGTCAACCCCTCCACGGTTTCCCTCGAAAGTGCCAGGTCCAATGTAAATGACCTAGCTGCCTGGCAAACCTCCACAAACGGGCGTCATCATAAGCTCAATATTAACCAAACCAAAGTCCCTCTAGAGATCCCAGTGCCTGAGAATTGTGCAGTCGTTATCTATGGGGTTGAAGAATCGGCCTCGGCCGACTACAAAGAGCGTTTAGAGCACGACAAAAACGCAGTTTCTCAGTGCATCGGTGCTACATTCGAGTCAGACGATCAAGTTGCGCACATCCGCAAGGTTATGCGAATCGGTACGCTCAACAACAACCCATCGTCCCAGCGACCAAGACCTATCAAGATCATCTTCGCCGATCGTGAACAAACTGACTTATTCCTGAAAAACGGAGACAAAATCCGCACTGTCAACCAAACGTGGGGTTTTCGAGAGGAATATTCCCCCGAGGAGAGAATAAAACGGAGGACTGTAAAACGCGAGTTAACCGAACGCCAAGCGAAGGGAGAGAAGGGTCTCTTCATCAAGGACGGTCGCCTTATGAAGCGGTTCCTTTGGCTCAATCCTCTCATAGTCAGAGCCCCCTCCCAATCCCCAACACGGGTGGAGTCCTAACTCACCAGCACCCCAAAATCTGCCAATCAAATGAGCTGCCCACCCATGAGTCTGCCCTAAAAGTATTATATACCAATGCTTGCTCCCTTCTTCGCAAATTTTCCGAGTTGCAATTGCGAATTCAAGAATCCAATCCAGACGTCATTGTCATAACTGAAACCTGGCTCGAGAGTTGTGTCGAGGACTCCGAGGTGGACATCCCCGGTTTTGTATCATTTCGCTGCGACCGCGAAGGTGCCCGAGGCGGTGGAGTTATCGTCTACATCAGAGATCATTTGAAACCCCTTCAGCTAGAATTGCCTCCTCATGCGCTCCCTACAAAATTTTTCAATGCAGTTCTGTGTCAAATAGAGACTCGCAGATCTTCCTTTCCTATTCTCGCCCTTTACCGTAGCCCACAAGCAAACGAGGACGATAACCAGAGATTATGCAAGGCTATCGAAGACTTTTCTAGTCCCTCTGTTGATTGTCTGGTTGTTGGTGATTTCAACGCACCCTCTATTGAATGGAGCGACCATGTATGCAACCCCGCTTCGAACTTTGACTGCCAACTTCTCCAAACAGCTGAAGAGCAGTTTCTCGTCCAGCATGTTGCATCAAACACCCGCTTTCGTGGTCAACAGGCGTCGACGCTCGATTTGGTGTTCTCAAAATACGATATGACGGTGTCAGATGTAAAATTCCAGCCACCCTTGTCGCGCAGCGATCACGCTGTCATCGATTTCATCCTACACACGGAACCTGTTACTCAATCACCAGATCAGTTGCCGATACGCAATTATGCTGCACTGAATCATACCACTCTTCTTGATGCAGCTTCGACAATCGACTGGAATGCCATAGCCAATCTCCCCTCAGTTGAAGAAAAATGGTTAGCCACCAAACAGGCTATTCTCTGGGCGACTGATTTGGCTGTTCCATTCACTGTTCCTCGAAGGCGCCTTCAGCCCTGGATAACTAGCAGAATCAAAAGAGAATGGCGACTGAGAGGCATTGCATGGGCCGAATACTTGAGGCTTGGGACTCATGCATCATATGAAGTGTACCGTGAACAGCGAAACAGGGCAGAGTACATGCTGAGAATTTCAAGATTTCGATATGAGCAACGTCTGGCATCCAAAGTGAACTCAAACCGTAAAAGATTCTACGCCCACGTTAAGCGGAACAAGAGACTTGTGAACCGTATAGCAACGTTGAGAACTCCAGATGGAAGAACGATTAGCGACCCTGGTAAACAGTGCGAGCTATTTGCCGACAGGTTCTCCTCAATATACCGGGTGGACAACGAGCAACAACCTCCTCCACTGCCGACTTATGATGTTCAGCCAATGCAAGCTATTGAAGTCACTCCTCAAGAAGTTTTTGTGACCCTTTCCAGCATTCAAACCAACAAAAGCCCAGGACCTGACCATATCCATCCAGCAGTCCTTCGTGTTTTGGCGCAAGTTCTGGCAACTCCACTAGCGGACCTGTTTAATCACTCACTTTCAGACGGTGTCGTACCAGAGGACTGGAGAGTGGCTACAGTATGCCCCATTTTCAAGAAAGGCGCTAAAACCGACCCTCTTAACTACCGCCCCGTGAGCCTGACTTCAATCATCTGCAAAGTTATGGAGAAAATCCTGAAAAATGCATTGATGAACCACCTTGAACGAACCAAATCTTTGACTCAGACCCAGCATGGTTTCGTCCCAATGCGATCCTGCCTCTCCAACCTCCTTCTTACGGAAGAATGGATAACCAAGATTTTGGATGATGGCGATGCTGCGGATATCCTGTTTCTGGACTTCTCCAAGGCGTTTGACTCCGTAAACCACCGCCTGCTCCTTCACAAGCTTGATCGGTACAGGATTCACCGGTCCATCATCAGCTGGATTAGGTCGTTTCTACAAGCACGAACTTTTCGAGTTTCTGTGAGTGGATGCACTTCAGCAGAAGCAAATGCTTGCAGCGGAGTACCACAAGGTTCAGTGCTTGGCCCGATTTTGTTCCTCCTGTTCGTCAACGACCTTCCAGACTTACTTCAGGGCAAAGTTTTGCTTTTCGCTGATGATGTCAAACTCATAGCGCAAAGACGCAATCATGCCATCCTGCAAACCGATCTGGATTGTACTGCAAACTGGGCCTCAGACTGGGACCTTCCACTCAACGCAGCCAAATGTAGTCATCTTCCAGTTGGCGCGCGACCATCCCAGCTCTTCACTATCGGTCCGAACAACCATGAAATGGCCTCAGTATCTCAGGCAACTGATCTTGGTGTAAGAGTGGATAGCTCTTTCAAACCGTCTCGTCACTGCGTTGAAATGTCCAGCAAAGCCCGGGGCGTCTTGTTTCAAATTCGACGTTCCTTCATCAACCTGACGGCCGAAGTGTTCCGTCCACTCTATTTGACGCTTGTTCGACCTTTGCTGGAGTACGGTGTTGAGGCGTGCAGTCCCTATCTCCGAAAGGATATACTTCATGTTGAACACATCCAGAGGCGTGCAACCAAAATGATTTCTGGCTTTGCCGATCTCTCGTATGAAGAAAGACTCCACCGTCTTCAACTTCCGACGCTCGAAATTCGAAGGATGCGAGGGGACCTCATCCTGGTTTACAAAATCCTGAATGGGCTCATCAATCTCCCCGCTGACGAATTCTTTACTCGTGCGCCAGACAGAGGCCTTCGAGGTCATGACCAGAAGCTCTACTGTCGTAAATTTCGGCTTCAGAGGCGTCAAGCATCCTTCTCAATTCGTTCTGTCAACCCCTGGAACAGGCTTCCCGCTGAGGTCATCCAAGCGCCTACTATCAGTGCTTTCAAAAGAAAACTTGATTTATTTTTGTACACTGATTAAATTTTTGCCTATCTTACATGGCTTGTGCGTATGCTTTCTTAGCCAAAAAAAAAAAAAAAAAAAAAAAAAAAAAAGGGGTTTACATGAAGGCGAATAAAATTAGATTACGTTTTTAACTTTAGTTTAATGACTTCCTTTCTTTTATAAAAAGGGGTTTACATGAAGACACATAAAATTAGATTACGTTTTTCACTTTAGTTTAATGACTTCCTTTCTTTTATAAAAAGGGGTTTACATGAAGACAAATAAAATTAGATTACGTTTTACACTTTAGTTTAATCACTTTCTTTCTTTTATAAAAAGGGGTTTACATGAAGACAAATAAAATTAGATTACGTTTTTAACTTTAGTTTAAGGACTTCCTTTCTTTTATAAAAAGGGGTTTACATGAAGACAAATAAAATTAGATTACGTTTTTCACTTTAGTTTAATGACTTCCTTTCTTTCCTTTAAAAAAGGGGTTTACATGGAGACAAATAAAATTAGATTACGTTTATAACTTTAGTTTAATGACTTTCTTTCTTTTAAAAAAAGGGGTTTACATGAAGACAAATAAAATTAGATTACGTTTATAACTTTAGTTTAATGACTTTCTTTCTTTTAAAAAAAGGGGTTTACATGAAGACAAATAAAATTAGATTACGTTTTTTACTTTAGTTTAATCACTTTCTTTCTTTTATCAACACAAGACAAATTTAGCTTATAGCTTTTTTGATCTACGAAAACAATAACAACATTATTTCTGATTTAATTTCTTCTTCGACACACGGAGAATAAACGTATACTTTATTCTTATATCTGTACACTTATGCTGCGAATAATTTTATTACACAATTCTAAACAAAATACAATACGGTCTCGTTTTGTTATCACGACCGTTTCTGTGTTTAATATATGCATTATCTCTTCATACAATAACATATTATGATAAAACAGTACAAAAACGTTTACTTGAATATTACACTAATAATTTGAAAAGCAAAATAATTTGTTTTCAATTGTTAAAAGTTGAGCGCCACGTGGGTAAAAATGCATCGTCAAAAGTCAATTTATATTCTACAATTCCGATAAAAGTCGATTTCGCCAGACAATTTAGTAATTATTTCATTTATGACATGTCCTAATGTATTTTGTTCGCAGGAAAACAACCAAAACTACACACGAAAACTTGATCCTCATGAATTGAAGAAAATAGCTAATATTTAAAGCAAACAATAATTGGTTACATGGTCTTACAAACGCTATCTGGTCCGGAAGTGAGGGGTATCATTTTACGCTACATTTATACATGGAACTGATTCCCTACTCTAAGTTCTAAAATAATAGCTTTTCCGATTTTATTTCAGATTGTTTCCATGCCCTCGACTACAAAAAGTAGGATTTCTTGACCTTTTAGTTAAGATCAAAAGGTAGTATCTGTTTTGATACTAAACTTCATCTGTTCTGTCCTCCGTTAGTGAAGGAGAAATCCTTCTCAAATGAAACAATTTTTATTTTTGTTCCAATTCAGAGTGGCCTTTTTTGAGGAGCAGGATTTCCCCCACATTACAGACCGACCTTGTATCTAACTCTGCCCTCGTGGGGAGGAAAGTAAATAGAGACTACAAAAAATAGAATCTCTTTTTTAAGGGAGGACGATTTGCATAGTGTGCAGGGCTAAAAATAAAAGCAATGTATACAAGACTACATTTATATTTATTTTTATATATACTCACCACCCGGGCAACACCAAGTAAATAAGGATTAGCATTATGTTTTATCAATGTTGAAAACCGTTTTTTTTATAAGTAAGTGTAATGTTAATGTTGTGAGTTTAACTCACCGGAATCACTTGCAAAATGTCCCTTTCGAATCAAAGGTTTCTTTCCGAACTTCATAATGTCCATTGATGGCGAAAACCTTCGACTGAAAACGCATGCGCATAGAAACAGAAAACGTAATGTATTTTCTATTCATCCATTCACCTCTCTCTCCTCTCCTTCTACCCTCCTTCATCTTCCCGCCACGATTTCATTCCGCCATCCATTCATTGCTAGTTAGGCATCATTGATTAGATATACTGCACTCTCAGAGCTTAATACGTTTCCACAGAACCAAATAATAAATATGCAGATATTATTACTCTACATGTTTATGTACAGATTATTTCGATACGTACGATCATTTCTGTGTGTACGCTTACATTAAAGATATTTAAATGCGTATGCGTTTGCTTCTTTTATTTTATGCGAATGTCTACAGATAATAAATGGCTACAGAAAGAATCGCAAGATTAGGTTAAAAGAGGTTAAGAACGAAATCGTGTTTTTTGATGGTGAAGCTTTCAAATGGTTTATGCAGTTATTGGCACCATTTACATGATATTGGATTTCTTCCTTCCACAAAATCGATATCTAACTTTATAACAAATTTGTAATTCTTTTGTCGACAATTTAAAGAAAACTAGATGTTTTTCTTTCACTTTTCCTCTTTTTATTATTTGTTATCCTCTCTCTCTCTCTCTCTCTCACTCTCTCTCTCTCTTTCTCTCTCTCACTCTTAGTATATTTATATCTGTATTTTTCGCTCTCTAGCTTTCTCTTTTTGTCTTAAATTATCAGTATATCTCTTGCTCTGATTATATATAACTACGTCTTTTTATCTTACTCTCTCTTTATATATATATATATATATATATATATATATATATATATATATATATATGTATATATATATATGTATATATATATATATGTATATATATATATGTATATATATATATATGTATATATATATATATATATATATATATATATATATATATATATATATATATATGCATACATATAAAAACAAACTACTATTTGAAAATGCCGTTTCCCAATAAAAGTCTCAGACATATATTTATTTTAAAAAATGATTTTACCCATTTAATGAATATATAAAAAAATAACGTTTTTTTTGCTTTTTTCTAAATTCTATAAATAACATTAAAAAAATATTTCTTACAGATGTGCAACTTATCTTATATTGAAATTAGCACCAAACCACGCTTACACACATCGGATTGCACTTTCTTCAAGGACGTCAAAAATAAACGGACGATCAATCTGCTTTCTTTACAACGAGGAAATAGTCTCCTGCGATTTCAACATCAGCAAGATGAGAAAAAAATGGAAAAACTTTTTGAAAATGCTGTTTTACAGCAAAAGTCTCAGTATATATTCATAAAAACAATGATGTTACTTATTTAATAAATATATCAAAATAAAAATAAAGTTTCTTTAGTTTATCTAAATTATATAAATAACCTTCACGAAACGTTTTCTTAAAGATGTGCAACCTATCTTATATATATATATATATATATATATATATATATATATATATATATATATATATATATATATATATATATATATAGAGAGAGAGAGAGAGAGAGAGAGAGAGAGAATCAAATATGAAACTAAAAGTAAACTTTTAGTAGATAGAACCTATAGTGAAATAGTTAAAGCTCAATATACGAGATAGAGCAATTACAAAGATAGGTGAGAGAAGAGTGATAAACATGTACGAATGTCCAGATTTATTTCAACTTCGATTGTTTAATGCAAGGTATATTCGGTAATAAAATTATGTTTATTATTCTTTCCTTAAGCCAAGGCTTTTCAAAGATCGAAATCTTATCATCAGAGGAATTACATAGATAGATAAGTTGGCAGTGGAACAGCCAAAATTCAACATGTGAAAAATATTAAGTAATGGAGAGTGAAAAAAAGTTTGTGTAAAAAAAATATGGGGTTAGTCCAGTTGGTAATTGTCCGTTGATAAGGTGTCCAATGAAAGGAGATTTGGATGAAGACAAGTTTTCGTGAAGGCAGCATGGAAAAACGTTCAAAAATGAAGTAACTCCAATAGTGAGATGTCGAGTTCAAATCGTAGGTAGAGCGCACTTAATCGGAATTAATTCTCTCCATTACTTAATATTTTTCAAATGTTGAATTTTGGCTTTTCCACTGCCAACTTATCTATCTATGTAATTCCTCTGATGATAAGATTTCGATCTTTGAAAAGCCTTGGCTTAAAGAAAGAATAATAAACATAATTTTATTACAGAATATACCTTGCATTGAACAATCGACGTTGAAATATATATATATATATATATATATATATATATATATATATATATATATATATATATATTGCTGAAGAAATCTACTTAGCGATTTGTAATTAAAACTTTAAAACTCATGAAAATCCAATATTTTTCCTCTCCTTTCTCTCTCTCTCTCTCTCTCTCTCTCTCTATATATATATATATATATATATATATATATATATATATATATATATATATATATATATATATATATATATATATATAAGTGTTTTTGTTTTGTTTTGTTTTTTCTTTCCATATACTTTTAATGGTTGAAAAACTTCCAAAACTATATATATATATATATATATATATATATATATATATATATATATATATATATATATATATATATATATATATATAGTAAAGTTTGTATTACAAAGATAAGAATAATATCGGTACCGTCGGTTTCGAATCCTAACAAAGGGGACCTTTAAATCCCTCTTTATCGGAACTTTTTTCAGCCTCTATGTATGTCTTCCCGGACGAATGCTGTTCACGCGTTTTGTTACTTGTCTCATGAGATTTCGATTTTCTTTTGATTTTCATCATGTTTACCAATTGGGTATTTCTACCTATAAATTATGCCTGTATTTTTGTCATTGTCGAGCAAAAGCAGTTATTTCTTTTGTTCTTTGAAAAAATATGTCGATGCAATACCAATGCCATGTTGACCTTCGATCCTGGAGAAATGAATTTTTTTTTAAGTTTTAAAATCTAGATTTAAAAATTAAGACAAGATTTACGAATAAGATTTTAAAACATAAAAAAATCTCCCGCCGAACAGAGAAAGATGGGGGAAAAAGAAGTGCGAATCTACATTGTCTCAAAGGCCAATAAAAATATATATTCAAATTAACCTCCGTGTTACGTAAAACATAAATTCAGTCAGATTTAATGGTTGTCTAAGGTGGGCAACGCCATAATCGCGATAAAATTCAAAGCTGGTTTAGTACTTTTATTTATATTATATTAACTAAGAAAATTAGGAAACATATTTTATAAATCATTATGGTAAATTATATTAAGTATTAATGATAAAATAAAATAATATAATAATATAATAATTAAATTTTTTAATTAATAACATATGAGAGAGAATAGAATAAGACTCAAAACATATTGATTTATGAATCAAGTAAAGAAAAACAAAATTAAGAAGAAATTAATAAATAATGATAAATATATTAATAAAAATGATGGTTATAAATATCATTATAATAAACTTACAAGTTAAAGGAAAAGGAAAAGGGAAATATTGAAAAGGAAACTTTTTCAAAAAACTTTCAAAAAATTCCAAAGTAATCAAAATTAAAAATTAAAGATTTTAAAATATTTTTTTTAATACCTTATTTAATAAAACGATTTATATTTTTTCTGAACTCTCATGTTTTAATCTGCAAGCAAGGAGGCATCCGAATTAAGGTGATATTTGTTAATGTGACATCGTGTATGCGAGGTTATGGGCAAACGAAATAACGGTCCAAAACCTACACGGTTCACTCGGTCGAAGTCTTACCTCCTCCTTGAGCGAAATACTGAAAGAAAACTTTCCCAAGTGGAACGTTTTCAAAAATTCCCTAAAGTAATAAAATTATTATTGTTTTAAACTAAAGGTAACCCCTTACTCCTCTCAAAAAAAGTATTATAAAGGCGACATATTGCAACATGAGGATAAGGTTGTTCCCCTCAAACTTTTTTCATGTACAGATCAATGAGTACCTGATATGTATTAATCTTGTCATTTTCTCATATTTATTGTTATTATTGTACATTTATATATTAAATTCTGCTTGTGTGGTGAAATGTTGCGGATATTATATTAGTCCTGTCGGGGGTGTTTTCTCTCTCTGTACTCTGTCTTCCCAGTTAATAAAAAGTGTCTGTCTCCTGTGAATACATCCTTTGAATACCTCACTACTTCTATTTAAGGCAAGTATGCCGGGTCATAAATGCCCCGTATTATGTTGTATTTCTCCGCGTTGCATAGAGAGCTTAGGTTCGAAGCTGAGGAGTATCACGGTCTTCTCTCTACCTCCTTCCATTTAATGGTGAAGGATATCCCCTTATCTTTTAATTCCTATACTCGGTGGCTAGTGCTGTGTTTTTCGTTTTCTTTATATTTAAAAGTATGCCTATGTGCGTATAACCTCTGCTTGAAAGTGCCCTGTGTCATGTGTCATGTGTCATGTGTCATGCCTATGCATGTTTGAGCTCTGCCGCTGGGTTGACTAGTGATAGTTGCTTCATATACAAGGAATTCCACATTGCAGTTTTCGCCTAAGGGACAGTTATGTTTAGATATGCAAGAACAGCCCGTGTTTTCATTTGTCTTTGGTTCTGTAGAAATACTCTTTATTGCGGATTTGATGCTGAAGTAACTTATTTTATTCGTGTTTCTATTAAACAATTTGTGTAGTTTTGTTGTGGGGGGAGTTTTTATCTAGTAGTTTAAGGAACATATATCTTACTCCTGTCTTGGTGTTAAGGGAGCAGGGGGTGATAACCAGATGATGTTCCGTTTTCTATTGTGCTTGTTTTGGGGTGTTTGGTTATGTGTGAGTTTGTATGAGATCTTCTCTGTAAATTTTCTATTGCGGAGTGCTTTGTTGCAATATGGTGCTGCTTGTTTAAAAGTCTCAGGATTGGATGAAAGATCTGACATCCTTTTACTGATGTTAGTGATCATATTTTTTTAAACTGTTAATAGTGGCAAGATCCTTTGTTTATGTGTTTTATATTTTCATTTGGTTTGTGGAAACGTTTGTGTATTTTACTTACTTGCTCAGATTGGTATTTATAGTGATTTTGAACCCTAGTTCTTGAAATGTTCTGGTTAATTCTTTTATAAACCTATCTAAAGTGTGTCCGTGTCAGTCGCGTGAAAGGCACGGGTTGTAATCCCTGTATAGATCTAAAAAAAAATGATCGGGCAATTTGGTTTTGAATACCTCTAGTAGAAACATGCCGATTAAATCGCATACGTATGCACTATCGTCGTGCGCCCCATAGCTACATCAAATGGGTTTTCGGGATTCGATCCTTTTACACAGGCTTTGTCTTTGAAGAATAGAAGAGTGTGTCTCGCGTGCATAATTGTCTCTTTATCTTGTTCACCAATTTCTGAGTATGTTGATGCAGAATTTAATGCTTTATTTAGTCTGTCTTTAGTGATAGAGGGGTAAAAGTCTTCTATGTCAAGTTGTGTAAATTTGCATCTGTGTGCTTCTGGTATTTCATGGAACGAGTTCAGTACTGAATTTGTATTTCCCCAAAAGTTACTGGATTCATGAGTCTGCACGTTATACTGTTTGAGAAATTATTTTTATGGTCCTTTAAAGTAATATTCATTTCTCTTCTCCAGATGATTAGCTCTGTATGCGATGCTTAACTTTGTAGTAATTTCAGTTTCTGCTCTGTTAATATTCCTGTAAGTGTCTTTCTTTGCTACTTGGTACTTGTCAGTGATGGAGTTTTGGGTTAGAAGTGATTTCCTCTCTTACGTCATACAATATATGTGTCAGAGAAGACTAGTGTTTCGTTGTTTCCTTTTAGCTTCTTGATGTCAGTGTTTAAAGTTTTCTGGAAATTAGTTGGCCTTTTTATGAATTCCAGGTAAGGAATTATGTTGAGTATGTCTTTCTCAAAATTGTTTAAGTCCTGCACTTTCTCTGGGTATTTGCTAGGTTTTAGACTGAAATAGTTTTTTTACCGCCAGTCTCTGGTAATTGGTCTTATTCCAGAACTTCCATCTCATCTTCTGTATCACTTCTTCCATTTTAGTAAGTATGGTTCTTGTATACAATTGGTTATTAAGTATCCCAGCGTTCGCTTCTCCATCCTCCGGGTTGTGAATATTCTTCTGCATTGTAAGTATCCATCTCGGGAATACTCGACCACTTAGCTCACAGTGTTTTACTGCCATTCCTGGTGACGGCTATGTTTCTATTTAAGGTTAGTGGAAGAGAATCTCAGCAGAGTTCTCGATTATGAAGAAATTTATTTTTAAAAAGCATAATATTTATTTATTCATGTTTGAAGATCAGTATAACATCCGTACCGTCGGTTTCAAATCTAAACAAGAATGCCTATAGAGCTCTCTTTATCGGAACTCTCCTCAGCCTCTGCTTATTTCTGTCTTCCCGGGACATGGCTGTTCACACTTTATGTTAATTGTCTCACGATATTTCGATTTTATTTTGATTTTCATCATGTCTACCAATTGGGTATTTCTACTTGCAAATTATGCCAATATTTTTTGTCATGGTCGAGAAAATACAGCCTTTTATTTTGTTCTTTAAGAAAATATGTCGATACAATACCAATGTCATGGTGACCTCCGATCCCGGAGAAATGAATTTATAAAAAATTAAGTTTTAAAATCTAGATTTAAAAATGAAGACAAGATTTAAGAATAAGATTTAAAAACATGAAGAAATATATATATATATATATATATATATATATATATATATATATATATATTGCTGAAGAAATCCAGTGAACGATTTATAATTAAAACCCAGTATGTGAGAAGTTGTGTATCAAGAAATTTGTTTACATTACATTTAAATTTCTAAATGGTAGAACAGTCGGGGAAACTGGGAACAGGGAGAGAATACCAAAGACTAGCGGTTTGACAAAAAAGCTATTAGAGTAGAAAGTTCTCTGGTATATTGGGACCTCTACAGTGAGGGGGATGTTGCTGCTAGTCTGGTATATCGAGGATATTAACGTTGAGGGGTACACGTTCGGTCAGTTAATCGATGCACATTCAGTAGAAGTATTGTAAAGCAAGCACAGGGATGCGATATTTCGGCGATGGGACAGAGGCTTGAGCTTGGTAGACAGTGCCGGACCTATTGGTTTAGAGACACTTTTTGCACGCTTTTCAAGAGAGAGAGAGAGAGAGATAGACTAGTGATTGGAGCATCAGCCCACATGTGGCAGCAATACTTCATGCATTCCATGCATGGGCGAATGGTGGATTTATATAGATTTTGTATACTGGAAGGTGTGAGAAGTTTTCTAGCACGGTAGAAGGAGCCAACCTTCTTTGCAGCAGACTTGGCAGTATCTTCTATGTATTTATTCTACTTTATGTTGACTGTGAATGTTAGGCCGATAAGTTTAAACGCCAAACCCCCGCAATCGGTGTTTGGAAAGGTTTCTTAAAAGAAAGGAGTTTTGTCTTGGTAGGATTGAAATTAACCATCCATTTATGATCCCATTCAACTACAGATTGGTTGTTAATTTCTATTGCCTTCGATATGCGTGTGTTTGATTTGTCCGCATGCCGAGAATAGAGCATAGTGTTATCAGAAAATATACCCATCTCACACACGATTATATCAAGGTGGTCGTTTATGAAGATCAGGAATAATAAAGAATCAAGTATCGACCCCTGGCCACATTAATGTGATTTTGTTTAGATTTACGGCCATCAAGAACAACCTGAATCTTTCTTTTAGCTAAGAAAGATCTGATTATATTAAAAACCGTCCAGTAATTCCATACGAATTATTTTTTCTATACCTTGTCAAATGCCGTGGATATATAAAGAGCTTCACTTGCTATATCCAGTGATATACACATACACACACATACACACACACACACACACACACACACACATATATATATATATATATATATATATATATATATATATATATATATATATATATATATATATACAGGGTGGGCCAAAATAAGGGTCCTATCTTTAAATTTGAATAACTTGAATTTGAATAACTTCCACAAAATAAAAGTTAAACTCACCAAACTTTATGTGTGTGTAGACTGACCCTTCCGAGATTTTTTGAAATAAACAAAACAAATTTTAGCCGAAAAACACTTCTTAAAACTTACAAAAACTAAAGTATTGTTTTTTACACTGTTTTGAGTTTTTTAAGCAAAAATAATGTTTTCTAAATGAGGGTACGTTCCTTAGGGCTAATACGGCTCATGCTTGCTTCGGAAGGGGTCCTTTACTTATTCTAAAAAAAAAAAAAAATCAATAAATAAAAAAGTTATGAATTTAAAAAAATAGGACCCTTATTTTTGCCCACCCTGTATATATATATATATATATATATATATATATATATATATATATATATATATATATATATATATATATATATATATATATGTTTAGCGTTTTTATTTTACGTAACTGTATCGCTCGTCGAATAATTTGACGACCGGATCAAAATATAAACCATTGTCTCGTAACCATTTGAAATTCAAGAGAAATACACCTTGTATTCTTTCAATGTAAACAGAAGTACTGTGATCCTAAAGAGAGTTAGATATCCCAAGGGAACGACCCATGATAATTTATGACTCATCAATTTATTATTTCTCGATACGGTTCAAGTTCATAGGAGTTTAATAATTATTATTAATTAATAAATATTTTTATATACATAGACATATAAATGTTTTCAGTTTTTATTCTACGCTCGTCAGTATGGAATTACTTAACCGTATCGCCGGTAGAACAATTTGAACTCCGAGTCCAAGTATTATGAGCCCTGGTCTCGTAACTATTCGGCAAACATATATATATATATATAGAGAGAGAGAGAGAGAGAGAGAGAGAGAGAGAGAGAGAGAGAAAGAGAGGGGGGAGAAAGAGAGAGAGAGAGAGAGAAACAGAGATAGGGAGAGAGAGAGGGGTAGATAGATAAAGAGAGACAAATAAAGAGATAGTAATAAATAAAAATAAATATTTATACATATATATCTATATTTATAAAGTTAGGTAAAAGTTTACTTTAGTTTCATATTATATATATATATATATATATATATATATATATATATATATATATATATATATATATGAAGGTTTATAACTAAAAGATAACTTTTAGAGAATTAGACCTATTGTGAGATGAGGAAAGCTCAATATACTGGATAGAGCAAAAATAAGGTGAGTCAATGAAAAATAGTTAGACCTGTAAATGGAAACCTGTAAATGGAAATCTCCATAGCTTCTTTAAAAATCACGGACTTGCAATTACAGTAGAACCTGAAAAAAGAACCTCTAACTTCTTAGATCTAACCCTAAACCTTAATCTTGAAACGTTTAGCCCCTATCATAAACCAAACCTAACCTTATTCTACGTACATAAATATTCTAACCATCCTAAGTCAATTATTAACTCAATTGCCCGGGTAGTCTCTAATAGAATTTCTAAACTTTCTGCTAACAAATCTATTTTTGAACAGAATTGCAATTTTTATGTTAACGCCTTACGTGCCTCAGGATATAACGATAAAATTAGATACAATAACAACCCCAACCCGTAAAAATAAAAATAATTTCACTAGCTTAATTACCCATAATATGGCTTTAAATTCCAGAAGACGGGAAAATTCTAATACCCCCTCGAATCCTAACTCTCACAATACAGATAACCTGGAAACTATAAATACTAACCAGAAATCTGAAGGAGATAAAAGGTCAAGAAGGAAAAATAATATTTGGTTTAACCCACCCTTCAACTGCAATGTAAAAACCAACATCCCAAAAGAATTTTTTTAAATCTTAGACAAATGCTTTAGGTACCCCCATAAATATAGCACATTACTAAATAAAAACTCTATTAAGATATCCTACTCCACTATGCCTAACATAGCGCAAAGTATAATTTCCTCCAATAATAAAAAAAATAAAAACTGCCCAACAAACTCCCCCCCTTCTCCCCTAAATAAATGTAATTGTCGTAGACCCAGAGACTGCCCTCTAAATGGTGACTGCATCCATAGTGATGTTATATACGCGTGCACCATTAGGGAATCCCGACAGAGCTCTGGCACTACATCGAACCCCGTCGTGACGAACCCCGTCGTGACAGACCTGCAACCACTACGTGCTGCTCCTTGCCCCAATGATCAGCCAACACAAAGTACTAACAATAACCACCTTAGCTCTTACCCATCACGCCCAACAAGTAAGTCTGAAATCGTCCCAAACAACATAAACTCCCAGATTGTTTTTAGTCCTCTCCTAACACCCCAACTTAATACAGTTGTAGATTCATCCTTACAAGAAGCTACCAATATCCTTAATCACTCAAATGTAACTTCCGCCCCCCCCCCACAAAATTCACACTTACATAGGTTTGAGCGCCTTCCCAATTAAGATAAGAATCTCAAACCATATGCAATCATTTAGATTAAATAACGATAATTCTAGCACCTCGCTCTCTAAATTAGTCAGAAAACTAAAAATCAGTAATACACCCTACTCATTGCATTGGTCCATCTTGAAAAAATCTAGATCATACACCCCAGGCTCTCCACATTGCAGCCTCTGCACTATGGAAACTTACACAATAGCCACGGCTAATAAATCCTTAAACACTATTAATTCTAAAAACGAGTTGATCTCCCATTGCAGACACAAACGCAAATTCAAATACTCCAACTTTTTGCCTCCTACACCTAGCAATAATTAACCGTACTTTCCCTCCACCTTAACTCCTAATTCTCTTATGCACTATTTATCTATCTATCTATTTATCTATCATGGGTAGTCCCTTTACTAACTCCAATTTTCTCTAGTTTTGAACATTTATCCTATCCCTTAATACTCACTAATCTATTGCTGAACTGCATTGCTGCCTGACGACTGCCTTGCGGTTGTCTTTGATCTTGGTGCTGGTTTTCCATCCCTTATAATATTGTGACCGTGCCTAATATCTTGAGTACATGTATTAGTGCTGCGGATATGCATGTTTGCATATATATATGTATATGGTCGCCTAAAATCTCGAATGTATATATTAGTGCTACGGATCTCTGCAGACGTGTGTGCCTGATGTGAATATGTGCGAGGATACTGAGATGTTTCTGGTTTTGTGGATGCGTGTATATATATATATATATATATATATATATATATATATATAATGTGTGTGTGTGTGTGTGTATAAGTATGTACGGTTATGTATGTGTGCAAGTGTGGATTTTACATGTGCATTTGTATGTATATGTGATTATGCTCACATGGCTGCGCGCATGTGCCTGTGTACATTTCATGCCCGATTGTATGGGATGCTCATTGACATAGGGAGCAGTGGGGTACTGCCCTGAGCGGTTGACGGCAGCAGTGCAACTATACATCTATATATCCCCATTTTAAAATTATATTTTATATTTTCCTCATCCTATTTCTCTATCCTTTATTTTATTTTTCTATTTCTCACTTTCTATTGCTTATTCACTATTTAATTTTATTAATATACTCTGTATCTGCTAAAACATCCTTCCTCGCTTTTTCATATTTTAGCAACCTACATTGTCAATTTATTTTATAGAATGACAATTAGTTCAAAATCCTTCAGAACAATTTTATTATACACAGATATCTATTGAATTCTTAGGACTTTTTAATTCCATTACGGGGGGGGGGACAGCTCCGTTTTCTCACCTCTCAGAACCCATCACCCTCCCGACCCCACCTCCACACCTAAGCTTTTATTTTTTATTTTTCTATCTAATCATCTTCACAGCCATTTCTCTGTGCTCCGCCAATAAGTCTATTCATCTTAGCAAAATCCATCTCGAATTATAACATATGAAGCTTATCTGCATTTAATCTAAACTTTAAACCCTACGGGAATTCAATTCAAGCACTGACCAAAACCTATAAAATTCCTAATTTTGACCACCAAAGATTTTATTTTTTCTTCCTCCTTTTGCCTAAATACCATTAACACCTCTCCCCACTCATAGGATGGGCACCCCCCTCCTCATTCTCTCTTGCTTTTCTCCTTACTCTTTTCTTTTTTCTTTCCTTTTCTTCTGTTTTTTCTTTTTTCTTTTTTCTTTTCTTTTTCCTTTTTGTTTTTTGTCCTTTCCCATTTTTTTCTTCTGTCTTTTCGGCTCCTAACCCCCTACCTCCTTTGCTATTTCCACTTTTTTTCTCACTCTCTCCCTCCCCTACATATCCCACAATTCCAAGTAAGTTTCACACTTTACAACAATTCGGATTTCCAATTTTCATTGAGGTTTGGTTCGCTGCTTTTTGCCTCTGGATCTGTTTACCTGAAAACAGGAAGAAATGCGTTTTCTTAATATGGCTAATTTTGTCTGATCTCCCCTCTAAGGACTAAGGACTTGGGTGGAATCTTCGCCGTTGGATTTTCTTGCAGATTCTTCTGGATTTACCAATTACATTTGAACCCTTTACAA
>OY744515.1:62609728-62627228 GCA_963556195.1 Sepiola atlantica
CTCAAATAACTACAGAATACTTTTGTTTGCCGATATCTACAGCAGTTCTAAGATATTTTTTTTTCCATATTGAAAATATTTAAGAATTACTCATTTAGATAACAAATGGATTGGGTTTTTTCGGTTCATTTTAACATATTTTTTTCCTTTGTCTTGTTTCAATTTATTTTGATGTTGTTGAGAGTCTAAAAAGGAATGCTACTGCAACGTCATAAGGCAATGTAATCGCCACGTTACGGGGTAACACTGTTGGAAGACTGTGTGAAGTCTACCAAAAAAACGTTTAGGGAAACGTTTTTCCTATTATTTTTTATATTTCTCCTTTTCTTTTACTTTTGTTCGCCCACAACAAGGCATATTGCCACTGAAGCGTATGAGGCTGCTGTGATAGAGGTCAAGTTCATAAGGGCACCCTGATGCTTGTTCATATTTGTTGTGGACCCGTTTAGGGGTACCAACAATGAAATAAAAGAACAACAGGTTTAGAGGTAATAATAACGAATTGTATTGAACCGATAAATTATACACAAGTCAGTGTTGGCAGTGCTAGTGCCAAAATGTAGTACCAAATGTTCTCCCGGCAAAACCGCTATTTATGGTAGCCGGTTGCTACCGTTTAGTTATTATTAAAGCGTAGGTAGGTCACCCACAACACCCCCTCTTCCGAAACTCATTCCCCGGGAATCTCAAGGTATATCTTTTTCCTAGGATTCACCTCGAAACTCCCGGTTAATTTACGTTTTCTTGATGAACGTCTCTGTTCCGGAGGCGTTTTTTGGTGTTGCCAGCTCAAATGCGTCGTATAGATCTTCCATGATGGTCTCACTCTGATCCGATGGGCCTTCCCCTGGATCGTCCGACATGCGACGACGCATTTGGTTAATGTGTTTTCTACAGGTGCCTCTAGGACCTTCTACAATGTACACCATCCGCCCCAATCTTTTTTGTACCTTTCCCACTTCCCACACGGTTTTGTTTCCATTGTGTTCCTGGAAGAACACCTTCTCTCCATCCTCGTAACTCTTCTTTGGTGCCGTAATGTTGGTCGGTTTCACCTGTTTTTGGTAAAAGTTTGTCGAATACCGACTTTATTTTTCTTCCAAACATTACTTCCACCGGTGGTACTTGGGCTGGTGTGTTCTCGTTGGGTGTAATTCTATACACTTGAAGGAACTGCTGGAGTGCCTTTTCTCTCGGCGTACCCGTCGATTTTTTCAACGCTCTCTGCAAGGTATTTTCTGCCTGTCCGTTTGACCTCGGATGGTAAGTCGGAGTGGTGATATGTTTAATTTGAAAGTCTTCACAAAATTCTTTGAACTCTCGTGAAGTAAATTGTGTACCGTTGTCCGATACAACAATGTCCACCACTCCGAATCGGGCAAACAGTTCATGGAACGCGCATATCGTGACATCCGTTGTTGGGTTTTTAAATCTAACCACTTCTGGCCATTTTGAGTAGCTGTCGACTATAATTAAATAGTAGAAGCCTTCCAATGGCCCCGCAAAATCTATGTGAATCCGGGACCATGGTTGCTCTGCCTTTGGCCATGGACAGTACTGAATAGGTGGTGCTTTCGCTGCCGACGCGCAGCCCGCAGCGCCTTCACCTTCGTCTCTATGTCCCTGTCCATGTTTTTCCAATACACATAAGATCTTATTAGGCTCTTCATGCGTGTCGCTCCTGGATGCCCCTAATGGAAATCCTTCAGGATTTTTTTTTTAGCGTAGCTGGGATTACTACTCGCTCCCGGTATAATAATGTGTCGCAACAGACTGAAAAAGCTTCTGCCGTTTGCTCATCGTCTGTTTGTAATTCATTTTTAATTTCGATAATAAAATTATCTTCTCTTGCCTCTTTTTGTATATCCCCAAGTGTGACTGGCAGCTCTTTTATTGTGCTACACAGTACTTTACTATAGTCATATTCAGACCGAAGGGATGCTATAACTGTATCCTCGAGCGGTTCCGTGTATTTTGGGATTAGCCGCGATAAACCATCTGCGTGTCCTAGTCTTTTTGACGGTAAAAATACCATCTCAAAGTCATAATTTAACAGAATTATACCCCATCTCTGTAGGCGGTTTGCTGTGTAGGTTGGCAAGCCTTTTTTGGATCCAAAGATGGTGATAAGTGGCTTATGGTCTGTTTGTAGGATAAAATGACGGCTGTGTAGATACCTGTGAAATTTGGTCATTGCGAACACAATACCCAACGCTTCTTTTTCAATCTGAGAATAATTTTTCTCTGCAGGAAGTAAAGTTTTTGAAGCGTGCGCGATGGGTTTCATCGAGCCATCCGGCATTTTATGCAAAATGCACGCCCCAATGCCGTAGGAGCTGGCGTTACTTGCAACAATAGTTTTTAGCTCTGGATTAAAATGAGTAAGAAATAATTCTGAAGTTAACTTCGTTTTTAGGTTGTCAAATCCAGATTGAAAGTCGGCGGCCCATTTACTATCTTTCTTAAGTAACTCATTTAAGGGGGCTCGCAATTTGTGCATACTGGGAATGAATTTTTCGTAATAGTTTGCGAGACCCAGGAAGCTTTGTAGTTGGGTAGCATTGTTCGGTTCGGGCATATTCTTGATGGCTATAGATCTTTCTGGGTCGGGACGTCTTCCATTCTTATCAATGACATGTCCCAAGTATTTGATCTCTTCTAGAAAGAATTCACACTTTGACTCCTTGAGTGTAAAACCAAAATCGCTTATCCTTTCGAATACTTTGTTTACCTGCTCACGGTGCTCCCCGACATTCGTACTTTTCATTAAGATATCGTCAAGATAGCCGATCGAAAAATCGAGCCCGCTCAACATCGTGTCGATTACTTGCTGAAAAATCGACGAGGCCACTTTAATTCCAAAAGGGAGACGATTGAACTTTAGTAGTCCCCTGTATGTCGAAATACAGAGAAGCTTAGAGCTATCTTCCTCTACAGGTATTTGCAGATCGGCTTCACTCAAGTCAATTTTTGAGAACAGTTTTCCACCGTTTAATTTTGTGAAAACCTCTTCTGGTGTCGGCAGAGGATAGTGATAATCTTTCAGCGCATCGTTCAAACCGGTTAGGAAATCGACACACACTCTGATCTCTCCAGATTTTTTCTTCACGTAGACGGTTGGGGCCGCCCATTCCGAGTAGTCAACTGGTGTTAAAATACCTTTCTCCACCAACCGGTCTATTTCTGCATTAATTTTTTCAAGAAAGGCAAATGGTACACTTCGTGTTCTCTTAAAAACGGGATTCTTATTTTCAATTAGTTCAAAACTCGCCTTCATTTTAGTACAGCGTCCTAATTCATTAGAAAACACGTTGGGGAATGACTCTTTCAAATCCTTCTTCAATTTTTCTGCTTCAGCAGAAAAATTCTCTATTCGTTGACAATAGGCGCTTATCGGCGAATCCCAGAGCTGGAAGTGCTGAATCCGATCTGAACCGAACAAATTTCCTGTATCTGGCATTACGAACATGCGTAATTTTAATGTCTTATTTTTTAGTGTCACTTTTGAAATGACTTCCCCTTCAAAGTTTATTTTCTCTCCGGTTACCGATCGAGCCACTTTATCTGTGCGTAGCATAGTCGGTCTGCCGATCTTTTTCCAGGTATTAATATTAATAATTGATAGGTCAGACCCTGAATCAAGCTGTAGTTTTACATCTTGATTGTTCATTTTTACCGTAACATACTTTCGTATGTTTAGGTTGCCACCATTAATTCTGGTTGTTTTTATGTAACTTTTTTTTCTAGTGGTACTTCTGCAATGTGAGGCTTTGTGTCCCATTTTATGGCATTTGTCGCAATTTTTTCGTTTAAAAGGACACTTCTGGTACCAATGTAGATCCCCGCAACCCCAACAAGGGTGGTTTGGCAATTTTTCATCCGTCCTTTGAGGCAAATCCTTCCTGAATTTTTCCTTCGAAGAGTATGATTTTTTTGAAAAACGACGAACATTTTTAATATTAGAAATTGCTGCTTCCTCTATTTCTTTAGCTTCCCTTTTCTCGGAAATATGTCGTTGACAGCTTTCGGCCAGTTGTTGCAATGTTAAATTTGGCTCGGTTTCAAGTTTGCTTATTGCACGTCTTCTTAACTCTGCATCGTTTTGCGAGACGAGCCCTTGAACAAATATTAATACTTTGAAATTGTCCGCTGTCAAGGATTATAACTTAAAGTCGTCACAATGTTTATTGACGATCGAAGCAAACGTTGAGTAATCCTGGCTTTCTTTTCGTGTTAGGTTCATACATTTCCACCTTTTGTGGAATAAACTTGTTTTGGGGCAATATAGTTCCATTAACATTTTAATGGTTTAATTGAAAGATAGTTCGCCCGTTTTCTTCGGCAGAATATAATCGACAAATTTTGTATGCTCTGCCGTACCTAGTCTACGAAGAACTAAACGAACCTTTTTCTTTTCTGACCATGTGCTACAATCAATGTCGAAAAAATCCTGATATCGACGATACCATAATTCGAAGTTTAGGTCCTCTTCAGGCACATAGTTGAAGGTTTCTATAGCTGACCATATTGCATTTTGGTTGAACGCGTCGCTGTCGTAATTCGTCGTATTTATCATTGCTTGTGTCAGCTGTTCAAATTTTCTCTCTGATTGAGTCTGTTGCTCTAATTGTAAATTTTTTATCCCAATCAATTGTTCGTCTAAAGATTTTCTATCTTCTCGCTTTTGTGCTAAATTCTTTTCCTCAAAAGACTTCAACAAACTTAATTGCTGCGACTGAAATTCCTTCTGTAGAGACTGAAGTTTTTCATCGTTTGCCTTCTGTTGAGCAAGATGTTTTTCATCGTTTGCCTTCTGTTGTTCTGATTGAAATTTAATCATCTCCAATATTTGTTTCGAGAAATCTTCTATGATTAAAGAAATACTTTCTTGAAAAAGAATTAGTCACAAATAGTCATTCACTATTTTTTTCTTTTCAAATGCTTACTGTTTAATAACAAACTCAACCCCTTCTCATCACTGCGTCATTCGGGTCTCGAATTCGACCGGCACTTGCTAATCTTTTTTTTTCTTCTTTCAAAGTTCTTTGAGAAAAAAAACGATTTTATTAATCCGGCTTATTGGGTAATTAATTTAACAAATTATTTGTATTTTTGTTCGCATCTGGAACTTTTTTTTCCCCAATAAGTCCGTTTGCCTTTCAGTGTAGGCTGAAAATGCAAAATAGCAAGTAATCGCTATATAAAAAATTGACTAGTTATTCAAGAAAGTAACTTGGCTTTACTTGTCAGATTTTTTTTTCCGACTATACAATTTTACAGTGACAAGTCTGTTCGCAAAATACGTTTGACTATATCAGACACGAAAAAGGTTTTTTGTAGTATGGAGTTTTTTTTTCAAACCTTTCAGTTTTATAAGCACATGGTATTCCAATTCCATTTGTTGCACGAGGTAAAATCCCGTATTGAAATACGAAGAACACAAATAGTAAAATCTGTCTTACTTTTTTTTTGTCCAGTAATTGTTTAAACTTGTTATTTCTTGTAAGGCAGACTCGTCCCAAAATTGAATGTATTCGATGTTTCCAATATCTTCCCGAAAATTGTAAAGCACAGGGTTTTTTGTTGGGTTTTTTTCAAACGGGTAGAATTTTTTTTTCGAAGGTTGACCGTGTTGTAGACACTGGTTTATCACTCACAGGTTGCAAGGTCCAAAGTGTTTCCAACGAAGTCCTTTACGAATCACCTGTCGCCAGTTGTTGTGGACCCGTTTAGGGGTACCAACAATGAAATAAAAGAACAACAGGTTTAGAGGAATAATAACGAATTGTATTGAACAGAGAAATTATACACAAGTCAGTGTTGGCAGTGCTAGTGCCTAAATGTGCCTTCCAATGTTCTCCCGGCAAAACCGGTATTTATGGTAGCCGGTTGCTACCATTTAGTTATTATTAAAGGGTAGGTAGGTCACCCACAACAATATTACATTGAAATTTCTGCATGTTGGTACGGTCAAGGAAAACAAAGAGAAGAGCGGTTAGTGGAAAGAAACTTGTAGAAAATCTTCCAGCAACTAGAGATCTCTACACTAAAGGGGTGGGATTTTGCTGCTAGTCAGGTTGGTTGGGAGTACTCACGTTGAACGGGTACAAATGAAGTAAGTTACTCGCAGTATATTCCGTGGAAGTACTTGTAAAACAAGCACGGGGATGCAACACTGCCACGATGCGAAAAGAGCTACAGCTTACTTTTTGTTTTCATACTAATATCTATTTACGTAAACACTTCAGTGTTCATATTTCATACAAGTCTCTTTGTAATTCGTAACAATTTCTGTTCTTTTTATCTGTATCAATTTTTTCTAATAATATCATGAACTTGTTAATGACTACTCCGAATGACACAATCAACTATTTATAAATCATTTCCTTTCGAACGATTTCTTGATGATATTAAATTACGTTGAGCATTCTAACAATATATCGAAGAAAGTTGAGTTTATCAAATTGGGAAAATACATGGAAATTGGATTTTTATAGAGAACAGTTTTACATATTGGAACCAAACATATGAAATAGAAATAGAAATTTATCAACAGAATAATAAACAAATGTAACTGAGAAATGTCATTTGGGAATTGGTAGATAAATATAAATCTCATAGTCATTGCTTATTGTGTAAAACGCAAAATGAATCGTTTGATGGTCAGACATTTTATTTCAACTTATGCAAATGTTATTGCAAAAATACGTTCGTAACTTAAGATCAAAGTGTAGTATCTGTTCCGATGGATACTACACTCTATAGACCGGTATCGTCTTGGCCTTCCGGTCTTGATTCCGCCGGTCTGTGGGTTTGTCCTGTGCAGTTCTAGGAGGTCCACCATCACAGGCTTTGCCTCCCCTCTTTGGAGAGGAGTAAGTTTATTGCTTACTGCCTGAGGTGCCCCTACCGGGGAATGCCGACGGGGCTGCCCAGGCAATTTTTAATGGCCAGAGTGCTCACCTTCTCGGGCGCTGGCTTTTGAAGTCCCACATTCCCGACCCGACCTTGTGTCACATCTTACCTTGTGGGAGTAGAAAAAACTGGCCTTGTGCCTAACCTCCTGGGGAGGTAAATAAAACCATATATAAAACTCTAATAAAACATTTAAACTAGAAACCCGTACGAGGGCGGTAAAAATTAATTTCTTAAACAGAACAGTTTAGCACTATGTTTATGTCCATTAAGAAGATTAAAATCAAGATATAATGATAGTAAACCTTATGTCTACAATCCTTATTCCAATTTTGACCAAAACCCATTACATCGTTTAAAATTTGAGTAAATGTCTAAAATTTAAAGACGAAATTGAAATTCAGAGAAGCTTGCTTAATTGGTGTCTAATGACTATGGATAAAATTCAATGCAAATCTGAAATATTTTAATTTCCAAATAGGAGGTAGTTCCCATATTATGCCCTCTAATAGCCATTTAAAATACTCTAAATAAACTGAATGGTTTTTTTCTTGTTGCTTGTTAGGTAATCAACAAGAAAAAGATCATTCAAGGCTGAAAATGACAGACGATCAAGGACCTGTGTACACAACGAAGATACGTGTGTATAAAGGATTTATACATCTATCGGTAAGTGCAAATATAACTCTACACTGATCGGAATAGACTGTAGTCAGATGGAGCCAAGTCTGCAGTATAGGTTTGATGCTGCAGAATTTCTACATTGTCTAACTATTCAATCGTGTTACTGGCCTCGGTATGCGGCTTCGCATTGTCCTGTTGAAATAAAGCAAGTTTTTTGACAGACAAAATTGGATAATTTTTAACCAGTTTATTAATCATTTGTGTCAAGTTTCTCGCCATAAAATTCGACGTTGATGGCGCGACCATTCTGCAAACATTCTAAATGTAAGATTCCTTCGAAACTCTACTAAACGGAAATCATCATTTTCTTTCCAAATTATTTTAACACAGCGCAAAAACTTCTTCCTCAACCTAGTATTTTTCGGTAGTATATGTCGTCCTTTAATTGACTCAAGTCACTGATACAATGTATATGCAATCATAAAATCTAATGAATATACACTTAACTTAAGATTAACAATATTCGTAGCAAATCTCACGGGAAATGAGAATCTTATTATTTTTACCATTTATTTAGGAACCGCATTCATCAAGAATCTGACAATCGTTTTCAAAAAATATATTTAAAAACTGAAAAGTATTTTTCATTAAGAACAATTAAATAATATCACTTAAAAAATCGTAAAAATATGTGAAAAGGGATAAATTTTACAACAATGTACGATGAAGGAACATCTCTTTATATGAACTTTTAGTAGCTATAGGATAATAAAATTGGCAAAAGTTCTTAGAAAGCATCATTTTTTCTGGGTGTTTTTAGTTTTAAATTTCTTAAAAGATGCTTTCTAAAAACTTTTTGCCAATTAATCATCCAATGGCGACCACACGCTACTAAAAGTTCATATAAAGAGATGTTCTTTCATCGTTCAAATAACATCTGACCGTCGCTACAACAACGCCACGAAGAAAAGTAAAACCTTCAATTTTGTTGTGAAACAAACACTCTTTCTCTGAGGATGTACATGCTATTGTCTGAAATTAATAAGAACAAAAGTCAAGATAAAAAAATATGAAATGATTTTTAATAAAAATATTCGCATCTTTAACGTGGTTTAAAAAGGGTTTTTTTTCATAGTTATATATATATATATATATATATATATATATATATATATATATATATAACTTCTTTGTAAAATGGTAGGAAAAATCCCAGCAGAGTGCTCGATTAATTAAGAATTAAAGTTAAAAATTAAGAGCATAATATTTATTTATTCTGATACAGAAAAATTAGTACAACATTCGTACCGTCGGTTTCAAGCACGGAAGGTCTTACCCATCCGGCTCTCTTCAGCTTCTGTTGTCATCTGTTTTGGAAATGTGAGGTCACATGACACTCTTGTTGGGACGCGTTATTTGCTCAGTGTGTTGTGTGTGTTTGTTTAAATTTAAATTTAGTGTAATAAGACCGTTGAGATTTAAAACACGAGAGAATTCAAGATTAAAGGGAATAAAAAAGGGGGATAAAAATAAAAAAATATATATATGAAAAAATATATATATAAATAAATATAAAAAAACATATATATATAAAAAAACATTTCAATACTAAGAATAAAAGAATAAAAAAAGAGAAAGAGTATGAAAGAGTATAAAAATAGAAAGAGTATAAAAAAGTATAAAAAAGAATAAAAAGAAATTTAAAAAATAATAAAAAAATATAGAGAATAAAAAATGTAGAGAATAAAAAAGAGTGAAAGAATAAAAATATAATGAATAAAAATAAATTAAAAATAAATTTAAAGATTAAAAAATAATAATAATAAAAAATAAAATTAAAAATTAAAAATTAAAAATTAAAAATTAAAAATTAAAAATTAAAAATTAAAAATTAAAAATTTAAAGATTAAAAACAAAAATAAAGAAAGGGTTTCTCTGAAATTCCCGTGAGCCAAATTATGAATTTGTATCATTAGCCGTTATATTTTTGAAGGTATGCGTTCTAAAAAACCGTTAATTTGTAAAAATCTTTTTCCCAGATTGGAGTGATTTTAATGAAGAAATTCGGATCTAAGGGAGGTAACTTAGTTGGAAATATGAAATATTTGAGTTTGTTAAAATGGGTTTGTAGATTAATCTAGTGGCTGATAAATAAATTAAATATTTTTGCATTTTTGTATTTTGGTGAAAGTCGAAGTTTTTGCTCTTGGAATTTATGTGGATATAGTTTGTTTAAATGGATTTGTAGAGTAATCTAGTGACTAATAAATAAATTAAATATTTTTGTATTTTTGTGAAGGCTCTAGGTTGATGAGGTATTTGTTCGTTTTTATTGTGTTTATATTAGTAGAGGGGGTAGTTAGACATTATGTGAATCGGTCAGACCAGTTTATAAGCAATGCTTGTCTCTTGTGGATACACACACACACACACACACTCTCTCTCTCTCTCTCTCTCTCTCTCTCTCTCTCTCTCTCTCTCTCTCTCTCTCTCTCTCTCTCTCTGGTTCAGTCGCGTGATAGTTGTAGTATAAATAAGGTATTAGTATTAGTATTATAAGATGGATAATTTACATTATTTAGATTATTATTACTATTCTCATCTTGCTTATAACAGTTAAAACGTTTCGACCCATGTATCTTCCGACCTTCTCTACGTGCATCATTTAAAAATTGTTGACTACTAGTCGAACTTATGGATCTTTATTCTCCACTCGGGAACTTGTACGGAATTTGGATCTAAAGATTCCCAAGTTCGAAAAGATGAACCTGAAGAATAGCGTGGTGCTTTATCGCGAGTGAATTCGCTACAAAAGTCAACACGTTTCATTCTTCTAAAACCCATGATGCCCTCGTCGTATTATCGATCACAAGCAACCATATTGTATCCATTGATCTTCTTTTTGTTCATAAAATCGTTACTCCATTGTGATTTGTCTTTCTCGAACTCTTCGCTGCTGGTTGTGTCTCATCATTCATCCCGCCAAAAGCGTGTCACGTGACAGCAATTCAGACGATCATGTGTAAATTCCATTTTGTTACCGGGGGAGGGAAAACAAAGAACTTTTAGAATGATTCCTCCTACCAGACGGCGGGGCGGGGGTTCAAGGAGCCCGTGTGTAATGATCTGTGCCGCTTTCCGGCTGAATTGCTGACGGGACAAGAAATAAGTGGAATACGAAAAAGATAGAAAAAGAACTAAACATGTTTATAAGAATCACGAAATGAATGACTGGATAATTGACAGTGGAAGGAAGAAAGAATAAAAAAGAAAAAAAAAAAACAGAAATAGTTAATCAATTCATTTTATTTTCAATAAGAAAGAGAAAAAAATGAAAAATGTTCCAAAACACAAAGGAAGCAAAAGTGGGAAAACTGCGAGTTGAAAAATTCGAAAGAAGGAAAAGAAAAATGAGTTTAGTAAATAAAAAAAATTCTTTATTTAATTCTCTCAATTTGGGTTGAAAAGAAATCGAAAAATAGAAGAAAAACATTAATAAAAAGGAAAGAGTATTAAGGTGAGAAAATCGAAGAGAGAAAAGAAAGAGATAAATAAAAGGAAATGGTAGTTTGCTTGAAGCATTGCTTGTAAACAAGTAAATATGAAGTGAGAATTGCGAGGCAGGAGCAATGCAATGTTGAAAACCGGAAGGTGGAATAAGAATGAACAAAAATAAATGACAAGAGACAGTAAATCTAAGAGCAATTCATTTATATTTCAAAATTTAAATATAAAGACAGTAAATTGTAAAATTGGTGGGCTTACTGTTAAATATTTAAAAGTCCGGAATGTTAGAATATTTTAAGTAGTAAAAAAAAGAAAAAAAGTGTTTATTTGGTTTCTTTGATTTGGACCTAAAAATAGCGGAAGTAAATTGAAATAAAAAAAAAGCCTTTAAGAAAGTAAATTACAGAAAGGAAGAAAGATAGAAAGAAAGAAAAAAAGAAAAGAAAAGAATAGAAAGAAAGAAAAGAAAAAAAGGAAAGAAAGAAAATGAAAGAAAATGAAAGAAAATGAAAGAAAGAAAATGAAAAAAAGAAAGAAAAACAAAACAAAACAAAAAATAAGTAAACAAAAATGCAAGAAGAAGAAAAAAAGTAAAGAAGGAAAAAAAAAAGAAACAAGAAAAAAGAAACGGAAAGAAAAGACAAAGAAATAAAGCAAGGTAATAAAAAGAAGAGAAAAAATCAATGGAAACATTGAAAGACTGTGATGTATTTCTTCGACCTTGTTTTAGAAATAACGAAAATACACTGAAAATAGGAAAAGAACGCAAAATTAAAATAAATAGAGAAAAAAAGAAAATGAAGAAGAAAAAAAAACGAAACTGAAAATGACTAAAAAAAATTGGGGAAGGGAGTAAAGAGTTGTATCTAATTCCTTCAATTTTGCTTGAAGATGATATTAGCAAATTGAAAAAGGAACACAAACGAATAAGCAAATGACGAATATGGAAAGTAAAGGGAAAGAAAGAGATTGAGAGAAGACAGAAAAAAGAGAAAGAATATAGAAGGGATTCCTTCACTTGTGCTCGGTAATGACGTAAGCAACAACACAGAAAGAGAGAAATGAAAGAAAGAAAGAAAGAAAAAGAGAAAATAGGAGAAAGAAAGGTCAAAAACGACCACATTCGGTTTGGTTCGTCTATGTTTGTTTGAAAATGGCGTAAACAAAGCGACAGATCAGAAAAGGAACACAGCAGGACGAAAGAACGAAAGAAGAAAGAAAAACAGATTTTATTCATTTTATTTAGGTCAAATATGTCGTAAACAAATTGAAAGAAAAAAAGAAAAAACTAGTATATTTACCGGTCCCCCTCCCACTCAGCAAAATTAGGCATGACGTCAGTTTATAGTGGGGAATCCAACTACCCAAAAAGGGGCAATCGATATGAGTGCAATATTTGCCGTGATCGAGCCCGTCGGAATTCTCCAGTAGGTGACCGGAAATAAATCAAGCCCCCCCCCCTCCGAAGGAGGTAATGCCTGGGGGATGATTACCTATGATCAAACAGAACCATACTCCACTTTAATTCAATGGCGAGGTTCCTGTGCCAGACAAAAAAAGGAGATGAAGAAAAGGAACCAAAAAGAGTTGGGTTGTCTTCTTTACGGATAAACAAACCTTTTAGGTTATTTAAGACTGGAGTACAATACCTATTGTAAATGATCCATTGTAACTAATTCTTTATATACAAGTAATTAAACACAAGTTGCCATTCAATCATAGCTGCGGGAAAACTGCTAGCTTCTTGTTTTGCATATTGCCACTGAGACGTAAGGGGCTATTGTGACTAAGGGCCAGATTTATAGGGGTCATCCTTAATGGGGATTTGTGCAGCAAGATGTTTGTTCACAATACATTTAAATTTTTGCATGTTGGTACAAACAGTGAAACAAGGAGCAGGAAGGAGATTCCAAAGGCAAACGGTCCAAAGAAAAAATAACTATTAGAGTGGAACCTTTTCCCGCATATTGGGACTTCTACAGTGAAGGGGTATGATTTTGCTGCTAGTCGGGTTTATCAAGGGTATTTACGTTGAGGGGGTACAAGTGCAGTTAGGTCATCGGAGAACATCCCGTGGAAGTACTTGTAACAAACATAACGAGGATGATATATCGTGGCGATGGGATAGGGGCTGGAGCTTGGTAAACTATGCCGGATCTATTAGGTTAGAGACTGTTTTGTACCCTGTCAAGGAGACTAGTGGTTGGAGCACCAGCCGAGATGTGGTAACAATACTCCATACCTATGTTAATAGTAGCTTTATAGAGATATGGGATACTGGCAGGTGTGAGAAGTTTACTAGTTTGCTGGTCTGTACAGTTTCCGACAGTATTCCTACCACAACAGATAAGCGAGGAGTATAAACTCAGCATAGGCGATTCTATACATGGTACATGGTACATGGTACTTAGGAGCTGGTGCGGCATATACCTTGGGCGGGTTGAGCTGACTTCCTCCGAAGTAGGAATTTTGAAGAGGAATAATAAATTCACAATCGGTTCCCAGTTGCATGTATATCCCGATCAAGGAAGATCACGACGTTAGTTTTTGCAGTTTTCAGCAGGGGGTGTCGCCATCCTCCCACATACAGAACCTGGTATTCCAAAATGGTCACACATCTGGTACTGATCAAACTCAGCCGATTCTATAGTCAATAATTGTATCTATTAGACTAATTTAGTCTGAAATCGTCTATTATTTCTAGTATTTGGATTATTTGGACTACTATTCTCATTTTGGTTGTTATTTTCACAACGTTGTGACCTTCTTCAGATGTATCTATTCGAAGTTGGGAATCTTTCTGTCATATCTGAATACGGTAAAACAATTATCGAAGTATTATATGTATTTAATACAGCCTATTTTGCATGAAACAATGTTCAGTCATTATTCATATGTAACTGTCATATATCACTTCTTCATTTCTTTCTACAGATGCATAATTTGGTTTATTCGGACTACTATTTTGTTATTGAAATCGCTCCAGACAAGGCATGAAGCCACTTGACATAAGGAGCTAACAAGAACGAAATATGATTATCGCAAAGACATGAGATGTCTATTGGCCTTAATCTTGAAAAGACCAAAGTTATAGATAGAAGGAAAACAGTCAACAGGAAAAGAGTTCCACAAGCTTGCAGTTCTTGGAAAGAAGCTATTGGAATAGGAAACTGTATTACAATGAGGTATCAAAACAGCGAATTGATGGAGACCACTAGACCAATGAGTCAAACGAGCTGGAACAAAAGAAGCAGGAAACAGATCACATAATTCTGAAAAACACATGCTATAATAATATTCTAATCTTGGCTGCTATTGTTAGAACGTTTCGATCGATGTAACCTCCGATTTTTCTTCAATTGCATCTTTTCGAACTAGAGAATCTATACAGAATATCGAACTGAATACTTTATTTAATTTACGGGGGTAGATTGTTCTCGTCCCGTCAGTAATTATCGGGTTAAAGTGTTAATTAATTATCATCATATTCTTAGTTAATAATCGGCTGTAGTAAGACTTGAAAGTTCAACCTCTAGAAAATGTCACTTGGAACTGATTGGTAATCAACGCCTTCGGTTCAAAATTCCACATAGATTCCCGAGTTCTAAAAGATGTCTCTGGAGAAGGTTGGAGGTCATATCGATCGAAACGTTATGAAAAAAATAACAACCAATATCAGAATAGTAGTCTGAATAATATAAATAATACAAATTATCAATCCTTATCTAAAAAAATCAAAAACATAATCGATTTTTTGTTAATTAGCTTTTCTAATATTTCAGTCACGAGTTCGAAAAGTTCGAAAAATAACAGAATTTATTAGATATGCATTTTATTAGTTCTTACCAATTTACAAGGTAGGGTGTACGAACGATGTCAGTTTATTTTACCATTTGGGGTCGGAAATTACGTAAATAAATTAAAAATAGCAGAGAAAAGAAAACAATAATAAAGGGGAGAGAAAAAAGAAAAACAAAAAGGAAGAATTCATTTCATTCAAATTATGTCCAAACAAGTGTTGTTTTGTTTTTCCTCTTTTTTTCTTCTAACTTTCATTTGACTTCTTTCTTTCTTTTTGTCATTTATTTTTCTTTCTTCTTCTTTCTTTTAATGTCTTCTTTCTTTTTCTTTCTTTCTTTCTTTCTTTCTTTCATTCTTCTTTTTTCTTTTTTTTTTTAATTTTTCTTCTTATTTCTTTATTTATTTTATTCATTTTCTTCATTCTTTCTTTTGTCGGTTTTCTTTTGTCTTCTTCCTTCTTTCTTTCATTTTTCTTCTTTCACTTTTCTTCTTTCACTTTTCTGCTTTTTTCTTTCTTCTTATTTCTTTTTCGTCTTTTTTCTTTTTCGTCTTTCTTTTATTCGTCGTTTTTCTTTTTTTTCTTTGTTCTTTCTTTTTTTGTCTATAATCTTCTTTCTTGTGCATTTTTCTTTCCATTTACTTACGCTATTTTTAGACCAAAACTGAAGAACTCATTCGGACGAAATAAACAAAATTATGAAAAAACAGAAAAACATACGAGGACAGCAGCAAAATTGTTTTTGTTTCTTCAATTTTGATGAAAGGAAATTTAAAAGAAAGAAAAAGTCACACTAAATACGAAAGCGATAAAAGAAAGGGAAGAAAGAAATAAGAAAGTAACATTTGTCTTCTTCAATTACGAAAACCGATAAAACAAATTAAAAGAAATAATAAAAAATAAGAAGAAAAGGAAAAGAGATTTTCTTTTACTTCTGGTCGAACACGTCGTAAACAAATTGTTTGGGCGACTGCCAGAATGCCCAGAATAATGGTGACTTTCAAGAACCGATCGACAAAATAAAATAAAAAAGGTTAGAATACTTGGAGTTCTTCTCTTTGATTTCCTGTTTCTGAATAACTCGGGACCATTTCGTTGTTGGCATCTCTCTCTCTCTCTCTCTCTCTCTCTCTCTCTCTCTCTCTCTCTCTCGCTAGAAGTGCCCAACTTTGCAGATGGTCGATCTTGGCGCGAGGAGGACACTCGTGGAGCGTTTTTCAACACGCTGCAATGAGGACAAACTCATGGAAGCGAAAGATGCATCAGCTGCATCGAGTTGTCAAAAACAACAAGTACTGTGAAGGGCGCTCAAAGTGGCGGACATTTTTATGTTTTATTATTAAAACCATCGTCAATACTGTACTGTAGGATTGAACCTTGTACCTCCAGAAAATTGCGCAGAGATACTATACTTTAAAGTTACAAAAGTTATGAAAGAAAAAAAGGAAAGTGATATTTTTTGTCTATTTTCGTTTTTTAAACTTGTGGCAAGAAAGTTTAGTATGAAAATAATGATCCTACCAAAGTCAACATGGGTTCTTTGGTGTCTGAGAATGCAATTCGAACCAAAGAGCTATACCAAAATCAAATACAACTTTTATAGAATTTTCCCTACGATTGAAAAAACTTTAAACGACATCCATATTTCTGTCGTGAATGTTACCAAACTATTAAAAAAATAGTCCGAACAACATTCCATTTATTGTGCTGTCCGATCGTTATTAAACTGTGTGTGATATTACAGTCAGTACGTTAGCCATTGATCGTGCAGGACGGAATCCATATTGCTTGTCGTTAAGTAGATTGGATTGCTTTTGTTGAGGTGATTTAAAATGTTTCACAGATTCAATGTTGCTATTATTTATGCATTACGTTTTTTTAGAATAACACCGTGAGGTCAGAGTTTGCGGTGAGTATCTGTTAACAGTAAATACGACGTTTTATTTTATTTTGTTTTATTTTCAACTTAAAAATTAAAATTAAAAATTGGTAATATGAGGTTCGGGGATGGGAGCAGAATTACACCCGGCTTCTCATTGATTCAATCGCGAGTGTGTTTGCTAGTATATGAAAGAAAGAAACATTGACAGTTATATATATATATAATTGGGCAGCATTCCTTCTTTTATGCATGTTTGATTAAACAGGAGTGCCAACTTCTGCTTATTCAGCTTTTGATCCGTTTTTTCTAGTCTTCGTACGACGGATTTGATGTTATAATCCAAGGAGTGTAAATAATCTCCGTATTTTGTGCAAACGTTTTCGACCGACATCGGTCTTCGTCAAGCGGTTGCAAAATAAGATTAATTGGTGAGTCTATCAAGAGGATGCACTTTTGAATTATTTCAACAGCACTTCAATACACCTTCACCCCCCCCCCTCATAACGGGAATGGTAGATGTTTGGTTTATTAATGCGTATAAACTATGCTTCCATTATGGGGAGGCGAACACTGCAACCCGAAACCGCCAGAATGGATGTGTTATTTGTTAAAATGTTCCTAAATTCGTTCTTTGGGATGCCATGCTTTATAAGATGTTAGTATATGGAGCTTTGGGGGGGGGGGTGAGGTGGCAAGTAAGTCGGCGTGATATGGTAGTACTAGTCATGCCAATAAGCAGAAGTTCAATAAGCAGAAGTTCAATAAGCAGTAGT
>OY744515.1:62632228-62682228 GCA_963556195.1 Sepiola atlantica
AGACATGAATCAACTTGATGTAAGGAACAAATATGATTATCGCAAAGACAGGAGATGCCTATTGGTCTTAGTCTTAAAAAGACTAAGATTATAGGTAAGAGGAAAACAGTCAGCAGGAAGAGAGTTCCACAATCCTGCGTTTCTTGGAAAAAACTATTGGAATAGGAAGTTGTATTACAATGAGGTATCAAAACAGCGAATTAATTGAGACTACTAGACCAACGAGTCAAACAGGCTGGAACAAAAGAAACGAGGAATATATCACATAATTCTGAAGAACACATGCCATGATAGTTTTTATAGAAAAGACTTAGACTAGCAACATCACGTCTGTGAGAGAGGGGTGTAGAGAATTAGAAAGGGTAGAGCCAATCAAATTAAAAATACGTTTCTGCACCTTATCAAGAACTCTCAAATGAGACAGAAATTCACCATCTTAAATATGACAACAGTACTCAATACATGGTCTGTTTGTGGATTTGTAGAGATAGAGAATAGTCTGACGTATGAGAAAGTGTTTGGAGCGATAGAAAACTACTTTACAAGAAGCAGGAAATGGAATGGATCTAATGTATGAACTCCAAGAAATATTTGATGAGAGAGAAAGACCAAGAAGTTTCAGAGCCGATTTCTCCTCAAGAGCAGAGCCATCTATGAAAATCTCAGGAAGAAAGGGGACATGTCTACAATTGAAATACACGAGCTGAGTCTTAACTGGATTAAATGAAACAGGCCATTCTGTACCCCAATCCATAACTGACTCCAGGTCAACTTCTAGATCAGCTGCATATGTCTTTTGTATGTCTCCGAACAATGCTGCTAGAGAGGTTACTGACTGGCTTCTTGTTGGAATTGAAACCTTCATTCCTCATCGTAAGTTTCAAACCAAACTTCATTCTCCTCCATACTTTTCATCTTTTTATGCTTCTGCCATTGCCCATCGTAACTATTACTTTAATCAATATCGTCAGGATAGTTCTGATAATTCTAGACAATCTAACAAAAGAGCTAGCAATGCCTGCGAGAGAGCAATCTCTGAGGCTAAGTCTAACTACTCTCAAAGGATTTGTGACTCTATCTCATCTCAAAGGGTTGGCTCTCGTGATTTTTGGAGAATTTACAATAATATTATTAATAGTGGCAAGTCTGCTATTTCTCCTCTTGTTAATGGTCTTCAGGTTATTTCATCTTTTAAGAATAAAAGTGATCTTTTTGCTCGTCTTTTTGCTGACAATTCTTCTCTTGGTGATTCTGATGCTGTTCTTCTTGATTTTCCTTTGAAAACTGATCAGTCTCTTTATTCTGTTATTATCACTCCAAAGATGGTTGCTAGGGTTTTTTTCTGATCTTAACCAGTCTAAGGTTTCCGGTCCTGATTCAATTCTTGTTTTTGTTCTCAAGCGTTATGCTCCTGAACTTTCTTCTATACTATCTAAATTATTCAATCTCTGCATGTTTCTCTTCTTGTTGGAACGATTCCTCTGTTGTTCTTATCTTTAAAAATGGTGACGATCGGTCTGACCCAACTAAGTATCGTCCGGTTTGTCAATATTACAGACAGTCAAGAGAGAGAAACCTATTTAACCACGAAAGACAAATAGATAGACAGACAGGCACATAGCTACCAGAATCACTTCATGACTCATTGTCTCCGCCAGCGGAACCGTTGCTTGAGTTGGGCCTTCGCTTCCTGCGTCAGATAGTTGTCAAATCTCACTGGAGAAGACATCACGTTACCCTCCGAGTGAACTTACGTCATGTTTCGACTTCTGCCATCCACTGAGGTCACAAAATCGTTTACCGAGTTCCTCGCTCAGTCCGGGACCCTCTGAACCAATCCTTCTGTGTGACTCGTTAGTTATTAAAAAAACAAGTGACAAAAATAGAAAGATTCTATTACACAAGCTAAAATGCATTAGTAGAGCTGTGATCCCAAAACAAGGACTCATTATAACTGTATTTTGAATATGATCAATCAATATTACATGTTTTTGTTATCTGAAAAAATAAGTTCTATATTTCGTAGACTTATATTACAAAAAGTAAAATTATTACTACATTTTAGATCTCATTAATTAAGTATTTTAAGATAAAATATCATGTTAAAAAATAATTTCATTAATGTCATTAATGTCATTATTACAATTTTAATCGTTATATATTTGAATTTCACTAAAAGAGAATTTGCTTTTACAAGATAACTTCAATGTCAATCCTCGGTACAGGCGATACTAAGAATATAATTAAGAATTACTTAAGAATTCTACCCGATCTTAACTTACGAAACGAGGGAAATCAACCGCCGTAGATTCAATACAGGGATTAGTTCGAAATTCCGTACAGATTCTCAAGTTCAACATAAAGATTCCCGAGTTAGATACGATGCACATGAAGAAGGTTTGGAGTTACATCGGCCGAAACGTTGTGAGGATAATATCCAAGATGAGAACAGTAGTTCGAATACTCCAAGTAATCAAATTATTAATCCTACTCTCAAAAAGTCTGAAACGAAATAATTTTAATTAGGCAAAAAGTTATACCTAAATCTTGAACCTTTCCTTAATTATGATAAACTCTTCGACACAATATTCAATAATACTAAAGTCATGAACATTGTTTGAACAACACTAGAATCGTTTAAAAACAGTTACTTAAACAATAGTAACATATTGAACAATATCTTGAAAAACACTAAAATATCTAACAGTCAATAACACTATATTGAAAATAACTAACATTTGAACGCTACATGCATTTATACTATACTTTTGGACATTACAGGGCCGGCGGGACAGTTATAAAAGTGTGGGGGGGGGCTCTCCTAAAAAGTGGGGGGCCCGGCCCACATTGCGCCCAGAATGCCAAATATGGAAATAAATTCAATATATCGACTAAAAATGATCGTCCGATAGTGGGTGAGAGCTCGTTAGAAGCGGAATCGAATTCTCTTGGTGATAGAAAAAGAAAAATTCAAAATATTTCAATTTTTTCACGTCTGGGCTCAAATTACCTTATTTTGGCAAATTGGGGAAAAATCACTGTTTGGGGCATACTTTGGTTTAACATGATCGTCTGGTAGTGGTTGATAGCTCGTTAGAAGCGGACTGGAATACTCTTGGTGATAGATAAAGAAACGTTACAAAAATTCAATTTTTTGGCGTCTGGGCCCAAACTACCATATTAGGGCATTTTGGACCAAAAATACCTTTTTTGACATAATTTAGACATGAAATGATCTTCTGATAGTGGTTGAGGTCGTGTTGGAAGCATATTAACAAGTCGCTTTTGGTGAAAAAAGAACAAACAGAAATTTCAATTTTGAAGGGCCTGGGCCCAAATTACCATATTTGGTCATTTTGGGCCAAATACACCTTTTTGGACTTAATGTAGACATAAAATGTTTTTTTTTTGACACTGCTTGATGGCTCATTTGAAATATATCAGCAAGTCGCTTTTAGTAAAAATGACAAAATTCAAGAATCAATTGGTTTATCAAATATAGAGAATACATAAAGTTAAAACTATTAACTGACAAGGTGCATATAAAAGTACAAAAGTAAAAAGTATAAAAGTTTAATTGTATTAAATATAAAAGTATAAATGTATGTATTGGAATTGGAATAGCTCGTTGGAAGCGTATTAACAAGGCAGACTTGCATTGTTTCTCTGTTCTTCACTTCAAAGTGCGTACATTGGACTTTACTCAAAAGATAGTGTATCGGTTGTTCTGTGGACAGAAGGACTGGAGGGAGGATGGAATGAATAACTTTGGATATTATGCGGATCCTCAACAATGCGAAAAAAGAATACATCGAGGTAATCCGAAAAATCACCGGTATGTTAATGAATGCACCATGTGCGAGTGGAGGAAATACAAATAATGGTCCGCTTTGCAACTGATTTTTCAGACCTCAAAATCGCTTTTACGTATGTTCTCTCATCCGTAACAGCGTGGATCGCGAAAATTTTGAAACGTTCATGAGTAACACCAACATCATCCTGTCTATCACCCAGTCTGTCACAAACAAATGTGTGCATGTGGAAGCATTGAAAACCTTCGGCATCGAGATAATGCTTCATCTCAGAATTGCCTTCGTCGATGAGAAGGCTAAACCATGGATTATGATAATCCCGAGCTACCATCAAATGTGTGCCCATAGTTCAAGTGGAATAACGGTAACTTCATAGCAAAATGGAGTGAGAGTCCAGTTGAGTCTTGGAAAAGGCACGTTCGGTCTTTCCTAAGTGGTCCAGCTGCATTGTCTCGGCAACTGTTCATCAAGGACAATATTCATAATATACTTCGACGAATGTTAATAATGTCTCACCCTGAAATCGCTTCACGGCGCCACCGACCTTATTGTAATATTTGTGATGAAACTGGACACACAGCAAGGTCAATCAGACATACCAAGTCGACTGCTTCAACTATGAAACAAGCTCAAATAGATGCATTGTATTATTGAAAAGTTTACTTTTGTTTGTTCGTTTATTGAATATTTTCTGCAAGATTTTACTTGAATAATAAAGAATTTTCGAGAAAATACTGTGTTTGACTCCTTAATACCTTTTGATTGGTCTCTTTTTAATGATAATGTGTATAAAATCTATTTTGTAGTACACCAGTTCCCCACAGTGAGAAATAATGAGAACGTTTTCAAAAGTTATGATTTTTCTGAAACATTTGGGGAAAATTGACGGGAATTATGTGTTCTGAATAATTTACCCCTACCCGACTTACAGTTATTTTTTTTTAAATTGAATGCAATCAAAGGCTTTTTCTTTCTACATGTTCAGAAAAGGGATAAAAAATGCTTTCATATAGATGGAAACATAATTTTTCCATCTTGTTTCTGTTGATGACGGGTAAGTGGAAGGTCCCAAGTCAAAAGGTGAGGGGGGCTTGAGCCCCCCTGACCCCTCCCCCCCCCCCCCGATGCCGCCGTCCATGCATTATATTAAAGAAATATACAACATTGAAAACTTTCTTGGACAATAATACATCTTGAATACATATGTTAATAATACTAGAATTGTGAACATTGTCTGGGACGATAGTAAAATATAAGAAACTTGAACATGTACTTTTATTATAGTCACTTAAACTCTCTGGAAACAGAAAACAGCATTGTACAGTATCTGAAATAATACTAAAATCTTAAATAGAAAATAAACGCCATAGTTAAAAAAAAACAAATAGCAAATTAAAACATATTCTTATATGTTTTAATTTGCTATTTGTTTTTTAAACACAGCCGAGCCACGCAAGTACAGTTAGTATATATATATATATATATATATATATATATATATATATATATATATATATATATATATGGTATAGGCATTTTCCCCGCTCTTTTATTTCGTTAAATCCTTCTTGATTTAGACATATTTGTCGCAGTCAAGTTGAAAATCTTTCCCTCCAGCTTCCTTATCTTTATGAACAACCACAATCATAACTTTCATCTGTTCTTTCACTTTCTTTATTTCCATATGTCGTCGAATATCTGTAATTCTTGTTCATCTCACAAACAAACATATTTTCAATATATTTATATTTCATTTATTTAGTTATTTATGTTTTGTTTTTTTCAAATTTAGATTTTAAAAACCGTTTCAATTACAAAATTTAAATGCATTCTATACAGTGGAACATATTACTAATACTTATAACGTGCGACCAGTGCACACACACCACTTGTGGACATTATTACACAACGAGCTTCGTTAACATCTGAATCACAATATCAAGCGACACCATGTCGTTTAAAAAAAAGGAAGAACGAAAAATTGTCTATTATCCTGATGAAGATTATTCTGTGTAGATCGAAAATATGAATTTAAATAAATAATATATTTATTCAAAAAAATGCCGCTGCAGTTTACTGGTTTCAAAAACCGTTTCAAATGATAAAATTTAAATGCACTCCATACTGTGGAAACATTTTACTAAACTTAGATTCATATATATTTTTATATTATTTTAAAAAACAAATTTCAAATTAAAACATATAAGACACAATATATATATATATATATATATATATATATATATATATATATATATATATATATATATATTAAAACACGAAACGTATACGTACATCGATAATAAACAAAACAAATAGTTATTATATATATATATATATATATATATATATATATATATATATTAACTGTACGTACCTTGCGTTGCTCGGTTGTATGTTTTAATTTGAAATATGTTCTAAATTACATTAAACTAGATATAGCCTACATTTGGACCCTTTACACATAGCAGTTGTGTTCTTAAATTCAGAAAGGATTGTTTAATTAGTTTAGGAGTGAATCGTGTAGATACAAATATATAAACATATACACATACCTAAGTTTATATAAATATTTATATATATATATATATATATATGTATATATATATATATATACATATATATATATATATATATATATATATATATATATATATATATATAAGCACACACATAGTCGGAACACAAGAGAATGAATAGGGAAAAAGCGGTTGAAAAGTCGTATGCTGCGAAAACTATCACCATTATCGATTGATATGCATTAATATAGTATCTGAAATTCTGCGATAAAGATTTGTCATTAGGGTATGAATAATTCAAAATTACACATCTTCGTGCGTTTAACCAACCAACTAGTGACAAAGCTGAGTAATATCCTGTTCCGAATAATTCATGTGATACTGTTTGTATACATGTTATCTGCATACGGATGCAGACATTTATCAATACCGATATAACCATAGCAATCGTTTATATTAATCGTCACCCACACAACTGACATAAACCCATTAAGATACACTCGCTAAAAGACGCGCATGATTTCGAATGACCTGTCCATTCCAAGAATCTTTGTTTTGAAAACCAAAAGGTCGATAGCCTCACAATCTGCTGTATCTTTCGGCATCGTAGACATTACATATTTTTAAAATAAAGAAACAATATTTACTGTGCATTTTGAAGTAGGAAAATTACGTTTATTTTTTATTTTTATTTTTTTTATAGGCCAGAAGATAGTTAGCTATCTATGCTAAACAGTAAACTGAACTCATACATAAAACCACTTGATCAAGACTTCGGTAGAGTGACATCGTCCATAAAATCTTTTAATTCCGCGTATAAATTATAATAGTACTCGAAGAGTGCAGATCTCCGCCAATGTCCAACATACTCGTAAGTTGACCAGTTGACTTGACGAATTAAATTTTAAATCTGTTCTCCAAATGTTCGAATCATTGACCATGATTTCTAAGCAATGTGTTCATTTTCTCCTTTGCACGGGGTTTGACACAAGGTCCTTTAGGTTTAAAAAAGACAACATACTATGAAAAGTGTACTCTGGCCTACAAAAGAAAATGCTTAAAAACCCATCAGCATTCCCCGGTATGAGCGCCTCAGGCGATTAGCAATAAACTAACCTCTGCTCAAAAATATTTTCTTTTATTAATGGAAATCGCTAAAACAAGGTGTGAATCAACTTGATGTAAGGAGCTAACAAGAACGAATGATGATGATTATATTCTTGAGAAGACCAATGCGTAAAAGAGTAAAACTGTCAGCAGGAAGTGAATGTAATAAGCCTGCAGTTCTTGGGAAGAAGCTACTGGAATAGGAAACTCAATTACAATGAGGTATCAAAACAGCGAATTGATGGAAACCACTAGACAAACGAGTTAAACGAGCAGAAATCTGTCATACAATTCTGAAGAATACATGCCATAATAGTATTCATATAAAAGACTGAGACTAGCTACATCACGTCTGTGTGTGTGAGAGAGAAGAGGGAGGGGTACAGAGAAGGAAAAGGGTGGGTCAAAAAACGGGTAGGGCCCATTAAGTAAAGCGGTGGATAGTGTTGTAAAAACATACACTGTATGTTATATTGTAAGCTTAAAATATAAAGATTCAGTTTATTGTTCGGTGCACAGCTAATTTATTCCCGAATTTAAATAGTGTTTGATGTGTGTGAAGGTCTAACTATAATTACCAGTGAAATTTCAATGCAACAAACACCCATTTAAATAAGTGTAGTGAAGAATGTCAGACAATTCTACCGTATTTTATGGTGTGATGGGTTGAAAGACGAGGACTTAATACAGTGGGTGACAGTTTAGTTACTATTAACCCCGCGCTAGAATTAGTAGTCAAAGAGAAACCGGCTTCTCAGATTTGATATAAAAATCGATGAATTTGAACTAAACTGATGTGTGTGTGTGAGTGTGTGTGTGTGCGTGTGTTTTAAAGCAAGTACCAATAATTAGCATGAATCGTGTAGGAATCACATTTTTATATGTAGATTTTGATGAAAGGGCTATAACCGTCAACGCCACAGGAGAAATATCTTACTCTAGTTTATATATATATATAAGAAGATATGTGATGCTATTTATTATGAACTGACACAAAATGTATAACGTACTTTCACTTATATATATATATATATATATATATATATATATATATATATATATATATATATATTGGATAGTTTACCAAGATATGTTTCCCTTTTCTTCCAGAGAGGATTCATCACAACGAAAAGATCTTTTATTTGATTATTTATTTATTTATTTTGTAAAGATATATATATATATATATATATATATATATATATATATATATATATATTAAGCAATGAAAATATATATGGCAATCAAGCTACACAGAGGCTTCCGCGTTTCATCCCCGGGGGGAATCTTCAGGCTAAATGCATTTAGCCTGAAGATTCCCCCTTACTACCTAGCTCTACTTACGTATCGAGCACTGTTGAAGTAAATACTGAAAACTGATACATAAAAAATTATACCTCCTTATAATATTTTATGTGGATACATGAAGTACTAATATATATATATAAGACTAAAACAGTAAAACTAGTACTTCAAAAAATGGCCTTAAAATACTTATAAGTCACCTGATTAAAGAAAGTTATTTTAAAATAGGAAATAATACACTAATACAAACAATAGGTATTCCTATGGGTTTGGACCCTGCCCCCTTTTGGGCAAATCTCTATTTACATAGATATGAATACATATATATGTCAGCATTAATAAAAAATGATATATCTAGAACGTATAGTTACCACGGCTGCAGGAGGTTTATTGATGACCTGGTCTGTATAAATGATAGAGAGGAGTTTGAAAATACTAAACATTTAATATATCCTAGGGAATTAAAATTAAATTGTGAACATACAGGAATACATGCTACCTTTCTAGATTTAGATATAAAAATTGAGGATGGTAGATTTATTTATAAAATGTTTGATAAAAGAAATTCTTTTCCCTTTCATATCGTTCGTATGCCGCATAAAAGTAGTACCTGTCCTATGTATATATTTTATGGGAGTATAATGTCCGAATTTCTAAGAATAGCCCGCGTTACTTTAAGGTTAATGGATTTTATACCTCCAGTCACTTCATTAGTAATAAGAATGCTTAAACAAGGTGGAGATAAAAATAAAATATTTAGACAGTTAAATAAGGCAATAACACGCTATCCTGACGCTTTTAAATTATATGAAATAAATCAAAAGAAATTGATAAAAGAAATCCAAAACTCTACTATAAAAATGTATAACATATGTAAATAGTCCATGATAAAATAAATAAATAAATGTATATATATATATATGTATATATTAAATATTTTTATAAATATATATTTTTAATTTTAAAACATTTGTAGACAAAGAAAATAACCAAGGGAAAAAAGGGGGGTTATTATAATGGAATCATCTAACTCTATAAAATAGATGTTCTGTAAAATAGTAAATACCCACTTTGAAAGGAACAACACAGGTAAGGAAACTATATTTTAATACTTTAGAAAAACAAATCTGGAGGCAAAACTAAATTAAATATTTGTAAACTTTTTAAATTAAAAAATAATTATTAAATAGGGAGGTGGTGTCTGATCAACACTGCTGGGATGCCATGATAAAGAAATACTGTTTTGTTTTTAAAATCCCGAAACAGTTTTCATGGTAAACAACTGACGATCCCTTATATATAAAAACATATATAAAAATATATTTATATTAGAGTATATTCTTGGAAGTAAACTAAAAATAGTGATTGCAGTAAATTGATTGACTTACTAGACTAAAATCTTTCAACAAAATTTTTTTTTTTTTTTTTTTTTTTTTTTTTTCTTCCCAGTTTTGAAGGTTAAAAGAACTTCCGAGACTATATATACGCCGGCGTGTGTAAGTATAAAATAAATAATTTAATATTTATTTATAAATATTGTTATGAAGCCTCTTTAAAAATTAAAGTTGAGCCGTATTCGGAGAAAAAAAACGACTGTCACTTAGCTATAAGCAAGGTTCGTTGAACCCTCTAGATTGTCTGCTATTTACTGCCAGCTGTATTTAGGCATAAATAGAACTTAATCTAACCCCTATAACGTGATAATTTTCGATTGTCGTTGGGATAGAACGAAAGCGTGCGTGTTCGCGCCCTATAACCGTATGAAATTGTAACTTCCTACACTGATGAGAGCGTAAGCTTGAAACGCCGGCGTATGCCGGTATAAATAATTCAATATTTATTTGTATATATATATATATAAGCACACACACAGTATGAACACAAGAGAATGAATAGGGAAGAAGCGTTTGAAAAGTCGTATGCTGCGAAAATAAATGAATATTAATTATTTATTACCTACAGACATTGATGTTTCATGCTTACGCAATCTTCAGTGCAGGAAGTTAATTCCCGACGATCGGCGGGCGCGAAATCCGATAATAAATTGGCCACCACAAATTAGCTTGGAAGTTAGGAGGAATTTAACTTTGTAAATGCCAAGTCAGCCGATATTTACAACAAGCAGCGAAGAGTGATCAACAACAACAATCAGTATTGGATCTCGCAATGAAGCTAGTGGTATTGATTGTTATTAAACTCTCTCAGAGTGCCCGGCCTTAGTAAAGGGGGCTATATAATAATATTTTATAAATAAATATTAATTATTTATTACCTACAGACATCGACGTTTCATGCTTACGCAATCTTCAGTGCAGGAAGTTAATTCCCGACGGTCGGCGGGCGCGAACTATATATGCTATAAGAATATCCGTCCTAGGAGAAGTTAAATTAATTTCCCAAACAGAGCAGTCTTGCATCACTTTTATGTTATCTTACAAAGATTAAAATCAAGTTATAATGATCTAAAAATGTTGTCTAAAATCTCCATTTATTTTTCCTTTTCTCCCTTTCGTTTTCGTCTTCAGTTTTCGTTTTTTTATTATTTTTTTTCCTTTTATATTTCTATTATATTTAAATTAAATTTTAATTCATATAATTTTGAATTCATCCGTTTTGACTATCCAATTCGCATTTGAATTCTACTTGTCAAGGAAGCATTGTTCACGACAAGATGACTTTATCTATATACTGATTTTCTACTGGCTTCATTCACATCAATGTTCACGAATTGATTTGCTTTCGATATCATTGTAATCAATCTTTTCATTGCTCACAGATTTTGCTATTGGACGCTATTGGATTTATATACTTCACTGCTCAACTTCTCAGATTTTCTGATCGCTTATTCAAATGTTTGCATGGAAATTAATTTTTCAACCCAATTTTGAAACTTTCCTTGAAATCTTTGTCTTTTTAAAGATGGTAAAATTTATTTCACTTGAAATATTTGAATTTCCAAATTTCATGCTAACCAGTTATTAGTAATGCCGTCTTGGTAATTTAAGTTTGTAGATTCCTTTGTCCCATGATCTATTATTTGTCTGCTCTGTAAATGAAACTATTTAAAAATATTTTTTAAACTTAATTGTGAGTGAAACTGGTTTGCGTTACCGTTATTTTATTTTGAATCTATTTCTATGTCGGCATCTCGATATTAATTCACTTAGCTGGTTTATCATATTATGTTCGTGTCTTGTGATTTTTTCTCCTGTAAACATAAATTCAACGTTCAGTTAAAGCTTTTAGGAGGGATTGACCTACATAAGATCGACCAAAGTATTATATATACAATATATATATATATATATATATATATATATATATATATATATATATATGTGTGTGTGTGTGTGTGTGTGTGCGGGGGGTGTATTTATTAGTTGCATTCCAATGATCATAGGAACATTCAATCCATAACCATAAGTTTCATCTGTTCTTTCAATTTCTTTATTTTCATATATCGTTGAACAGCCACAACCATAACTTTACATCTGTTCTTTACATTTCTTTATTATCATATATCGGCGAATACTTATACTTTTTCTTTGTCTCACAAACTATATATATGTATACATGCATGTACCTATATAAGTGTAATCAGTTAACAGAAAACTATAAGCGCACGAGTGAACAAAATAATAATAAATAGAAACTGAAAATGAATAAACAAATAAACGTTCTCCAGTTAAATCTGTCTGCCCGGTGCGGGTGGTGTTGTTCTCTCTGAACGTCGACGTTTTTGTGTTAGCGTTTGCTGTCTATTTCGTATCTGGTATGTATGAGAAAAAGAAAAGAAAGGAAAGGACAGGGAAAAAATATATTCTCTAGTTAAATCTGATTATCTGGTGTAGATATGGGTAACTATGTGATCGGCAGTATTTTTTAGGATCTATATCTAAAATTGAAATTTCTGTGTTTTGCTTGTGTGTCTGTTTTCTTCACATGGTGCACAATTTAACTGAAGAACGTTCGTTTCCTTCTTTTCGTATTTATTTTCCCTTCCGGTACATTTGTACCGGAAATGAAACAGACGACAAACACCTCCACATATGACCTCCATAAGCGTCTCCTGTTAGCCTGATCAGAAAATATTATTTTTAGTTCGCCTTTTCATAAGCTCTGTTCACACTTTATCGAAGGCTTGAATGAAAATAATGGTTCCCTAAAATTCGCTACATAATACCCTAACACAAGAAAAAAATAAAAAAAGACATTGGGATTTACTTTGCTTCTAAAATCGTCTAATTAACTCAGCACGAAATTGCAAGTTACACGTTTATTCGTTTATTCGTTTATTCGTTTATTCGTTTTCAGTTTTTATTTATTATTATTTTTCACCCACTAGTGCACTTATGATGTTCCGGTGACTGATTACACTTATATACATATAACTATACATCTAAACACGAAGCAAAGGTGGACACGATACTCTAAAATATACTCTAATATATATATATATATATATATATATATATATATATATATATATATATATATATATATATATATATATATATATATATAATGTCAGCTTACACAGCACATTAACATACGAACTATTCATATATAAATCACCCGTGCGGTTTCGGAAAAAGGATGACTTAATACAGGTTGACCTGCTGTAAAATCCAATAACAACAAAAGCAACTAAATATAAGGAGCTTTTTTAAAAGAAAACGTGTGAGTTCATGCTATTAAATATAAAAACTGGCATTTTGAAATTCAAAAGAAATTATACAAATAAAAAAGTGTCGATTCGAATTTTGGTTACAAAGTTTTCAAAGCCGCTTTCAGTAGAAAATGTATATGGTTGTTGTTGAAAGAAAAAAGTTTAATTTTGCAACGAACAAATCAGAAATCAGATTGGAGTCGAATTCTTCTGAACGTTTCAGGTAGATCTAAAGATTGGGATTTTATTTTCATGTTTATTCTCTATTCTCTCAACAGTTTGAATTTCGAAAATGCGAGGAACGTCTTGTCCTTGAGATGATCCATTCTACTTCGATATTCGATACCTTAATTATGTCTAATGTTTTTAAAAGTATTTGCGGTAATTATGTATTTTTTTATTATGATTTCGTTTTCCCCAATTTTAAATATGATTCTGAGTGATCACCGGGTGTCAACACTAATTCGCATTCAGGAAAATGAACTTGAGCCGCTCTGACAATGTTTCAAGGAATAATAAAGGCGGACATTTAAATGCAATTGAATAATAATTGAATTCTAAACCTTTGAAACCTTAAAACATTCAAAAATCGCCAGAAAATTCTAATTGTCGGAATTTGGCGAATTTATTAAACTTGACAAATGAGTTTTAAAAGAGAAAACAATAGAATAATGAAACAAAATAAAACATTTTCTAATCATATTTTATGATTTGTTTAGTTTTAATGCAATTTAATAATTCTATTTTAAATCCAAGTTCGTGACTCTTCGTAAGTTTGCGTTCAATAAAATCAATTTCCATCGTAGTTAATCGTTCCAATTTATTAGACTTTATTATTTATTCACAAATACTAGACTTCCTTATAAACGTCATACTTGAACTGAATACATTTTTTTTAAAGATGAGTTTGGATATAATTACATAGAATAACGATTAATACTCACAAACTCATTTGTGTTCGTGATTTTACAAAGGAACTGACTCTGTAAAGAACTAGCTGTCCCTACTCGGCGTTGCCCGGAGTTAACTTTATGTTGTTATAATAATACATAATAGATTAGCAAAGAAATATAAATCCAAAAGGCTGACTTGTTTTCTAAAAAACGGAAATGTATTCTAGAGTATATGATATAATCACAAAATATTTTTTTGAGAATAATTTTTTTTTTTTCAAAATAGGATTTTTTTCGTTGAAAAGGCTGACTTGTTTGATAAGAAACTGAAATGCATTACGATAGATTTAATGTACCAAAATGAATTCTAATGGATCTAATGTAATCAGTTAATTAATTTATGTAAATAAATAATTGTTTCTAATGGTTGACTTTTTCCCCAAAACAAACGAAAGGCATTTTTGTTGATTTGATTTAATGAGTAAAATACTTTTTGTAAATAATATTTTCTACGCATGAACTGAAATGCATTCCAGATCATTTAAGTTTATTAGAAAGTTTTTTTGTAAAAAAAAAGAAAGTTTTTTAAGAATACGATTTTTATTTCAAGGAGTTTATAGGGAGTAGAAAATGCACTGTAAATGCATTCCTGGCAGCCTTGTAATTCTCGCTTCCCCTACTTTTTACCTCAGTCCCTATTTATCATGAGTGATGTTTGTGACAAAGGTAGAAGAAAACGCTGTTACCTGGGACAACAGTTGAATGTGAGCAGTATCTGAAGATAACTTGAATACTTCTTTCTTTCTATTTTTGTGGGCATGTCATTAATAAGGGTGCCGGAAGTAACCGTTTCACATAGGTTGACGTTATTCACTTGACAATCCAAGAACCTGAACCTTGGAGTAGCTTCCAAGTAGGCTGTCCTATCAGCAGGTGCAAAATACCGCGGCTGCTGCATTGCCATTTAGTGAATAGAGTCTGGACCATGGACTCTGGTGGGGCCTCTCTATGTCATATTAATGGGAACTGCTACGGCTTATTTTACTCATTTTCTATGCGTTCTGCTTTAAACTACTGCTAACCTCTTCCACAAATATTCTACTCCCAACATAAGTAAAAACTAATAAAAAGGTAAACCCAGAATCCTAACTTCTAACGTAGATCCCTACTATCAGGTCTCCTTTTCCAACATTAGGGATCTGCGTTCCAACCTTTGAGAGGTTAAAATCTATTTACATGAGACTGTTGTTTCTATGCGAAACTGGCATGGGCCCGTCAGTTTCTATAGATGACTTCATGATCGCAGGGTACTCAAATACGACCTAAAAACCTTACCCATAAGATCGCCATTGTCTTGGAATCTGCGCCTATATCAAGGACGGGTTTCCATGTCGTAAGAAAACTTCCTATGGAGACCCGTATTTGCCTATATGTATTCCGTGTTGTATTTGCGCAAAGCACCGCTTTCATCTTTGCCCTCTATCTTCGATGGAGTTACCGTTATTGAGAAAATCGCTGACAAAATTGACAATGTCTTGTCTATTCAATCTTTCACTCCATACATACATGTTTGTGGTGACTTTAATGTTCACAATGTTGAGTGGCTACACAACTCAAACAAGACTGATGGTGAAGGGAGATTTTGCCCCGACTTCTCTCCCTTGCATATTAGCTTACTCAAATTGTTGACAAGCCAACGTGCGGAACCGATGCTGATGGATATTTCGCAAGCCTTGATTATCTTTTCCTGACAAGTTGTCCTAAACAGTACATATCTACTGTCTCCTCTTGGATTCTCCGACGACGGATCAAAACGAAGTTCAGCAAGTCATCTGATGTCCCTTTCCATCGCAGAGTTTATGGATATTCAAGAGTCGATTGGGACAGCTTAATACTCTTCATGTTTGTGATCCGTCTTGAATCATTTTTTTCAAAAGAATCGCATCTGAGTGGTTTATAGTTAGTATTGAGAGCTTTAAACCCTACAAAGAATTCCAACAGAGACCGAACAGCCATCTTCTGAATGTGCTGTCTCTATTGGCCACATAAACAACTATTTCAATTGCTTTCAACGAAATAGATGCTCTGAAAGCAAAGTCTCTTTTACAACAGGCCGAAACCACTGCAAAACGGTTATAGAAACGCTAAAGAGTCCTATGCCTAATCAGTTAAATCTAAAGTGGCCAATCAAAGGCTTGGATCCCGTGAGTTTTGGAGAATAACAAACAAGGTCCTGAACAGATGTAAGGCCTCTATCTCAATCATCGTTAGTGGGCCATACGTGATATATTCAGCATCTGATAAGGCCAATATTTTCGTAAAAAACTTTGCAGCAAATTCCACCGTTTGCGATCAGGGCCACCTACCCCTAGAATTTCGTCACCACCGAAAATACTTCAAGAAACATCCGAATAACTGTCATCAAACTTATCAATAACCTTGATGCCAATAAGGCAACTGGTCCCGACAACATTCCCGTCATAGTACTCAAGAAACTGCAACCTGAAAGAGTTCCTATCCTTACTCAGTTGTTCAATCGTTGTTTAGGAGAAATGCTTTCCATCACTTTGGAAGACTTCGTTAGTCTGCCCGGTATTTAAAAATACTGGAAATCGGTCCTCTGCATTCCAGTACAGACCGATCTTATGTGTGGCATAAGTAAGTTGCTTGAATCTTGATATATCGAAGGCCTTCGATGGGGTTTGGCACAAACAAGCTTCTTAACTATGGAATATCTGGAAATGTCCTCTCAACTACAAATCCTTTCTCTTTGTAAGGTCTATAAAAGTAGTTGTTGACGGGCAAAAGTCCGAAGCACATAGCAGCCCCAAGGATCCATTCTAGGCCCAACCATCTTCCTGATCTTTATAAATGATCTTCCAAATCATATTCTGAGATAATTCGTTGAGATCTATGAAAACGACACCACTATGTATGGCAGCACTTCGAAGAGCATTGATGATCGATTTTTCTGACTCTCCCTCTCTCTCTAACTCTCTCTCTCTCTCTCTCTCTCTCTTCCGATTTGGACAACGTGGTACAATGGAGAAAAGTGACTTGTTAGTTTTAACGCCTCTAAAACCAAACTTCTCTCTTTTCACCACCAACGCTCGGATTTTAACTTTACCCCAGCCAAAATGAATGGTTCTCCCATCGACGAGGCACCCTTCTTTAAGCTTCTGTAGATGACTTTCACCCCAGATCTGAAATAGAAGACGTACATCAAATCTGTTGCTAAGGTTGCTGGAAAAATGGTTGAATCATTCTATAGTTGGGTACAGAAAGTACCCAACCCCTGACGCTATACTCTACCTGTATAAGAGTCAGATATGTCTTATGATTGAAAATTGCTGTCATATCCGGAAAAGTGCCACTCGGAACACGCTTTTCTTATTTCGACAGTGTATTAAAATCGACTCCACAATCTATTCTTGTATCTACTACTTCTTTCGCACAGAAGAAATGTTGCTATCTTCTTCTTCTGTATTGTTATGTTGGTGGTAGGAGATCGACTGAGCTCCAATCCCTACCTCCTATCACACATGCACAGTAAGAACACGCCTAGCTACAAGCATAGAAAAAACCGCCCCCTGCTCTCTCTCCCTCTCCATCTCTCTCTCTCACTCACCCTCTCCCTCTCTCTCTCTCTCTACCAAAAACCAAACGAAAGTTCCATGAATAAAGTTTCTTTCAAGAACATCTCACGTGTGGAACAAGGTACCACGAGATTGCTTCCTAACCGTCTACAGAATTGTCATCTTAAAGTCTAATCTAAACAAATACTTGATCAGCAACCCTTAAAGGAAATCACATCCTCCTATATAATCTTCTTCCCATCATCCTATTCTTTCCGGTTCACTCGTTGTAACGATCATCGTCCTACTGACGATCTCTTTAACCCTTATCTTCGAGTGGCACGCGAGCCTTGATAAGTGGTAACCTATTAGTTAAAAAATAATAATAATAATAAGTAATTCATTGAAATGGCTGATTTGTTTCGTGGAAATCCGAAAAGCACGAAAGTGGAAAAAATATCTTAATGAAATCATGCAAATGTTTAGTTTGACTGTGGCCGTTGTTATAGCAGGCTTAACGACTGAGTCGAGATTTTCTGGTGGTGTCATTGGTCGTGGTTCTTAGACCCACGATCAATCAGAACCGGAAGTAAGCCGTGCAGTAATGCGCATGCGTGTGTCTTTAATCAAGATTCATATACAGCGTGGATTATTCACTCACTTGGAAATCATATTAAAATTGTTCCTGCTGTTGTGATGTTATTTACTACCAAGAACACGGCTACTCTCCTAAGGATTATTCATTCACTTGGAAATCACTGTTACCATGCTCATTTTTTCAAACGTATTTCCTTTTTTAAGCGAAAAGGATTTTTTTAATCCATCATGGCGTTCTAAGATAAGGCATTTCGTTATACGACGGCTGTGATTAAAGTTCGAATTTAAAATAATAAATAAACATTTTATTTCGAGATAAAATATACAATTTTAGACTAATTAATAAGTGTCATCTTCCCCCCCCCCCCCCAAAAAAAAAACATGACTGTTTTAATTTGTAACAAATTTTTACCATATTGTATAAAACTCCGTTTTACAAAAATAAAATCTATTTGGTCGTTATTAATACGTAATTCAGGGGCTTTTTTTTTTCGTAATATATGATAACTATATTTTTAAAGATTTTTTTCATTATTAACATCTACGATGCTTTATTTTCATAAAAAATACATGTATGTGCTTTTTTAATATCCTGTGATATAACTTTAGTAAAGGTGTTTTTTTTTGGGAAAATAAAAAAAGAAACATAATTTATTTTTTGGAGGAAATGAGAGCAACTCATATTATTCCGCTAAAACTATTTTTAATGAAATGTTCATATGAAGAATAAAACTCTCTAAAAAAGGATGTGTATTGTTGTGTTGATAAACCAAGAGATATTTCCATACTAGTATGTTCATTAGATGTAGATCAGGTTGTCATGACAATCAACTCAAACATTAAAAATAATCCGGAAAGAATGAACTTATTCAAAGAATGAATATTAAATCAGACAAATTATTTTTCAAAGAAAAATGGTAATGTTTTAAAAATTTAAAAATTTAGGACAACACCGTTTTATTATTAAGTATTAATTTAATGTTTGCTGTCTAGCCTACGCCAATTAAACGAAATAATACATTTGCATTAAGATTTCTAATAAAGTAATGGGTTAATTATATTCAGTGATCGTTAATTAATAAGCACTGAAAATTTCATTACAATTAATAGATTTCCTGAATTTTGGTGAATTTTAAGTGAATGAGGGGCTCAAATTGCCCATAGTCTTATTGTTTGACAGATCTCGTTTGTTACTTTAGAGCATAATGTTATTTTTCAGTGAACAGGCCTGCTATAACGACAGCCACGGTTTGAATCGAAAATGGTAAACCATTTATTACAAAGAAAACCAACCAAGGTTGATTCGAACCATCAAACTATCGATCACGAGCCGACTGCGTTAACGTTGCGCCCGTGAACGTAAATAGGGAAATCTATCAATTAAATCGCTGGTGAACTTATCTGAAAACGTAATAGTCGTGAACGTGTGTAAGTTTGTGAGATTAGTGCAACAACATTTATATCTGCTTCGAAATGTCTGATGAATTGATGGATAACGTGTGTAATGGCAACAGGATTGATTCAATGGTTTCATGAACATGACCAGAAATTTCATGGCTAGCAAGTTTGAGAAACAACCCTTTGTGTAAAACTCTATCGAAGGCCGTTAGTATATTGAGAGCTAGTGCTGTAGAATCAAAAGATTCGCTGATCCTGTGCGATATCACATCAGCAATTGACCGTACAATACGAAAGCCATATTGCTTGTCAATAAGTAAATTATATTTCTAGGGTGGTTGGTATGTCAGTACAGACTGATCAGTTTCCTATGCGGCATGAGCAAGTTGTTTGTATTTGTGATATCACAAGCAATTCTGTCGCTAATGAAAGGCATCAGCTGGTGACCCTATGTTTTCCTTTATTTTCGGACTATTAACTTCGAAAAAAGCTTTTGGGTGTTACACTTAAAACAGTTTAGAGTGCTTCGAATATATTTTTTCTTTTGACTGGTTTCGACTGTTCATTGCTAGGTATTTTATGTCTAAGGATTTAAAATCTCTGATCGTCAATGTACCAGTTTTTAGCCCCATCTGATCGCCTTCAGATATGTATTTTGTTCGGTTATCTGATCATAGGGGGTTAGGGTTCTTTGGTGTAAACTGCATGGAAAACCTTTGTTTGCCTCTAACTACTCTAGAAACATGTAAAAAGATTTTGTTCCGAAATTGTTATCAAATCATAGAACTTTATAAGACTTTAAATATATACATATATATATATATATATATATATATATATATATATATATATATATATATATTATCTACATACGTACACGTTTCATCCTTGCGGAATAATCAGTGTAGAGATAACCATTCACGTCAGTCGCACGATTCGAACCCCGGAAAGAGAGTCATTTTCAACTCCACTTCCGAACGCGCTAACTGATGAGGCTACCGTTAATGGCTGCAGACAAGATGAGAAATAAACCCTATATGTGTCAAGTAGGGCGGACAGCTATCGTCGGCCGTTATAACAGTGTTCGCCAGTAAGGAACATGCATTATAGCTTTTGACGGTTTCCTTTATTTACTCATTAAAGCGCCCAACTGAGAAAGGGCTACACATAATTATTTTAATGATAAATATTTACATATCTACATACGTTTCATCCTTGCAGATAATTATTTTAATAATAAATATTTACATATTATCTACATACGCTTCATCCTTGCAGAATTATAAAAAATTATAAATGCTGACTCTCTTCAGAACATCAATTTTCAAATCAGAATTTTCAAGGTGCCTTACCGAAAATAAATTAAATTGATACGCTGTAAAAAATGTCACAAATTCCTTATAAATTTACTTTATATCAAACCTAATTGAATATATATATATATATATATATATATATATATATATATATATATATATATATATATATATATATATATATATAGTGTGTAGATTTCAATTTGTGTTGAGAATCTGAATAACAGAGCTCAATGTAATTTAAACAGAGCAAAACAGAATTATAAAAAAAGAAAAACTATACACACATATATATATGGGAAATGAAAAAGGAAAAACTAAAAAGGATGTTTTTTTTATATATTGATCAACGTTTCGTCTTTATTTGTAAGACTTCCTCAGGATGATAATTTTAAGAAAAATGTCATGCAAGTACGTGAAAATATTGGGTTGACATGATGGGTTGATGAGAAAAAGTAGTAGCCATTACTGGCTGCGCAGACCCGAGGTCCGGGCTTAGTGAAGCCATTAGCATGGAATCCTTTTTGGTTTTTCCCTTTTCATTTCCCATTACGTCGGATTACCTTCATCCTTCCTTTCTCATATATATATATATATATATATATATATATATATATATATATATATATATATATATATATATATATAAATGTAACTGTGACATTAGGAGAATTTAGTTTTTACCAGGTATGTATGTGCTAACAAATTAACAGGACTACTAAAGACCCTTTTATATGTAAATAATAGATGATTGGGACGCACGTGGCTTTTATATCTGTCCGACTGATCTTCCAGTTAAGAGATAAACAGTCAGACATCAATCAAATCGTCGAAATGAAACAAGTAATGAACGAGCCGTTTAAAAGTTTTCTTTGCTGGCTTAAACGCACGGATTGACCACTGAAGTAACTGACCTATGTCAAAGTGGGAGGGTGGGAAGATGTGTGTGTGTGTGTGTGTGTGTGTGTGTGTGTGTGTGTGTGTGTGTGTGTGTGTGTGTGTGTGTGTGTGTGTGTTGCGGGTGCGTTGCCTTTGTAATGATGGATGAAATGGCATCGTCTAGATAGGATAGCCGAGATTGTGGAGGTTTGTGGGTGGTTTTAGACTGGCTTTTTTGATCGGCTATTCACCTCACAACTCATCAACAAAGTGGACAATGACGCTTTTCACCCGGCAATGCGGCAGACATTGTCATTTTATAAAGCCACAAACATAGACATACAGACACAAGAAACACTTTTAATTCTGAAATTCTTTCAACAGAGAAATACAATTCTCAAAAGTTTTAAAAAAACCAAAAAAAAACCGTATATTCCATTGAATTCTATATTATTTACCTGTGCCACTATTTACTACTTACTCAAATCTGTAGGTCTGAACTGGCTTATTTATATATGATATAAAATGAATTTACCTTATGTCATTCACCATAATAGCTTTCGAGCCAAAGTCTCTTATTTAGCGTGACCTTAGGCCATCCTCCAAGGTCTTAACTCCTCGTTTCGCAAGACGCCTGGTGCACTTTTATCCGTGAGGGAGTGTTGACGGTACATACCAGGATTCTTCTGGGCTTTACATTGACTTTTAACAATTTCATTACGCCAACTGCAAATATCTTGAACCTAGATCTCTTCCTCTGATCTCAATAATCGGTGCCACGTCTTCTCCCTTCCCACGATGAAATAACCAATATCTAATTTTCCTTTATATTTTAAACAACACGCACCTATGATCATCAAAGATTATTTCAGATCACATAGTCCCGTGCTCAGATTGGCACATTACGTTCTAGGAGAAATGGCGTTTGGATTAATCGTTAAAAAACGGGGCATTACTGAAGTGTCCTTTTTGAAGAAGGTACCGAGGTCAGAGTTATATATTGGTTGGGATTCATTGAGTTTTATTTTATTTATTATTCATTTATTTATAGTTTTGCGTTGTAAATAAGGTGTTTATTTTATTCTATTAGGTGTTTTATTTAACTATTTATTTATGTGTAGTTTTGTAGTTTTATTTTATTCTATTAGGTGTTTTATTTAACTATTTATTTATGTGTAGTTTTGTAGTTTTATTTTAAAAGGGTAGTATTTTGAAGAACGTCTATAGAAAAAAATGAAACCAGAGGGGGACGGCGTTCGAATTCGTCGTTTAAAACGGTGCATTATGTCCTTTCGAAGGAGGTACCGGGGTCAGAGTTATATATTGGGTGTGATTCATTTGGTTTTATTTTATTTATTATTTATTTTATTTATAGCTTTGTGTTTAAAAAAGATTTTATTTTATTTGGTGTTTTATTTAATTATTTATTTATTTGTAGTTTTGTATTTTTATGTTAAAGGGTTGTATTTGAAAAATCGTCTATAGATTATAGGAGGTTTTGGGCGTCTCGAAAAAACGAAAACAAAGGCGGATGGCGTTTGAATTCATCGTTTAAAACGGTGCATTGTTGAAGCGTCCCTTTTGTATTTTTAAAAATTATTTATAAAATATTTTTATGAGGGTGTCTGTATTTGAGTGAATTAATTGCTATGTAGTGGCTCGATGCTGACGGAGGGTATATTTTTGTAAGTGAAAGAGTTCATCTAAGGGATATCTAATGTTTTAACTATCATTGGCATATTGATTAGTGTTGGGTTTATGTATTTAGTTATATTCTGCTGGCTTTATCTAATAAAGTGTATGGGTCTATTAGAGGGTCTGTGTGAGACAGAGTCGGCGTTAGGTCTAATACATCTATAATTCCTTTGATGCGATGGGGTTTGATAGTTATATTTCTGGGCGTTTAATTAGAGGGATTCATGTATTTATCATGTTAGAAATTTTAAAAGTGATAGAGTATCTACTGATTAATTTTATATTTGTAGTGGATGGGGTTAAGAGGGATATGAGTTTAAGCTGTATTATTAGTAGGGTGATGTGGTTGTGGTTGTGGTTGTGGCAGGTGCAATATATCCTAGGGGGGTATGTTGTATATAAAAAATAAAAAAATAAAATAATTTTGGAAAGGTCTTGGAGAGGGAGCTATGTTATATATTTTTATGTTTTTATTTTATTTTATGTATTATCGTTGCCAGCTCATTGTGTTAGCAGAAATGTTATTTTTTGGAGGCTTATTTGAAGACCTCAGTTGTAATGTTCATGCAATATATATATATATATATATATATATATATATATATATATATATATATATTGAAATTTCAATCAATTTATAAACTCTTTTTGAGTTAACTACAAGGATCTATATCAATTTTCACAAACCATAACAGCTCGATATTAATTTAATTGTATAGGAAGATAGAAATAAATACATATATACCTATATATATATATATATATATATATATATATATATATATATATATATATATATATATATATATATATATTAAAGGTTTAAATTATTTTCCAATCCTATTTCAAATAAAACTAGACACAATGGTATCTAAGTCGTTTACAGCTATTTGCAGACGTTGTTTATTTTTATTTATACAATATAACATGAAATGTGTTTAAACAGAATCTTATTTCAGATTTACCGTGAGTTTGATCCATAGTCATTCGACACTAATTAAACAAGATTCTCTGAATTTCAATTTCGTCTTTAGACCACTTAAGCCTTAAATTTTAGACATTTTCTAGAATCAAAATCATGTAATGGAGTATGATCAAAATTGGAATAAGGATTCTAGACATAAGTTCTAGTATCATTATATCTTGATTTTAATCTTCGTAAGGAGACATAAAATTCTTTTTAAGTTCTTTATTTGTTTTCGGGTTTCGATCTGGAACTGGCCGATGTGTTTGCCGTTTTTTCAGATCCACCCGAATCCATCTTCAGGGGTGGTTATCAAATAAAGAACGTGTATTTGTAAATATTTAGTAGTAGCTACATATAATAATTATAAAAAATAAAACTGATTATTTATTATAGCAAATTCAAAACCTCATCATTACCAACAAGGTTTTGAATAGGACACACCTAGTATATGAGATGAGTTTAAATTTCATTTGGGAGACTGCGTTTCCGACAGTGAAGAAAAATATATATATGTAGGCTTGACCACTACAACTTTGTCGACACCAGCGCTATAGCCCAAACCCAAAAAAGCTCAACATTATTGCCCTGCTTTCAACTTCGAAAAATCCTTGTAAGCAAGAGAATTATATTAGAACACGAAACTAACAAACACCACTGATATTAGAAGCCTTGCACATTAAAAAATAAAAAGCCATCCATTCACAAAATCAATTTCAATAATAGTGAAAACATCCTAAAAGCTAATACTTATTAATATTCCAACCAATCACACGGTTCGCACTAAAACTATTACTAAATATTTTTTTTAAATACACGTTCTTTACTTGAAAACCATCCCCGACTATGGATCCGGATGAATCTGAATGTACTAAGGCTCAAAACAGGAACGGCAAATACACCGGACTGTTCCAGGTCGAAACCCGAAAACTAATAAAGAAATTAGAAAAGATCAAAGAAAGATATGCAGTTGTCCGTAATATTTATTGAAATATGTCTTTTTTAAAAATTCTGCCTATATATATATGTGTGTGTGTGTGTGTGTGTGTATAGCCCCGTAGAGATGTACTAACATTGAAACGCTGGTTAACTCGCGTAGGATGTTATAATGTTTAGATAAGTTTATATCTATATATATATATATATATATATATATATAGAGAGAGAGAGAGAGAGAGAGAGAGAGAGAGAGAGAGAGAGAGAGAGAGAGAGGCGCATACAAACCCACATAGTACATATTGAGAATTTTAGATCGAAACTATGTTGTATTATATGGTTATTGATTTAGTTTTATTTTGTAAATAAGTTTCATAATGACGCATTTGATATTTGATTTAATGCAGCTTTGCTAAGGCGATAATATAAAATAGCATAGAATCATAATTTAGATTCATAATTCACTCATTTACTATGCAAGCTAAATCGATTCGAACCCGATTAGCATAACATCAGTTACAGTCCCATGAACTTTATTGATCGTTGGTTGTACTCATACGTCAGAACTTATATATCGATACACTTGTAACTTTCTAGCTACTTATATACCTATATACGTCACACTGTAAACGGGCACCAACGAATGAAAAGGTTTTACTAAGTAATGCTGCAGATTTTTGCTTTTTCATGATTAGAACTCATGATATGGACACTAGAAATGGAATCTTATACAACTAAATACTCTCCGGCAACCCACTTGCCGTGGTAGGGGTGGTGGCAACGTGGTAGTGTCACAGCAACCTGGCTAACAACCTATGATAAAAAATACAGAAAGAGTCGGCATCAGGATCCGTCGTCCTCTGGTCGTCTTTGCCTCTGCATATGGCAAGCAATTACGTGTCAGATACGGAACTGTAAATCAATGGAGTTCCCGAGAATATATATTCCAAAATCCATAATGATCCGTTTATAAGAAAAATAAAAAAAATAGATTACAAAAGAAATAATATATATTACAAAAAGAATGTGCTCATACTACTCACCGTACTTTTTAGAATATATATTCAAAAATTAATAATGATCCGTTCATTAGTTTCGGAGATTACTCTGCACACACACACACACACACATACATATATATATATATATATATATATATATATATATATATATATATATATATATATACAAATTATTTATTTAAAAACTATACATTACATATTCCAAAGATGTACCATGGTTTTGTTGACACGAGTAGATTTCAACTGTTTAGAAAAGGTCATTAACACTCATTTAAAATCCTCGGCGATTCACAGAATGAAGGCAGTTTGAAAAAGTGGACATCGGTTTCAGAGCGAGAGACAGGAAATAGAGTAAGAGATAGAGAGTGATATGCGTTGTTGAATCTTTTGAAAACTAATAAGCAGGCTTCTCACCCCCGACAACATTTATTTTCATAGTCTATGAAAGGGCACTCAATATTAAATTCATAGCGATTTAGATAAAATCTCAAAACGTGTTCAGCCACTTTTCACAAGCGTAGTTCTGTAGGGTTAATTAATTATTTATATTTTAATTCTCTAATTAACGCAAAAAATGCCTAGCCCTGACAGATAAGTTTAGCCAATAAGAATCGCGTTTACAAAATAAGAAAACAAGATGGCGACCTCTCGTGCAGACGACGCGATATAAGTAAACATTCAACGAACGCATTAAAATATGTGGATAAATGGAAGAATTTGGAAGGATCACAAACAATAATCGCGAAAAATTACGCAGCACTTCGGGCGTCTTATACTGCTTAACAAGTGTGTCAATCAACGTATGATCTCCAGGAAAGATCCATTTAGAAACTCAAACATAACTATTTTGAATGAATTTGCTAATAGTTGGTATCATTCCATCCCTACACTCTATACTAGTTTAAAACAAAAGAAAAATCAGATTCTCCATTAAGGGAGAGGGGGCGATTACAAGTAAACAGACTTGACTGTAAAAATAAATAAAACAAACAAAAAATTATTTTAGACTTTAGAATGACGGATCAGTTTCAAAGAAAAATATAACGTAAAATGATCACCAACTTCCGAATCAGATTCCGTTTTTAAGAACACGTAAATATATTTTTCTAATCTTGGTCATTTTCTTAATTTCTTAGAAATCAAGTGTGAGTGTTGGGAGGGGTCTTCTAAGAATATACATACTTAAATATTTTTATCGGCAATTTTTCACGCTGTTTACATGGGTATGTGTCTAGGTGTGTGTGGGGGAGGGGGTACTGAAAATAAACATTAAGTTGGCCATCCCTCAACTCCCCCTTAAAATACTTGGCTAATATGTCCTTAGAACGCTATCTGGTGCGATCATTTTGTGTTAAATTTAAATGTAAAAGTAATTCCTCACTCTAAAATATTGTTGTTTTTTTTTGTTGTGTTTTTTGTTTTAATTTTACCGTAAACTTTTTCAGGCTATTTACATATAATTGCCTAAAAATGTGGAATCTCACACTTTTTCTTGGGGGGTGTCAGGTGTATGTCTACAGCTTTACCAAAATGTTAAAAAAACATAGAACAATAACAATGAATACTAACCAGAATGCAAAAAAAAAGTAGGTGATCATTTTATGTTAAAGTTATGCAAAACTGATCCTTCACTCTAAATTCTAAAAATATTGGAGTTTAGGTTTTGTTTTATTTTTACCGCCAAATTTCTCAGGCTGTTTATATTTAATTGCCTGAAAAAAGTAAAATCTAACTTTTTTGAGTGAATTAGCATATAATTATACTGATTCTTTGTGAAAGTAGCATTTGGTGGAGTTTTGGAATAGAGGTGGCATCGTTTGTTTGGTGATTAAAAAAACTGCAGATTATTGTCTATTATTATGTTTCGCTACATTTAGAGCAGTTATTGAAAATAAAATTGACGTGATGATAATTCATCAAGATTTTTTTCTTTTTTAATTTGTGGAATTAGTACCTATTGGAATTTATTTTACGTTGATAAGAATGAAAACCTCCAACATTAAGCCTGTCTAGAGTTGTGATTGAGAATTTTGGTTGCGATCCTAAATTCGGATTCGACTTATGGTACAGAGGTGATGGTCAAGATCCTAAGTATGCCTAATAATAATACCGAATAGTTTTGATTAAAAAATAAGCTTGGAGTTCACTAAGATATCATCATCATCATCATTTTAATGCCCGTTTTACATACTGACATGTGTTGGATGGCTTTTTGAAATTGACTTCCAAACTGACTTATCTCTGGCCAGATCTTTCTGTAGTTGGAAATGTGTAATCTTCCCTTCATTCATCCAGAGATATACAAGCAATGTCTGGAAGGCGCTTTCACTGTTCAAAGGAGTCATAATGCCTTTGCCACAATTCTTTATGACCAAACGATGGAGCAAACTGCTTACTGAGACTCTAAATCAAAAGATGATATGAGAGGTTTCAGCACTTGTAAGGGTGCAGTCAACAGATGGATATGGTCCCATCATGCTAGAGGATCCATCATTCGTGAACGTGAAGCCATGGTTAACAAAGGAGAACATAGTGAATCTCCATCAGATCTTCTACCAAGTCATATGAAACGTAACAAAGATGATGTTGAGAAGATTATTGACACAGTGAATAGTATGGTTAACCCATTTGACTATGAACAAGATGAGTTGATCCATATTGCACCAGGAGTTGTTACCACTCAATTTGTTCAAACTGATCTTCAGTCCGCAAATGCCAAAGGTGAATCCCAGTTAAAAGTTTTGTGGAGAGCGCCTACAAACAGAAAAAAGTTGCTCACATAAAAACGCATTTAAAGACATTTATCCGTGTGTCTAAGATATCCAGACATAATGTAAATGGAAAAGGCATGACTTTGAAAGTTAACATAAATCTCCTTGCAATATTGGTTGTGATCGGCAAATATAGAAAAATAAACTTACAAGAGCTACTGTCCTATTTATTCGGTTCATGGCCACTGACACTTGCAGATTATCAAGGATTCCTAGTTAAAACCAACCAGGTTAACTTACTTCATGCACTTGAAGGTCTACATAAAAATTCCAATTCAAGATCCAAATTATAGCTGGCATATGTAGTGGATGGCATAACATTGCTACAACAACTTAATTTCAACACTCTACATGGAGAGAGAACATTGTCTCTCTTGTAATCTTGAAGCGTCTTGTAAATTGTGAAAAACATTATAGTTTACAAGAAATTCACTTTGTGACTAACACGTACCAGCATATCTCCATCAAGAATCCTGAACGGGTCAAAAGAGTAGCTAGTGATTCTCAGGTGATACGAATTCATGGGCAATCCCTTCTCCAGCAGTGGAGTAACTTTCTCTCAGTTGAAGAGAATAAGGAGGCACTGGTAAAATAACGTTTTAAGACATGGTCCAATGCTTCACCATCATTCTTAATAGGGGTGTTCTTGAAACACAATAGCAAATGCTATTCATTCTCACCCAGGAAGCATGCAAATCATAAGGTCACTGCAGTAGAAGAGACAAGACTTTGCTCTTCACATGAAGAATCAGATACACACATATTTTTCATGCATCTTGAGCAGTCAGTAACAGTGCTAACATTATCATTGTAAGCCGAGATACTGACAATTTCATCAATGGAATCGCTTTGCAATCCTTCATTCTGTGCGCTTATATATCCATACAAGAAAAGCAACAAAATTGAGGATAACGATAGAAGATTGCATTGGATATGATATCAGCCTAGCATTGATCAGCCTATATTGCTTCACTGGATATGATAGTGTCAGGGCGTTCTATGGAAAAGGAAAATAAAAGCTCTTAATTTCCTTTTTGAAGAGAATGAGTTTTGTCATGCATTCAGAAATCTTGGGGAGCAATGTAATGTGCAATCAGATACAGCTGCAGCTCTTGAAGTGTTTGTTTGTATGTTGTATTGGTACATATACCCAAACACTAATTTGGTTTTCTTTATAAACTTGTATTTTGTGCATACATGTTTCTTTAGTAAATTTATTTGAAGAAATTTTAATTTTATCTTAATAATACATAGTGGAATAAAATCACTGAAGAAAATTGGATGAATTACTATTGAAGAGATGATGACTCATAAAATTATGGGATTTTTAGCTTCCTGTTTCTGGCTATAATTATATTAGCATATTTATTTTTGGGAACCTGATAAAATATTTTAATGATCCATAAATCTTTATTTTTACTAAGAATTAAATACAACACACATATACTTTCAAAATGTTTGAGTATATATCACTATGTTATGGGGTTTAAGTTGTCGTGTCTGACACATACAAATGCATGACTTATCCTGTAAGGCACCTGGTATCTCTTTTCAAATAGTCACCAGGAATTTAGAATTATGTTTTGTTTTTTTACACGTTTTACACTTTTACTCATGCTGTGATGAAATAAACTTCTAAAGAACATAAAATCGCACACATTCACCACAGTAGCAAATGACTTGCTTGGTGACGAAAATAAAAAAAAATAAACGGATGTAATTGAGTTTATTTTAAGGATATTAGTGTATCTACAGAACAATTATTTTTGAAAAAATGCTAAAAAATGTGTCTGTTTATTTTGATCAGAAACTATAATATATGGATCTAAAAAAATGTGCTTTTTCCACCACACTTTCTCAAACATGAAGCAAATTCTACTTATAAAATGTAATATAGCTTAGACCATGATGTAGAATTTACCTAGGAATAAAATGAACTAATTTATATGTATCTAAAAAACTGTGCTTTTTCCGCCACACTTTCTCAAACCTGAAGCAAATTTTAGTTATAAATTGTAATATAGCTAAGACTATGATGTAGAATGTACCTAGGAATAAAATTAACTAATTCATATGTATCTAAAAAAAATGTGCTTTTTCCACCACACTTTCTCAAACCTGAAGCAAATTTTAGTTATAAATTGTAATATAGCTAAGACCATGATGTAGAATTTACCTAGGAATAAAATTAACTAATTTATATGTTCCTATGCCTATTAGTATTAGTACTAGTAAGGTTTAAGTAAGCTGTCACATTTCTTTTTAAAAATCAGCGGCCATCTTCAGGCTTGTGAAAAATAGTATGATATTCTTAGGTGTATAGGCTTCCATTTGCCACCTTTATATTTCAGTGATTTAACCAAGCCGACAAAATCAAAAATCTATAGAACCCCGTTAACACTTCATAGACATATATCCGATTTTAATGAAATTTAAACCATACGTATAAGACACGAATTCAGAGAGTTTTCCTACATTTCACCTTTTTCAGGCTATATTAGTAGGGAACGGAATGAGGGGGCAGTAAATACAAAGAAAGTAATATGGTGTTATATATAAAGACAATAACAAGTACGTAAACTTAATATTAAGGCGATAAAAAAATCGTACATATTCCGAGGAAGCCGTCGTGGTCTGGTGCTAAGGCATCAGACTACAGACAATTTACTCGAAGGTTCGATCCTTGCCTGAGTTAGCCATGCTGATGACGACTAATAGCCATAAACACTTGCTCATTGATTACTTTCATGTACGTAAAAATAATAAATATATATTAAAAATAAAAAAATGTTGCCAGTCATTCTCTGCTCTATCGTTATACTCATGTTAGGTGCTCGACTGCGCTCCAATATATAGTTTCCCCTGTAAAAATCACAACAAAAACCCGTCTATCTACAATCACTGCCAATAATTTGCCTTTCTCTCTCTCTCTCTTTATCTCTCTTTATCTCTCTCTCTCTCTCTTTCTCTCTCTGTACCTAAAACTAAATGCAACCTCCATCAACAGAGTTCCTTTCCTCTGTTGAACACAATACCGCGGGGCTGCTTCACAACTAACTACAACATAATCTTTTCCAAGTCCAATGTAAACAAATTCTTGTTGAGCCCTCCTCTTAAATAATGAAAGTCTACCCAATTTCAACCATTGTTACGAATCATCACGGTGGTGTCCTACTCTCCACATGGTTTTATGCGATAATAAGTTGTTTGGAAATAGTGCTGTGCGGCAGTTTTAGGGTTACTCGCTTTGATTATTCTTGAAAATTAGAGAAAACAAAACGGAACTTCCATTAGAAAAGTTTATTTCCCATAATTACCCGTCTGTGGAACACAATGCCAAGGGGCTGTTTCCCAGCTGACTACAACATAGTCGTTTTTAAGTCACATGTTAACTAATTCCTGTTTAGGCGTCTTCTTAAATAATAGAAATTCTGCCCAGTCTCAACCATCGTTACCAATCCTCATAATGTTGTCTCGACGTCCACCTGACAAACTCAGTAACCCTTATCCTCGAGTGGCCTTTGGGCCTTGATAAGCGGTGAATCTTTAGTAAAAAGATATATATATATATATATATATAATATATATATATATATATATATATATATATATATATACTAGCAAAAATATGCGACCAGAGGGAGCATAGATTTGCTCGCGTATATAATATAGTTATCTACAGACACGTGTTTCGTCGTATCAAGAGGGTGGCTAAACGGAGCAAGATTCGAAGCCCGGACGCCATTGGCAGGAGTCCGGTGCTCTACCGACTGACCTAACGAAACTGCTACTTGGAAATTTGAGAAGTTATATCATATCCAAAGGAAACTATTCATTTATTTACATTTTTTTACGATACTGATTACCGAAAGTACTTTATTCATTTTTATGGAAGAGTAAAAGTTGTATATCAAGTCTGCAGTATATATTTATTTAGTTAAGTAACCATGTTAGTATCTCTCTCTATGTATGTATGTATGTATGTATGTATGTATGTATGTATGTATGTATGTATGTATGTATGTATGTATGTATGTATGTATGGCGATGGACGAGTAGTAACGTGTACTTGGACGACAATCATCTGTTAAGAGTGTCAATCGCCATGCATGTCGGAGCTGCTTCTTTCGTCTGTCACCTGTGTTTTCAGCCTTACGGGTCGGAGGCTGGTCTTCAAGTCATCTACGAAGTCATGCAAGGGAAGGCAGTAATGGTACTGACAGAATTTAAGGACAAAGAGACAACAATCATCTGTTAAGATGTATGTATGTATGTATGTATGTATGTATGTATGTATGTATGTATGTATGTATGTATGTATGTATGTATGTATGTATGTATGTATGTTGATTTGAATGAATAGCGACGTATTCTTTATGGACTTTTTTTCATTTCATGGATTTACTTTTTTAGGGAAAACACATTTCAAACTTCTCTCTATCGACGTGTTTCGCGAAGCTTTCATTATGTTTTCTCTCCACCCCCACATATCAATAAATTAAGGACTTTTCGAGCCGTAGCTAATCTTTCCGTAAAATATGCACCTTAAAAAGAAGAACTCTATTCCTTAACGAGATCTCGTAATGTCTCTTCTATATTTTCTCGCTGGACAAAAGAAGACCAAATATCCCTTAGTTTCTCGTTATAGTTCGTCATAACTTTTAGACTCTCTCTCTCTCTCTCTCTCTCTCTCTCTCTCTCTCTCTCTCTCTCTCTCTCTCTCTAGCTAGCTCTATTTCTGTCTCATTCTCTTTTGTACACTACTTTCTCATTTTTCTCTTTTTTGTCTTTGGTTAAAATCTCGTCTCGCTTCAAACGCCGCACGTTTCTCGTTGCGTTCGCTTATTTCCTTTTCATCTTCAATGTTCTCGCAATTTTACACAAAAGTAATTCACAACCTGTATGCAATTAGTCGAATAATAATAATAATAATAATAATAATAATAATAATAATAATAATAATAATAATAATAATAATAATAATAATAATAAATAATCGTTCTCTGCTAATTAGCCAGTAATTTATATTATGTTCCCCTTGTAAATTAACTGCCTTCTTTTTAATTTTAAGAATGCTTGCCGCCTCGTGATTGGTTGATTACTAATTCAGAGCCTCGTTTTAGATTCACGCGAAAAGAAAACGCGATTTCGTTCGTTCTTTGTTCTTTTTTTCATGGGGGATGGGTGTTATTCCTCTTTTATTTCACAAAACAATTTTCTCTCACAGATTTGTAATCGTAAAGCATTATTAATGTTACTTTATGCTTCACCCAAAAATGGAACCTGCCCATTAATTCTTTTATTAATTTAGTCGGTCACTAATTTCTTTTCTTCTCTCTCACTTTCTTTGTTTTTCTCTCCATGTGTTTTTATTTATTTTGTCTTTTATTCTATTCTCTAGCATTCATGCAGTATAGTTAACTTTATTTTATTTCAAAATAAGATTTCCTTGACATTCGTTTTTTCGGATACAGTAAGAGTCCAATATGGCCGATCAATCTGCGTTATTGTTGATGTTTCATTTTTTTAGAAAATAGTTAAAAGAAATTGATTTATTTAACCACTTACCTAAGTCCTGGGATTGCGAGTCAGACTTAGAGTTAGTAGTAGGGTTAACTTTCTTTACTATCCTGTAAGCCTGAAATTAGCGACCATCTCCAAACAAAATCGACTATCATTGTGATTGACTCGTGTTTGGCTAAGTGAAAGTAACGATAACATATTCAGAGATAACAGATCTTACAATGTATTTTCACACTTTCAAATTATACAGGTCGGTAGAAAACTTCATTTTGATGCGTTTTTCTAAAGTTAGTTTTGGAATATTTTTTTGTTTTCGATTTCTCGGCTGTTAATTATACTGCGTGATTGCCCATTCTCTATTTCTTTCGATCGTCTGTTATTTTTGTTCTGTTGTTTTTCTTCATGATCTCACTCAATTATTCGTTCATTTTTTTATCAACTTTTGCTCTGTCAAATCTTTGTAATTATCACAGTCAGAATAGATTTTGTTCATACCAAGTCGAAAATACGTCTTCGATAATCAATCCGACGGAGGTTGGTTCATTTTTGAGTAGGTGATCACCTTGCATCTGTCGGACTGAGCTATGGTCCAGTGCAATTCTAGGAGGCCCACCTTCCTAGGATTTATCTTACGCACTTTGAGAAGTGGTTAGTTTATTGCTAATCGCCTGTGACGCCCTTTATCAGGGAATGCTGACGGGGGTGCTCAGGCATTTTTAGATGTCCAGAGTACACACATTTCTTATGCACTGGCTTTTCAATCCCCTACCTTCCGACCTTGTGTCACATCTTCCTACGGTGGGAGGAAGGCAAATACCTAATTTCTTTTGTCTGAATTTTTGCTTTTCGTTTTTCTTTCGTACATTAATCTTTCCTTTCTTGTGCACTTTTTTCTTTCCTTTTATTTTTCTTTCTTCTCTTCTTAATTTCGCTTTGTTTCATTTGTTCTTTTTCGTTGATACAAATTGTCTTCCTTACACTTTTGACGGTATATAACCTCCCTAAAAAATAGAAATAATCCCTGGGAAGTTTGTATCATGACCACAGAACAGATTCTACACTATTCCCTAAAAAGAAGGAGATAATGCCTTGGAGGATAATATCATTACAATAGAACAGATACTACACGACCATCACAAAAGTAGAAGATAAAACTGTGGGGGCGGTTGTTTACATAAAAACACAACAGATATTATACTACCCCTCCCAACAAAAATGAAGAGGTAATGTCTAGGAGAATCCTATCATGACAGATACACCACTATGTCATCTGAATTTAGTATTGAAAGTTAGTACAACAGTCTCAAATAGTATATAAACTTAATTGAGCGTTAAACGATAGTAACAATAGTACAATTTATAGCAGTAATAGTGTGTGGGTACCAACGAATTCTATTCTTGTTAAACATGAAAGAACGAGCAAAATACGCCAGTAACCAACACAAAAAAAGATAAAAGGTAAGAAAGCCAGCACTCAAACATTCATATAAACATAACAATTTATTTAACATGGTTCATTTAATTTGTATAAATTCCTCAATGAAAGTCTGAGTTTGTGTACAGAAATGTCCCTTTTATTGTTTGTATAAAATGTCTCTTTTAAATGGTTTGTTCTTGGAAAACACACGTGTTTGGGTGTGTGCGTAAATAGAGAAAATGAGCCGTCTCTCAACCCCCTTTTTGCCGTATAAGAATGATAGGAACTTGTGTTCGACGGTACTTAAAAAAGAGAAAAGAAAAGAAAGGGTTTAAGCTTACTATTTGTCCTGTGTCGGATGAGGAGGAGGGGGGAGACGGCTTGGAGTGACAGTAAAACAGCAGCAGGCAGCTTCTTGCGCAAGTGCTTTAAGAGTCTGTTGACAGAACCATCTTAATCGCTGATCGTAGGGAAAAGGGGAATAAGAGACTAATCTTGTCATGGCTATTGCTTTTATTTTGTTTAACTCTGGTTTGGGCGGACGTAGTAGTAGACAATCACGTGATAAATATTTTTGGCATTTTTAGCGCCTTTTTGCTAGAGCTTGTGGGAGCCGATTTTTATGGCTAGATTGAGTGCTTTGCTGTTGAAGTGAATTTGCCACTGCTTTGTGTTCATCCGCCCACGCTGGTATGATAACATATTAGGATGTCAATCCGATAATAGTATAGATTCAGCTTCAGACAGAGAGATGCCAAATCTTTATTAGTTATAGATTTCCGTATTGTCTTTAAATTTTTTCAGAGCGAGATTACAAACACCCGTGCAAGTAGCACCCTCTTGTGTTCGTGCCGAAAATATATCTCCAAGGGGAATAACTCTGACCCAACATAACTAAACGGCAGCCTCTTTTCATTGCAGGTGTTTTCCATTCTTTTCCCTTCCTCTCTCCTTTCCACTTCTCGACTTTTAACCAGTATTTTCTGTCTACTCTGCTTTTTTCTTTTCTGTTTTTCTTTCCACACTTTTAAACTTGATAAATCTATTCATATTTTTCATCCCCTTTTTCATTTGTAGCGGATATATTATGATCATCTACGTACTGAGTATGAACCCGATATTTTCCGTCTTCTATCGGGTAAAATAGCAACATATGTTCATTTAATCGTATACAATTAATCGTTTATAATTGTTATTGTGCTTCAAACTATGGGGACAGTTTTGAATAACCAATTCATTCATATCTTCCTTCGATCGTTCTCTCCTTCCTCCCTTTTTTCCTATCTTCCTGTCTTCACATTTCTTCATCTGTTCCTCTATTCTTTCATTCATTCTTTCGTTAATTTGTTCCTTTAGTTCTTCCTTCTATTATTCATTTTTAGTCCCTTCCTTTGTTCGTTTCCGTCGTTCCATCATTCTTTCTTTCTTTTCTCCCCCCCTTTCCTTCTTTTATATCTTCTTTCTGACGTTCATTTCTTCCGTCATTCTTTTATCCATTCTTCTCCTCGTTTAATCGTTATTTCCTTCATCCCATCTTTTCTTTCTTCGTTTCTTAACGTTTCTTCCTTCTTTCTTCTTACCTTTTTTTGTTCCTTGCTTCGATCTTTCCGTCGTTGCTTCTTCATTTACCCTCATTTCCCTTCTTATTTCCCCCTTCCATCCCTCTCTTCCTTCTATTCTACATTTCTTAGTTCCGTAGTCCCTTCATTCGTTCGTTCTTTCCTTCCTGCCTTTCTTCATTCCTCTCCTTTTCCATCCTCTCTTCTTTTCTTTTTTAAAGTCCCTTTCTCCCTTCTCCCTACCTTCCTTTGTTCCTTGCTTCGATTGTTCCTTCCTGCCTCTCTTCACCTCATCCTCTAATACTCCTACCCCCTTCCTTCGCCCCTTACTTCCTCCCTCTTTTCCTGTCCATTCTTTTCGTCCCTCTTTCCCAATGTTATCTCGAACAAATTGGACTAATTGAAAGTTTTATTACCACCAAATCTGCTCGGCGTGCTTATTAAATCCTATTCGTAACATAAAATGAAAGAAGAAGAAAATAGTTTCAAACTATTTTTAAGCTTCTCCTCTACGAAGAAGAGATGTGTTTCTTAGTTCCAAAAGTACCAATTAAAAATTGTCTTTCGGGTCTGTTTACACATTTCCAAGCAATGTTCCGCAATAAACTCTGACCATTTATTTATGAGACGCGTTCAGATTTGAAACTTCTCTCTCTCTCTCTCTCTCTCTCTCTCTCTCTCTCTCTCTCTCTCTCTCTCTCTCTCTCTCTCTCCCGTAAATCAAGACAATAAACACTGATTTATATCCACTTTTTTATGGGCTCAACAGTTTGGCAATATTTCCGTTTCACTTTTTAAGAAAATCGTTCTCCATTATGACCAAACCTAATTAATCGATGAAAACATAGAAGTCGGTCTCAATAGCGATTGAGGGGGGGGGGGAATAACTCGTCGAAGAATCGGATGAGATTTGACAGTCTGGTTTTGTCACAATTACTCCTAAACTCAAAATTTGATCATTTTCGAAATTAGGAAGTTGGAATTTAGACAACTAATTTGCTGAGATCATGATATTTCATCAAATAAACAACTAAATATGCAAACTGAGGTTGATTATATGAATTAGTTACTAGCGGTACCTTACCTGATACCAAAAAATTACAAGTAACAGTACTGCTAATTTGTTCAAAAGTAGATTATCCAATCATAAATCATTCTTTAATAATAAAATAATAGCTCTGTTTCCAGGTCCTTTTGAAGTTTAATAGATTAGAAAATCCTGTAAATAATTGAATGCATCCTGACGCAGTCTGGAAGGATTTCTTTTTCACTAACCGAGGAGATAAAAGATTAAGTATAGTATAACAGTCATAACACTTTAACGTTATTTCTATTTTGAAAAGTAAAAAAATAACATCAGACATATTATATAATACGTTACAGTTTAATGATGAACACCATTTGCCTCTTCATAAATTCATAACCGGAAGCCACATTCAAGGAACAATCTTCTCTTTAACCGAGTTACTTAATCGCCGACACTAACAGCGAAACGTAAGGTATTCCAGAAAGCATACGTATATCAACTCATAAAACTTTACGTCACTAAACTAGAATTTACTAAAAAAAAAGTGACTAAACTAAGATATACTAAAAAATACTGATACTTTCTGTTTCTTTATTTGAGACTCGTTCTACACCATGTTAGTGGCCAACAGAACGTCAATGACCTCGATACTATCACTGGTCAAGTTAGGAATACATTCAGGGATGCATGTAGTTCACATGGATTGCTACATGATGCTAATGACTGGGGATGCTACTTTACAATTAGCATTTACATCTGAATATTTGAAACATTTGTTTGCCCTCATGTTCACTACATGTGCAGTGTCGCATCCAAAACGACATTGGGATACCAACAGTATTAGCGATCATCAATTGTTCGGGATGGTGTTGCACAACTAAATAACAAGCAGACTTCTGACAAATACTTCTTATTGTTCCACGTGGAAGTATTGCTGATGATCATCAATGCTTGCATTAAATTGTCATCTTTGTGAAAGTACATCAAGACTGTAACATTATCTACAAACATGCATGTGCATCTCAATGGCAAGATTTCAAGAACTAACCATGGCAAGATTGTTATTACTTCATATATTGTATTAATTATTTGATCTGTTGTTTTACATTAACATTATGGGGTCGGTTTTCGAGCTGGTCATTCATAAGCACCAAATAATTTAATAGTTACAGATTTGGCAAGAAATTTCATAATAATTAGCAGGAATATTTTAATCATAGTTATACCTACAAAAACGTTTTACGAAATAGTGGTTATGTTTACACCAACATTGAATACAACGGCAGAATGAATAGGAAGGCTAGAAGGAAAAATAGAAACCGGGTTATTATATGGTATAACCCCCCGTTCAACCTGCTAGTCAAATCCAAAATTTGACACGTTTTTAAATGTTTAAAATCGAAATTTCCCAACAAATAACGCTTTACATAAAATATTTAAGAAAAACATAATTAAATTTAGTTATAGCTGTAGAAATGACTTAGAAATAAGAGAAAATACACGTTGCAGGAAAAGTGCTAAACTAAAAGTATAGTATATCTGGGAACTGTATTCTCAGAAAACAATACTTACTTTAAAAAATGTGCATAGTGGTACAAGTACTGATTTAAAGGGTAGATGCAGAAACCACAAAATATCATTTAATAATCCCTATAGTAAAACAGACACCTCATTATCTACCTACATACTATCTTAAAAAGAAAAGTATCGGTACTAAAATAGAACGTTCTAAAAAGGTTTCAACCCCTACGCTGCATAACACCACCTATTTTCTTTGTCTCGGTGAGAAATTGGCTTTTGTTATGTTCCCTGATAAGAATGGTTTGCGGAATCAGAGAGATGAGATAGAATTTAAATGTAGCACTTCAAACAGTTCACCCTGGATAAGTATGGTAATAACCTAGTAAATCCACCATAATTAACCTTAAAATATATCATAAAAACTAAAGCATCCCTTGATAAGTACAAGATAATCTCATAAATAATTGTAGTGTAGTAGGTTTTAAGTAAACCAATAAATTTGGGGGGTTTGTTTTTGTAATTAAATTTTAGTTTAATTACAAAAACAAAACCCCCAAAGATTAATAACACATTTAGTTTTATCAGTATGACCCCTACTTTTACGGTAAATTTAAAAAGATCTAGTAAATTAGTTATAAAATGGGTTGGGTTAATCAGGATTTGAAATTAAATTGATAGTTAATAATACAGTAAGAATGTTATGTATGTCCTCCACTTATTCAATTACGAAGACGAAGAAAGATACTCGATTTAAGTAGTAAAAATATTGAACACACCCGTATATTAATAGGATTTAGTAGAAGGAACACCCTTCAATTGCAAGTTATATGATGGAAAAGTATCTATAATCTTACAATTTTTTAATATGAATATCTTTTTCAGATTTAATAAAATTGTGTGGGGATGACCGTTAAATTGTTTTTTTATGTATAGAAAATATATCTTAGTGATTTAACTCAAAATAAAGTTTAATAATTATATTATAATGAAATTAGGAAGGTGAAAACACGCAACATTTTAACGAGGAGGAAATGACTCGACTGATTGACCGAATTTGATAGCCACGCGTTCTCTTAATTTTTTTCTCTTCCTCACTAGTCTTTTTCACTTTAGGTTATCTGGGCAGATTTCAAGACCGATTTTTACTTTCAGACACAGTCTTGAGAAGACGTTGAGGTGTTAAAACACCAATTGATTAGTGTTGACTTTCATCAATGTTTATTTAATTTTATTAAAGCTCTACTTTGTATTGAGCACTTTTGAAAGATTATTGGTTTTGTGTTCATTATGTTAATATATTTAAACTTGAATAATTAATGTTATATATATAACATTAAAATAACTCACTTTTCAGATGTCACTTTAAACGTAAATGAAAATACTTACGAGCCATATTTAAAAGATAACGCTAATCCAATATACGTAAATCCAAAGTCAAATCACCCCCTATCAATCATAAAATAGATTCCTAATTCCATCGAACGTAGGCTTAGCAAGGAAAATGTACTTAAGAAGTCAAGAAACATTTACAATAAAGCTCTAAAAGATAGTAGGTTCAATAATATCGAAATTAAATATAAGAAACAGGACACAAATAATTATAATAACATTAAATATAATCTGGTATATACCGCCTTATAATCAGATGCTAAAATCTAAACTGGGCAAGAAATTCCTAAATATCATCGAAAAACACTTCCCCATAACAAATCCCCTACATGAAATATTCAATAAAAATTAGCTCAAACTGTCCTACAGTTGCTGCGAAAACTTAGAAATGATAATTACGGCACACGATAACAAAATACTAAAGGAGAACAGTAAAAAATAATAATAATGAATTGCGTAAAAAAATGACCAATATAGCAAAAATAACACTAAGAAGAACAAAAATATAACCACTCATAATAGTAATAACCCAAACCTTAATAGCAATCACGCAAATAGAAATGAAACAGTTAGTAATGAAGAGAAAAGCTGTAACTGCATAACTAGCACACTTTGTCCACTACAAAATAAATGTCTAACCAAAAGTATTGTTTACCAAGCCACAATATTTGCCAAAGAAAGACCGAATAACAAGAAGTACTACGTGGATATGACCTCTCTGATTTTAAAACCAGATATTACGACCACAACAGTACATTTATAAACAAAAAAATGCCGAATAAAAACAGCACTAGTGAACAATTACTTGAAGCTAAAAAAAAGCGGACGCTCACCAATAATCGAATGGAATATAGTACAAGCCAGTACATGTAGAAATTTAGACGACCCGTGTAGATTATGTCTGAATGAGAAATTTGAAATATTAAACCTTTAAAAACGTCCAAATCCTATTAAACTGTAGAAGTGAAATAAAAACATAATTGCTTACACCGAATAAAATTTACTTCAGGATAACAATACATAATAAATAAATGAATAAATAAATAAACAAATAAATAAATAAAAAACTAAACTAACACCTAAAAATAGAAATGCAAGCACGCACGTTTTAAAATAAGGTCACCTATTAATTCGACACTAAAAAGAAACAGGGATGAGTCACCCCTATACAAAACAGAACAAAACAATAGGAAGTAAAATCCACCTAAACTTTGTTTGTGAGAAGCCCTACTATTGGGTAATGTAAACATTAACACGTGGGAGGGAGCAACAAAAAATCTGATTGGTTAACTAGCTAGACTAAACACTACGTGCATATATAAAAACACCCGGCAACACAAACTCCATGCATTTTAACCTGACGATTCCCTACGAGGAACTACTGTGTATCTTAATTGCCATAAATATATTTTCATAAATTACTATATATATTAGTAGTAAGTTATTGAAAGGCTGTGGGCAATGCAATTCCGGGTAAGATGCAAGTTGAAAGGAAAGGAACAAAAACAATAACAATAAATCGAATACGATATAAGACTTACTATTTATTTTTCCTTTTTTTTCCTTTTTTTTTTTTTTTTTTCCTACATAACAGCAAGAGTGTTTTAGCTGTTCGTGTGATGTCCGGGTGATTAAAAATCACTATTTGATATTTCGGGAAAAGACATCCCTTTTTCAAAAATAATTAGACCAGAAGAAGAATAATATTTTATTCTTCTCCGACTGTGTAGAGAATAATACAAAATAAAATGGCTGCCAGATATAGACCGCAGCAAAAAAGCATTTTCACAGGGAATATAAATTAAGTTAAGTTTTATTTTAATATTATGTTAAATATATGATTTGGTGTTTAGAATATTTGTGTAATGTTGGTTAGGTGTATGGTGTTCGATAAACTGTTAGTTTTGATAATATATATATATCATTTTTTTATTTTATTTTTATATTTGAATATTTACTTTGTTTTATCTTCGTATTTTTATTTTGTTTATCTTTCTATCGTAATTTAAGAATTTTAATATAAAGTAAAGTAATTAGTCTCATATTTTAAATATTCTAGATCTATCTACTTATCGATTTCGGTTATCATCTATTAAAGAAGTGTTATTAATTACTAATTGTGAGTTTCGTCAAATTAGATTAACGAATTAACATATAAACTTGATATATTTACTATAAGATAAAGGGGAGTAACTCTGGATTTTTTTAAATATTTTTTTTTTATAATTAATTTTTATTTATTTTTTATTTTGTTTTTTTTTAATTTTTTTTTTTGGTGGAGATCTGTATAACAATATTAGTATCTATATATACAACATATATACACATAATGCATATATACATGTATATATACATATCTATGTATTATTGTTTGTTTAATTGTTTATCTATATATATATATATATATATATATATATATATATATATATATATATATATATATAGATATATATAGATATATATAGATATATATAGATATATATATGAGTATATGAAAGGATAAAAATAATCCGACGGTATGAAATTAAAAATGGAAAAGCGGAAGACCTTTTCGCTCAACGTTTCGCCCAAATTTCACGTGGCTTTGTCAAGATCGGACGAAGAATACAAAAATGACAAAAGACGAGAAGGTCTGTAAATTATGGGAAATATATATAGTGGTTGGGTTCATGTTGAGATGAAGGGTATGCAAATATGAAAGAAAAAAAAAACTTTGACTTTGAGAAATCCACTTTAATCAAGATAATACACAACAAGTCAACACGTCGAATAATTGAATCTGCCCTCATAGCCCTTTCCACAAATAAAATTAAACAAAGAATGGGCTTCTACAATATCTCCCCCAACCTATCAAAAGCAATCATTAGTGAAAACAAGATAATTCTAGATACTGGATGATTCACTGAGCTTTAAATTAAATATCCTTTGGACCCCTTTCTGCTCTTTAATTTCTCCTCTTCTTTTCCAATGCTACTTCTATGTATATTTGATATATATGTATGTATATGTGTTATATATATGTTTCGATCACATTTATGTGCATATATATATATTTATTTCTATTTTTTTTTTTTTTCATATTTGCATACCCTTCATCTCAACATGAACCCAACCACTATATATATTTCCCATAATTTACAGACCTTCTCGTCTTTTGTCATTTTTGTATTCTTCGTCCCTTCGTCCGCTCTTGACAAAGGCCACGTGAAATTTGGGCGAAACGTTGAGCGAAAAGGTCTTCCGCTTTTCCATTTTTAATTTCATATATATATATATATATATATATATATATATATATATATATATATTACTCAATATATACGTGTGTGTTTAATGTTTTTTCTGTTCTCTATAGAAATAAAGGTTAGAAAATCTACAAAAATCTAAAAGTGTATTCTTATGTAAAGTGTACGTGGAAGACAATGGAAGTGTTTCCGAACCTCTAAGTTCACCCCCAAGAAAGCTATTAAGGCATAACCCCCTTAAAACTTCAAATATATCCTATTTTTATGAAATCTAAATTATATGTACAACATTTTCTGGGGACAAAGATAGAAGTGGTCCCGAATCTCTAAGTAACATAAGTGAGCTATATTAACCGAACCAACTTTGAAACCGCAAGTATATCCTTTTTTGATGAAATTTATATCACATGTATAAAACAATGTAAGTGGTCCCGAATATCTATGTTACTCTCCATGTGTTGAATATGTACGTGCACCCACCTCTAAGTTAGTCATGACGACAAAACCCTCTTATACCTTCAAATACGTATATTCGATATTTCTTATGAGTGTTACTTGTTAATTCGACTTAACGAATGTCTGAACCGTTTAGTTGGGAAAGTATCAGACTGAAAACATCAAGTGTGCGGTTTCGATTCTAACACAGGATATTTTATATAATGAAATCCAAAAATATATTTTTCCTTTTTCAATATAATGAAATGTTAGTGAATAATTTTGCTGTAATTAGTATGTAACGCCTATTCGTCTGTCTGTTTGCTTCTCTCTATCCCTCACTCTATCTCTCTCTTTATCGCTCTCTCTCTCTCTCTCTCTCTCTCTATATATATATATATATATATATATATATATATATATATATATATATATATAATAAATGAGAACACCTCTCTGTCTGTGTGCATGCCTGTCCCCCCAAAACGACGATATACTAGGGAGTGTATCTTAAATATAAGTGTATTATCATGTATAATTTGCATGGGAACATAATGGAAGATGTTCTGCGTCTCTAGCTGCCCCTTAAAGGAGCTAATGACACAATTCTAACATATTACACAATGAAACTAATATATTTATAAGCGTAAGCTTAAGAGTATTAACATATATCTGAATAGCTCAGTGGGTAAGATAGCTAGCTGATAACATTAAGATTGCTGTTAAAATAAACTCTCCTTAATATGATGTGGTATATGATGCTATCCTACACTCTAACCCGGACATTGCCGGGTAACACTGTTAATTCTATATAATGGCTTATTAGAGTTTTATGTATTCTTACAATAACATTTGCATCTATTGAAATAAAATATCTAAACATCAACCAATCATTTTTACACAATAAGCAATGATTATAAGATTTACATTTATCGATCAATTCCCAAATCACATTTCTCAATTACATTTGTTTCTTCTTTCTGTTTTTTAATTTGTATTCTTATTTCATATGTTTGGTTCCAATATGTAAAACTGTTCTCTATAACAATCCAATTTCCATGTATTTTCCCAATTTGATAAACTCATAAGATATATTTATTCTATATATTGTTAGAATGCTCAAAGTAATTTAATATCATCAAGAAATCATTCGAAAGGAAATGAGTTATAAATAGTTTATTGTGTCATTCAGAGTAGTCATTAACAAGTTTGCGATATTATTAAAATGAATTGATACAGATAAAAAGAACAGGGATGTAAGTATATTACGTATTACAAAGAAACTTGTATGAAATACGAAAACTTAGGGTTTATGTTAATATAATTGTAGTATTATTGAACAAAGAGTATGAGAGATACAAAAAAATATAAGCAAAAACGTTTTCTTAACGGCTTTTGTAGACTTCTTATAGCGTGCCGTAACATTACTCCGTAACATTACTTCGTAACATTACTCCGTAACATTACTTCGTAACATTGCAACGCATTGCCTTGTGACGTTATAGTAACATTCCTTTTAAACCTTTCAACAACATAAAAGTAAATTGAAACAAACCGAAGTAAAAGGAAACAAAGATAGCAAAATGAACCGAAATAGAAAAAAAAAACAATTCAGTTTTTATCGCTGAAAATAAGATATTAGAATGTGTATTCAGCATCTAAATTAGTGATTATCAATTTTTGTAAATATGAAAAGACATCTTATACTTGCTGTAGATATTAGCAAGAAAAAGTAAGTATTCTGTAGTTATTTTCGTTACAGTGTAGCAAGATAAGATGTTGAGTGTGTAAAAATACGGTTGAAAATAGTAAATCCCACGTAACGTTAGTTTAAGCAAGAAGATAGATAGTTTTGTCATGGGAAGAAATAAGTGGCAAAGAAGCTAGAGAGTTACTGCCTCTTGGGAAATAGACGTACAAGGGATCGGACGTGTTTTTAAAGTTTCCACCCCTCTACGGGTGTTGTTCGGAAGGGTGATGTTCATTTGGATATACTTGATATAAATGACTGTCAGAAGTAAATCACACCACAGATCAAATAATGGAGTTATTTGTTGTTCTCTTTAATTGCTTCTTTCTTCCAATCACAAAGAAAAAAGAAGAAAAGAACAACATCTCTACGCCTGCTACTCTTACCACCGCTCAGAGACTTCACTTTTTATTGAGCAACTTCTTACGTGCCAACGAGAGAGACAAGCAGCTATTTCTGTCGACGAAGAAGACGACAGGCAATCCATAGGGATCAAAGAATTCTTCACGCTATGCTACACCAGCACCTCGCCACGTTACCATAAAGTTGATACAACGTTGGGGAGTAGCTGTTAGTGGGTGCTACGAAAAATCATAGATTGCAACGTTACAATATAAACGACGTTTTGTATGCGGAATCGACCAAAGAAGACAAAACTATTTTTTAAACATCTAAAACGGTCGATTGCGTTAACTGAGCCTATTATTTCGTACATAAATATAGTATTTGGATTAGTACTATTTAAGGGTTGTATAAACGATCCTAGTCAACCGAGTACTACGTTAGATGACGATACTTATGTTGTAGATCCTAATTCTAAATTATGAGAAAAAATTTTAACGCTGACGTATTATTGAGTGCGTGTATGAAAATATATTTTTCTGTGTGTATTTATGTGTGTGTGTGTGTGTGTGTGTGTGTGTGTGTGTGTGTGTGTGTGTGTGTGTGTGTGTGAGAGAGAGAGAGAGAGAAAGAAAGAGAGACAGAGGGTGGTGTACATTTATTCTTGTGATCAGAGTTGCGAAATCGGAGTCGGAGTTGTAGTCGGACTTGTAAGAATGCTAATTCCAGAAGCATCAACGTGCAGTCTGAATATTAAAAGACTTTGAAATAAGGAGTCGGAGTTTGAGTCGGAGTCAGGGTCGAATATTTTGGAATTCTATAAGTCGGGGTCGGGGTAGAAATGTTTGGAATCCTAAGAGTTGCAGTCAGAGTTGGACCGTATACTTTCCGACTCCACAATCCTGCTTATGGTGTCTTAGAGCAGTCTTATACGACCAGAGTCACAACCTTGTGATTTCAATAACAAGTAGGTTCGTATGGGCTGCTGCTGCTGCTGCTGCCTTCATTACTTCCAACTAGATGTGAACAAACGAATGCATATTCTTTTACCAATGGAATTGATGCAAATGTAAACGCTAATCTAATCTCCTATTCTAACCGTAGCTGAGTGGAAGCAGTTGATCACAAATTGACCGATGATTGCGAAAGATCAACCTAGTAAAACCTATCCCACTGCGTTGTGTGTTGCTGGATGGAACCAGGTGAATTTCTAAATTTACCAATTGGAGTAATATGAAATTGAACACATCAGTTTTCAGTCTACTCTGTTATTCTAAATGGCACTAGATGGAACCTTACTTGGATCACGAATTTTGGTGCGAAACGAAATAAAGCGGGTGCAGTAGGTGCTCGACTGAGCTCCAATCTCTGCCTCCCCCTCTGTAAAATATTCACGAACTACAACAACTGTAAATAATTTTCCTTTCTTCCTCTGTGTACCTGGAGCTAAACTTACATCAGAAGAATTTCTTTCTAAGAACTCCCTCGTCGCTGGAACACAATACCATGGAGTTATTTCCCAGCGTACTACAAAATGATCGTTTTCAAGTTCAATGTTAACAAATTCTTCTCGAGTTGTCCTCTTAAATAATCAAATTCTGATCAGTTTTAACTATCGTCTCTAATCCTAAAGGTGCTGTCTCACCGTCCACATTATCGATTATCCACGAGTGGCCTTTGGGCCTTGATAAGCGGTGACCTATTAGTACAAAATAAGGTATTTACTATTATTCATATACACCAGGTAGAGCCAGATGAAGTCATACTTTACTAATGATATTAGTATGAACGGGAAAACTGCAAAATTCAGCCTGTTCTACTACTTTCCCCCATAACTGGGTGAAAGAGTTGGATTTATATTATTATTAAGGAAATCAATAAAAAATAGTATAGTATGCTCCAACGTACCCTACTATTTTTCTGATATTGGATGGTCATATTTTTATCAATATTATGATAGGGAAATTGAACGTTTTTACATTTGAGTACTCTATTATTTTATTTATAGGTTAATGGATGTAATAGAAGTTAATATTTTGCCAAAGATGTGAGGGCGAAAGTGAGCATGGTAAAGTCCAATATATATATATATATATATATATATATATAGGGTAAGTAATCTCCTAAACTAATGAATGGATCATTATGAATTTTGGAATATATATTCTCGGGAACCCAGTAAGTTACATGAACACATTAGTTTTGTTGTAAACGTTAACATTGAGTCGGTGAACTACCCAAACTCGTACCCGCATCCACCAGAAACCTATAAGTTAGGTACAAAAATTAATGCAGAATAGAATTACTCCACATAGTTTTTTAAAGATCGGTGCG